>JBBPDJ010000004.1:2878305-2915478 GCA_037974625.1 Cucumis cinereus
ATAATAATGTAACCAATATTATTATAACCTCTATTATTTTATTCTTTCCAAAAATAACCCAAAAATATAAACAACCCCAAAAATACAATTTTTTTACCAAAAATAATAAGATAAATAATAATATAAAATTACAATTTACCTTAAAAAGTTTGGGATGTTACATCTTTAATGGGATAATCACGTATGTAGCACTAATTTTAGTGTCATTTTGATAAATGACAAACCGAAAAATTGTTTTGATTTTTAGCAAAACTCATGTGGGTCACGTGTATCACACCTTTTGAAAACCTTTTGAAGTATCAAAATACTCTCGTTGTAACTACAGTGTAATTATTTCGAATTATGCAATTATGAAACTGTAATTAATTTCTACAATTTATATTGTCAGCTATCAAATTGTAACTGTTTCCTTACATTTCGGGATTTAAGAGTGATATAAGAGTTAGTTTCGGTAATTAAACAACTTTATTAGTTTTTGTTAATTTTAAATTGTCATATTATAATAAAATATGCATTTGTTATGCATTCGGTTAACTTTGACAATATTCAAGGGCTAAATCTTGGGAGTTAATATCATTTTAGAAATTAAAATTAAAATAAGTTTTGCTAATATACTTTAATTTTTGAAATTTAAATTTTTAAGTCATCGTTCAACTTTCTTCACCCTGAACAATATATTGTCATGAATCTAAAACCTTTAAGAATTTTGTTCAATGGTAGGTGGGATGAAAATAATCATTACCATGACTTCAATCCCATTGAAGTTTGTGTTCCTTCAAACATATCTTTCAACCAGTTTGATGATTTAATCCAGTCTACAGTTTTTTTGTCGTTTAAATATATAATTTCTTGAGTAACTTTGTATCGTGATGACTGCAACAATCCTAATGTTATTAGGATCATTGAAGACAAAGATATATTATGGTTGTTGCCATTTGTTTCACATTCCTCCTCTAATGATGTTTCTGTTGTTGGCGATCATCTCCCATCTTGTTAGCAATAGAAGTTACACTATAATTATCAATACTTAATATTTTGATATCCCTTTATTACAATATATTGCTTTTAAAGTTTGTTTTCTCATGTTGTTTATGTATCTATCGAACTGAAGTACTAAGTAATAACAATTGTTGATTATTCTCTTTCAGTGTATAGTGTTTTTTCAATAGTTCATGTTTTTGCCCTTTAATTTAATGATTCCGTTTGTCAATTGTATTTCGACATAATATTGAAATGTTGTGTGATGTTATATAATGGTCAGGTCTGTAATAAAACATAGTTAGTTTGAATCAAATTATTTAGTGTAATAATTTTTTTTGACTAAGTGTTTTTTTTAGATTTAAATTAACTTCTTATCAGCATATAGTATTGACTAGATATATAGATAAAATTACACACTTTAGTTCAATTCATTCATATGATGATTAAAAAGAAAATAGAATAAAAAAGTTATAGCATTAACTGTAATTAGAAGTCATTTAAAATAAAAACACTAAAGTTGGTCTAAACAAAGGAAACATAAGTTCAAAATTTCCAATTATAGATTCAAAATATTGTATTTATCAATGATCACATTGTTTTACGCTTTACTCAAGTGAAGATCAAAGAATGGTGCATTTTCGTCCACAATTTCTTTAGATTCTTTTGACAATTTGCCCCTCATTGCATTAATTCATATACCACTCATTGGTGCATTTGCAGATTCTCTTAATGGTTATGATTTTGCAGCTCTACGTTCATCCTTTTTTTCTCTTATCTCCTCTAATTCTTTTATACTTGTACTAATTGTTAACAAGAAATAACTAATTTAGTTAGTACAATATTGTTAATTTTTTCAGGTGCATCACTTCTATACAATTATACTTGCTCAATTAAAAATACTCTTGACAGCACCTTTAATTACACTATAATTAATCCAACAATCATAATATTATGTTGTAATTAATTCGTCAAATACACAATTCTGGTTATTTTTATTTTGGTTCAGAGATTGCGAATATTATGCCATTAATTTCGGTTTTTGGTTTGAAATTTCGTCAAATTTATATCTAAATTTTTTTCTATCATTTAATTTTGATTTGAATTTTGAAATTTCATATTATATTACTATTCCTAAATCTTTTTTATTTTATGTTAATGCTAATTTAGTCATACAACTTTTAGATGATTTTTATCAATATCTTTTTTCTAATTTATTTTTTAACCAATTTGTAAATCTTTTTTATCATTATCTTTAATATAGTTTCATTTTATACATAAAAAATGATGTATCTTTTTCATTTATCACCAATTCTTCTTATTTTTAAAATTGACTTTATGATTATATTTATTTTAATTTTATTTTACAATTAAAAAAGTAAATAAAACCTAAACCATAAGACATTGAAAGTATATGAAATGCATTCAATCCTACTTGAAATTACCCAATGATTCAAATAAGCTCATATTGCTAATTTGAGGTTTTGATCCCAATGATTTCTTGTACCATGAATGTTGCATCAATGCCTCAATGCTCATCCTTTTATTTGGATTTGGATCCAGTAATTAGAAGATGAAATTCTTGCTGGCTTTCAAATTAGATCGAAAATTTGATATTTCCAACGATAAACCTTCTTGTACATAACAACGAGGTTGTTATCGCTGAATGGAAGATGACCAGAGAGTAAAACGAAGAGGCTAACACCAAAGGTCCACGCATCGACTTATTTTTTCTGGTTTGAGGATGAAATTTATGTTTGATATATAATGGGACGTTAGGGTTTGAGAATGTAAGGGTACGGACCGTCTGCTCGAAAAAACACAATATTTTGGAGATGGAATGGTGAGGTTGTGAAAAACTGTATATTCTGTGTTTGTAGAACGAAGATGGATCCTTGAAGATGGATGATCGAAGTGGAGGATTGAAGATGAAGGGTTTGCGTGCTTGAAGATGGAGGATTTTCGTGCTTGAAGATGAAGGGAATGTGTGCTCGAAGAGAAAGGTTGTTTCACAATTGTACTGGTTAGTGTGATTGATTAAATTCTTATGTAAGGTTTTATTAAAGTGTAATTATATTTATTTTAGTTGTAGAAAGTAGCTGTTTAGTTATAGACTTAAGGGTATGTTGGACTTTTACAAATTTTTATTTATTATATTTTTAATTCGATTTGCCATTTTTACAAAGAAAAAGTAGGTTTGCCATTTTTCCAAATGGAAACTTGAAGATAGTTATTCTTCTAGTTGACCGTTCTTTAATTTGTATGGGTGAGAGTGGTTCATGTCACTAACTTAACAAGTCTGCCATTTTTTTTTAAAATTTGTCCAAATAAGGAGCTAAGAACATAACTATACAAGATGGAGTTCACTCATTTACAGTCGTTAGGGTAAGTATATGATTGCGCTCTTAAGTGTTGACTCTGGGTCTTAAACAACAGGGCCCCTCCCTCTCGTTGGATTAAGAAGGATTTTTTATGATAGAACCATAAACAAGTTGTTCATTAGAGGATTAGTGGGCCTTAAGGAGTAAGTAGTAATTGCAGGGGTAAAACGATAATTTGACTTAGCTATAATTACGAGCAATTTATGAAGGTTTGACATATTGATGATTAGTGATATCCATGAACACAAAAATATATCTATAATGCAAAAACTGCACTTGTGGGTATTGAAGGATAAATGGGCATTTAGCAGAAGTGGATCAAACTAAAACACTCTAGTTGCTCTTAATTTTATGGATTAAACATGCTAAAAATAAGAGGAAAAAGAGAGTTCAAGATACTTACAATTGATGCTCGAATTTCCTCTAGTGTAATGTTAATTTTGATCACGAACAAACAAAGGACAACCACAAGTGTCTTACTGACTATCCTCCGACCTTAGAACGGAATTCTGGGATCTTTTATGTGATCAATTTGAGAGTGCTTGATAACTAGGAAAAGTTCTATATTAAGAGTAATTTTTTAACAAAATCCACTATTATTCAAGAAGTGTTAATCACATTAAGCTTCATGAATTTATAACTAATTACATGCAAATCAAATTACATACTGTAACAACCAGACTTTTCCAACTTAAGCTAAGGTCGTTACTTAAATAAAAATTTTCATAGGTTTAACATAAAGATTGTCTTAACAATCGTTCATCTCATACTAAAATTATCATAACATAAAAAGTACGTGGAAGCATTTGTCATAATAGTCCCCAATGGCATGGCCACGTGTCCTTGTCCATCTCTAGCTTCCTCTTACCTTTGTCTGAAAATAAATATATAATGGATGGGTATAAAAATATCCAGTAAGAGACCCACTACAGGACCCGCTAGGTGAACACTGTTAACTACGTATTAAGATTATTGTTGGCATTTATGTCATATCATGTTAACTTCCAATTCAAATTATTCTTTCAAACTATGATTTTTGTTAATTTGTTGTGAGCTAGCAAGGAGACCTAATTGACATAAGATTATTGTTGGGATTTATGTCATAAATCTCTAGTTTGTGGTAAATTTATAAGTAAAGTTTATGTTATATAAATAAAATACTTATTTAGTTATTTATAAATAAGTGTTATTTTTTTCTTCACATAAATCAAATCCAAGAAACTATGATCCAAAGTTATTGCATGTAACTTGAATAGTATGTGGTTTCACATACGAGTAGATCATGTTCAAGGAATAATCTAAAATGTATATAGCATATAGATAAAGTTGAGTGTCTTATCTTGGTAACACTACGAATACAATAAACTTTGTAAATGTTACAAGAGTTGTAAGTGTTGCAAATGATTTGATCCAAATCGTTCATGTGGAGACATGTGAATGGGTGTATCTTGTGCAATAAGATTGTATAAATGCCGATCGTTAAATATATAATCTCTCATTATGGCACCGTTAATTGAAGAAATTAATATTTCAAACGATAAACATGTAACTCAATCTAAATCCAGAGTAAGTTATGAACTCCTACTCACGAGGGTTGTTCTTTGATTTGTGTAGGTGAGAGTGAATATACTTGTCTACTCAATAAGCATAACATCTTGTGAACGATATCGAATGAGGAGCTAGGAACAAAGCATCATAAGATGAAATTCACTTCTAATTTGTTCTCTTAAGTGCTGACTCAAGAACTTGACCAATGAATAAGGCATCACCCTCTTACTAGCTCGAAAGATATTTTGTTTTATGGTTGGACCATAAATGGATTGTTCAATAGAGAGTCGGTGGTACTTAAAGAGCAAGATGTAACTACAGAGGTAAAACAATAATTTAACTCAGTTGTAGATACGAACAATCTGTGAATGATTAACTTATACAAAATGGTACAATCAAAGGACACATAAATATACTACCGTTCATAAGAGTGCAACTATGAGTTTATGGTAACATGCCACATAATTAATAAATGTCGATTAATTTAATTAAAGAGTTTAATTAATTGATCTCGTATCATTAGAACTTATACTTATAAATCTATTAGCTCTCTATACTAGCACATAACTCGAAGCAACACAAATTTAGTTTTATATAAATATTATCTAAAAACAATATTTCATGTCAAAGAAAATAAAGGGGAAAAATGAATATAAATTTTTTCTATAAACTGAGTGAGGTGCATCCCAATTTTCTGAGATTTTTCCTATTTACTTTGCTTATTTCTTTCTTTTTAAATATTTCGTTATAGTTTACATTTTTATTTAAATACATATATATTTATTATCTATTTGTTACATATAGAGATTTTGTTTATATTTTTCATTTAATATAGATTTTTTTTTTGTTATTCTTATCTTACATTCAAAGATTTTGTATTTTCTTAATTTATTTTATGCACTTAAGATCTTTTCTTTTGAGTTGAAAATGAATGATCATAAATATAAAATGAAGTAGGGGATAAATTATTGTTGATAGATTGTAATACTTTGCTATATTTTGTACATATTTTGGTTCATTTTCTTATATTTGAAAATAGTCCAAATATAAAAGAAATACGGTTTCTTTTAGAAAGCATTTGATAGTGTTAACGCCATCATTCGTGTTTTCTGTTTTCTATTTGGTTTGGTAATTTATAAATGCATTCATTCATGGATCACGGTCAAAAGTAATAAATGGTTTATTGTTTGAAAGAAAACTTCATTAAAAGCATAATTAGTGATACTCTAATCAAAGTTAATTGTCGAAGAAGACTTCATTAAACAATTTATTGTAATTGTCAATGATGATTACTGCTAAATAATCTTTCTTAAAATACTATAATTACAGTCATTTTTCAAAATTAAGTTATTATATTTCCAATTACAATGAGAATATATTTACACAGTTCAAGAGAAATTTATCTTTATTCATGTACTTAGTACTTTTTGGTTGTCGAAGTTTACAAAAAGTCGACGAGTGACAAGAAAGATTGTGACCATGTCATTGGGACTATTTAGACTGATGCTTTCGCTACTCATGTTTTTGCTTATGATTTTAGAAGGATATGAATGTTTGATAGTTAGCTTTTATTTTAAACCCATGATTTCTTTTATGTTTTATTTAGGTCCAAATAAAATTATTGTTTTTTATTACTTTTACTTATTTATTTAAACATTTGATTTTCTACCTAAGAATGTCTTTATACTTATTTCTTTAATAAAATGAATTAAACTTTGCATGGTTTTGGTTATGACACTTCATTTTTATTTAATTAACGGTCTTAGCTTTAGTTGAAAAGTTGGGTTGTTACAACTCACTTTTGTGGGAATTCAATTTTCATAAGGTACATGGTCCTTAGTACCTCGTCTTCCATCCATGAATGTTGTTGGTTGTAAATGGTTTTTTTCGTACCAAATATAATGTTGATGATTCTATTGCTCGTTATAAAGCTCGGTTAGTTACCAAAGGTTTTATCATCAGGTTGAAGGGTTTGTTTTTTAAGAAACCTTCAACCATTTTCTTAGGAAACCCAACTATACTGATAATTCGTACTCTTGATGCTCAGTATCATTGGTTCTTAACTTAGTTAAATGTCAAAAAATATCTTTCTCCATGGACTTCTTCAGAAAAAAGTTTATATGACTTAATCGTCTAGTTTTCAAGATAAATCATGTCGTAAATCATGTTTGTCTTCCTAACAAGAGTCTTTATGGCCTTAAACAAGTTCCTTGTAGTGGTTTGATCGATTCATTTATTTACTTAAGTTGGGATGTTTTGCTTCTGCTATTGACATACATCATTATTTATTCGTTTAATTAGTTCTTCTTTAACTTATTTGTTGCTTTATGTGGATGACATCATAGTTACTGGACTGGACTCCTCTTATATTTTAGTTCTTAAGAAGCAATTGGCTCTTGAATTTCATATCTTTAATCTTGGCCCTTTAAAGTACTTCCTTGGTCTAGAAATTCACTCTTCGACCGACGTTATCTTTGTTAATCAAGCTAATTATCTCAAAGATCTACTCACCACTTCAGGCATGTCTTTTGCTAAATCATGTTCAACTCTCATGTCCACTAGTGTTGATCTTTATGCCACAACACCCCCATTCAATGATCCATCACTTTACTGTCATCTTGTAGCTCTCTACAGTACTCCACATTGACTCGATTTGACATTGCATTTTCTGTAAACCGTGTAAGTCAGTTTATGCATGTGGCCCAACTGTTGTTCATTTTTTAGCTGTCAAACACATTTTCTGATATCCATGTGGCACTAAAACAATATCTTTGGTTAATTATCCTATCTTTCATGCTCAAACCAAACATATTGAGAACGACTATCATTTTGTTCATGAAAAAAGTGATTCGCAAAGATATCTCTGTTCACTTTATTTCATCCAAAGATCAACTTGCAGATTTTCTTTCAAAGCCCTTGTCATCTCAAACCTTCTTATCTCTTTGGGACAAACTTTTGACGTCCTACAGTCTTAAGTTTGAGAGGGAAAATTCCAACATTAATCTTTATTTACCAAATATCTCTCTATGATCATCTCCTTTACATATGTTGCTCTCAAATTACACCTCTTGTTACAAAAATCAACAATCAACTAATACAAAGAATGTAAAGATCGTGGTTCAGTAACAGTGTGTTAGCTACGTCCACATACAAAAGAAGAACACATATTGTTAGAGAGAATATTGAGAATACAATACAACGCACTACGTTAGAGAGTTTATATATTTCACTTCTCTAAATCCTAGGGTCAAAATCGTAAAAAATTACATATGCTCAATTACGAAAACTAAAGAACCCCCACCAGGACACAACCCCCCTTGCCATCGACTCGTTGACCCGGCAGCGAGACCCCTCGTGACCTCTACCTAGAAGATCCCTCTTGGATAGAATTCACATTCCTTTTTCACTCATATGACCAAGTCTCATATGCCACAACTTAGTCATATCATCCTTGTGAACAACAGACGATGCAACAATAACATAACCTGTTACAATGGAACTCGATAGAAGATATCATACTCCACCTCTTGTGCCACTCAGAACTAATTAAGAACCTTTGTAGACATATATTGCTCCACACTTAACTCAAAAATCGTAAACCTTACGGTCAAGTACACTGAAAGATATCAAACTCTTTGTCATTAGTGGAACATGTTTGACCTTATTCAAAATGTAGAAATTGTCATCATGTGTTCTTATCTTAACTGAGTTGATTCCAACTATCTTGCACGTAGCATCATTTGCCATGCTAACATTCCCACCATCTATTTGCTGATAAGTTGCGAACCACTCTCTATTTGGGCACGTATGATAAGATGCTTCAGAATCAAGAACCCACATATTATCAAGCTGTGAATGTTGATTCATGATTAAAGTTAGTCTTCTTTAAAATCGATCTCGACTTCTTCAAGATCAACTTGAACTTGTGCAACATAGGTATATGCTTCCTTCTTATCACTCTTTTTCTTCTTTTCTTGATACGCTTTTAGTTTCGAACAATCAGTTTTTCAATGCCCCTTTTTTTACAGTAATTACACATCGTTTGACTTAGGTCCCTTGGACTTCGAGGATTTATGATTCTGATTCAACTTTTGTTTATCAGAATTATTCCTATTCCCATTGTTCTCTGTTGCAGCTAACCAGATGCCTGACTTTCTGTACCTAAGCTTACTACACTCTGATGGTCCTCTCTCGTCAACAATGTGGACTTTGTATCTTCTAAGTTCAAAAAATTTCTCCCTCCAATATAAGAGTCAATGAAAGAAAAGTTTTATACGATCGGGACAAAGACGTCAACAAAATTAAGGCAGAATCATCGTCATCAACCTTAATTTCTACGTTACGCAGATCTAACAATATTTTATTCAACTGATCAAGATGATCTCAAAGAGATGTACCTTCCTGAATCTGTAGATGATACAAACATATCTTCATAATCAACTTCTTGGTTAAAAATTTCATCATATAGAGACTCTCCAACTTTAACCACAATCCAACAAAAAAAATTCCAGGAGCGACCTCGATGATGATGTCATTAGCCAAACACAACATGATCATTGAATGTGTCCATAGAGATATATATGGTTCATTAACAGTGTGTTAACTACGTCAATGAGGCAAGGAGAAAATAATTTTATTAGAGAAAATTTTTCAGAATACAATATGGTGCCACTAGGTTAGAGAGTTAATATATTGCACTTTTCTAAACTCTAGAGTAAAATATGTAAATAACTCATAAAGAAGCACATGCAGAGCAAGACCCACAATATCAAATCAATTCCTCTCATTAGTTGTTACAAACACAAAAGCTCTAACATATTAGTTTCCTATAAGACAATTCGTGAAACTATACCAACAAAAAAAAATGTAATCCTAACATGATATAACTAAACTCGTTGAAGAAAATGATAACGCATTCTATCAATAAACTAGTCTCTTTTATGAATGTTTTGAATTGCATACTTGTAACTTATTTCAACATACAAAAATTAGGTAAAGCTCTCTGTACAGATATTTAAGATCTCTGCCACTGTCTATAAATGTAATGAACTCTCACATTTTACTTGTAATATATGAACAACCAAAGGACCATTAGTTTAATTATTACTTGGTTAGACTTGCAAACTTCCAATTGTTCATTAAACCTAAGAGTTCATTTGCCTAACTTTTTATTTATTCCAAAACCCCTAGCTAAAATAGATGTAGATGTGGAAGAAGTTACTTTGAAAGCTTTAATTTAGAGTTTTATATGTTCACGCATCACATTTTGGGCTTTTTATAAATACCCAATTTATTTGTCTTCAATCTTCTTCACATACCATACCCATCTTGCTTTGCTTGGTTATACTATATGCAAACAAAAATTTAAGTAACAAATATTAAAGTTTTTGACATGACCAAGCTCTCTTTTCATGTGTTGTTTTGCTCAATTTTCTATGCTTTTGTACTTTTGCTTTCAAGACCTGCAATTTCTCAAGAAGTTGGTAAGGAATGTCCATGTTTCCATGCTTTTAGGGTCGAGTTAGGCTAGGTCGTCTCAATGATGAGGGTGAATTTTATTAACTCGTTTGATGAATAACTGTTTTTCGATAACATTTGATCATAAGATAAAAATCGAACGATTCAATTCGTGAGGTTTCCTTTTTACTTATTTAGTGTTGTTTAACATGTGTTAACTAATTATGATATATTCAAGCTTACATATTGATGTTTTATAATAGGTACTCTACACATGATTAATAACTTTGAACAAATAGTCTAAGGGTGTTTGGCAACCTCATAAAAGTGATTTTAGAAAAATAAGAAATTACTCAAAATTGATTTTCTGAAACATCAACTCTCTAGTGATTGTGGAAAGATGATTAACCGGAAATCACAATCTTATTTTATATAGTTTTTTAAAATACCCAAAATACCCTTCTGTTTAATAAGGAAACTTTTAACCTAGTTTTACCTTATTTTATATAATTTAATCTAATTTCACTCCCAAATATAAAATATCATTTTTAGTAATTTGATAGTTTTAGAATCACTTTTAGTATCAAACATAATGATTGAAAATCAATTTTAAAGGTTTGTTACCAAACATAAATTTAATTGTTTAGAAATCAATTTTACAAAATCAATTGTACCCAAATCTTTTCTTCTAAAATCACTAGTCCAACTATCACTCTCAAACACACTCTAAAGAGCGGGAAAAAAATTACTTTTCAACCAAATAAAACCTCTCGGAAAATTGTTAGATGATGAAAAATAGTTCAAAAATTATAAAACCAAAACATAAAGTATATAGACCATTTAACTTAATCATCTTCCAAAACTATTTTATAAAGTATATGTGTTAATTTAAAAAGTTATAAATGAAAAAATGGGCATTTTAAAATCAATATTAGAATATAAAGAAATAGGGTTAATCAACCAATTAACTTGCCCTTCCATTGTTTTTCATGTTGATATGTAGATGATGAGAGTGAGTTTAATTATGAAGAAGATGGAAACAAAGGACCATCTCATTGGGGAGAACTCAAAACAGAATGGCATGAATGTAAAAGTGGAAAAATGCAATCTCCTATTGATCTATTGCACAAGAGAGTTCATATTGTACACAAGTTTGTGGACTTCAAAATTGCTTATAAGCCTACCAATGCAACTCTCAAGAATAGAGGTCATGATATAATGGTATGTACAAAATTCTGTTCGTTAAATTATCGTACACTTGGTCCTTATAATTTGAAAAAAAAAATTAAAATTTAGTCTTTATGATTTATAATCAGAATTTAGTCAAACATGGTTCGATAAAACTGTTGCTCTAAATAGTCTCTCTACAACAAGGACTAATTGAGAATTTTATCGAACCATATGAACTAAATTCTAATTATTAAAACCACTAAGTGTATGTTTGGGAATCACTTTTTATTATGTTTAAAATCATTTTTACCCATTTTATACTTTTAGATCCATTTTTTTTACTATTAAACTTGATTTTGATTTCTTAAAAGCATTTTAGACAATAATTTAAAAAATGACAAAAGTGATTTTAACAATTTTAGAACGACAATAATTAGGTGCTTACACACTAAAAACAACATAATGGCCACGTGGCACATCGTTAATTATTTAGGGCTGACTAGGCTGCACAAAGTTGCACCTATTTTTTTTTTTTTAAATCAATCCTAAAACTACCATAAATTCTAGTTTTATTTAAATTTGTAATAACACTTTAATTTTTCTTATTATGATAAATAGTTCTAGCCTGTGACTGAAATATATATTTAACCTAAATTTAACAATACTTTGTTATGGTAAATTTGTAGCTAAAATGGAGTGATGAGGCTGGATATATTGAAATAAATGGAACACAATATTTCCTCAAACAATGTCATTGGCACTCTCCTTCTGAGCATACTATTAATGGTCAAAAATTTGCCTTAGAAGCTCATTTAGTCCATCAAAGCCACAGTGGAAATATTGCTGTCATGGGAATTCTGTATCATTTTGGACATCCTGACTATTTCTTATCCACAGTATGTATCATCTAACTCTTAGCCATTATTTTAATATAGTAAAATCTGTCGTTGATAGGTCAAAAGTTCGTATAAAGAGATGTATAACTATTTAAGATATAGTCTATTAATTGAATAAAATTGTTTTGACAGATCGAAGAGCATTTGGAAGAAATTTCAGAGACAGAAGAATCTGTAGAAGTGAATGATGTTGATCCATCACTGCTAGAGATGCGAAGTAGTCTATATTATCAGTACAATGGCTCCTTAACGACTCCTCCATGCACTCAGAATGTACTTTGGATTATCGTCAAAAAGGTAGATTCTGTTTAATTCAATCCTCTATATATTAATCTTATATGGCCATTCATGTTTTCTCTCATAATATATTGTATTTGCTTTTGTGCTTAATATTCCTCTTACTGAATGATGTAGGTTAGGAGTGTTGCACCCTACCAAGTGGAGTTACTTCGAGTGGCGGTTCATGATGTAAGTCAAATAGTTTTTATGTTCGATTTGGTAACCAAAAAAACTTAGAAACTAGATGATTATCCAACTTAATTTAGATCAACTTCTAAAAGGTAGCGGTAAATAAGGTTAAATTGCAAATTTAATATTTATTTAGTTTCATTAATATTCTTAAAAAATATGTTTATCTAGCAAACTCTAAATTGAAAAGAAAACTAATAATAGGTTTAGGTATTTTTACTTTTTTTACTTCTTTTGACGATAAGTGGGATGGAAGATTGAATCTAAAACTTCGAGATTAAGATTAAAAAACTATACTTGTTGAGCGACGCTTATGTTGGATATATGTATCCAAATTAGCAGATGAAGGGTTATGTCAACCATTACTAAACTAAGTTGAATTTCACTTATTGTGTTTATTTTAAAATATATTATTGTTTATTAAATTGGGTATATTTTAGAAATCTTGTAAATTAAATGATTGATTGTAGTCAAAGGTAATAAATGATTTTTTTTTTTTTTTTAAGGAAATGAAAGTTCCTTGAAAGGCAATTAGTGAATATTCTTATCAAAAGTAATTGTCAAAGAAAATTTTTATTAAATGTTTTTTCGTTATTGTCAATGGTATTTACTATTTAGTGTACAATAACTTCTTTTTAGGGAAACTACTTTGTAGTACCTTAGTTTATTAGAATTAAGTGTATTTATTCCTAAAATTTCAAATTAGTCTTAATAATATGAAGGATTGTGGATGAATAATGAGAGGAAAAAACAATCGTTGGGTTTGCAATGGGAGGGGAAATGGTTAAGACTAATTAAGTATAAGTTTTGAAGGATTACAAAGAGGTCGAACATGGAAAGGAAAAAACGATAGTCGGGTTTGGGAATCGAAATGAGAACAAAGAACCATTTTTTTCATTTTTCTTGTGGATTTTGTGTTCGTGTTCTTAAGTTTCTACAAATAGTCCATGAACTTTCCAAAACCTTTTCAATATAGGACAAAATTGATCATGACTTTCCTCAACCCTTTCAATGTAGAACAGGTCCATGACTTTCCTAAATATTTTTTTTATGCGGAAGAACTGCACTTCCAATATTTTGTCAAAAACCCAACAAATTTCACATTGGCAAGATATTTAAAGATTTCATAGCTTCAGCAACATCCATTGTCTTCATCAACAATCATAATTCTCATATAGAATTATAACCTACTTCACCATAAAAATAGACCACTTAGAATATCACCTCCCAAAATTTCCATTTTTCATCACATGTCGATAAAACCTTGCTGAGATTTATGGTGCAACTTCCAACTACTTGGCTCACTTAGAAGTCTTTTAGCCATCGACATAACTTCCAACACACACCTTGCATAACAGTCAGGTCAATGTCCATGTGCAAACGTGTGGACCCGCTAACATTACATCCTCTATCATGATAAAGCGGACATACCACAAGAATGAATTTTGCCTTCTTTAGAGGAAGTCATTGTCTCACCTGACAAGAAAGACACTGTCAGCATCCAATCCAAAGCTCTTTGACAAACTTGCTTTATTTTTCATGTGCCCAAACTATCCACATCCCCAACAAACTATCTTCAGTTCAAAGACTATCTTTTTTGAATCTCTACTGGGATCGCTCTTGAACTGCACTAGAACACCATCACTGCTTAACTTGCACTTGTGTAATCTAACTTGTATTAATACATCCTTGACTTGCACTTGCCACAAGCCAAAGTATTGCTCTTCCATCAAATTTCTCCACATCAAACTTTATTGGACTCATAAAACTTGACAGACATCTGCTTCAATCCTAGCAAATAAGCTAATAGTGAGCAACCCACACCATTCAAGAAATATCGCAGCCAGTTTTGAAAATTCTTTTCTGATGTGGAAGGTCAGACAATGCTGCAACCACAAAGCATGCTAAAAAATTCAAGAAACTACAAACTCAAAGTTTTGAAACCACTTGTTGGAAGAAAAAAAAACATCTAACTTCTATCGTAGGAAATAAACAGAAAAATAGTAAAGAAATTAAGAGAAAGCAATACAAACTGGAAACACAAGAATTTACGTGAAAAATTCTCAACTTGGAGAAAAAACCACCAACAAAAAAGGAATAGCGACGTTTTTTGTTTTTTTAGTGACGTTTTTTATGCGGCACTAAAAACTAAGTTTCCTTGTAGTATGAAAAATTGTTACAATCACACAGAATAATTTTCTCTTTTTCAACCCAATTATAAGTGCACCCTCACAAAGCTTTTGACTACTCCCATCTTTTTACAACTCACCAATTAGAGAATATAAAAGAAATTTAATTAGAGTTAGCACATTAAAGCTTAAAGTGTTTCTAACTGAGACAATTGAAAACCAAAGACATAGGCTCCTTTTATAGTCCACGACCTTTCCTAAACCTTTTATTGGAAGACAAACTCATGTATTTCTAAACTATTCCAATGTAGGACACATCCATGACTTTTCTAAACCTTTTTTACGTGGGACAACTGCACTTCATATTTTGTCAAAATTCAACAAATTTAGACCCATTATTAGTCAGATTTTCTTTATTTACCTTGTTCTAAACATTTGTTATAAATAAATGAGAAATTTTCATATATTTTAAAGTATATGATATAGTAAAATTTAAATTGCAGGATTCAAACACTAATGCAAGGCCTCTACAACCTCTCAACAACAGAATAATTCAACTTCGATTTAGATCACAACATAATGAGAAGGAGCATTAATGTTATATATATATATATATATATATATATATATATATATATACACAACATGTATTAAGAAATTTTCTATGTATACTCGAACAATAAGAATTATAATATTTACTGAAAAAACAACAATAATAATCTTTTTGTTGTATTATTATAGTATTTGACTCAAATTTTTCCAAAAGGTAAACGTTTCCAACGATAGAATCTTAAATACTCGAGATGTTGATGCAGGTAGAAATCAATATCTTGAGATATCAAGATTTGATGTTAATACGTTTTCCTCTAAATTTAGTTTTAATATAAAAAAGCGTTTTACACATGTATTTTATTCCTGTAAAAAAATCTTTTTTTTAAAAAAAAAATATGCATTATTAAAAATTCTTTTTCATAAAAGACAGCTATTTTTCTTAAAAAAATAAACTTTAAATATTATTTTAAAACCATTCATAAATATTTTCTTAAACAATAAACGTAAAGACGAAATTGGAGTATTGGACTCCATAATCTTTTTTCTTCTCAAAACATAGTTTTCCTCAAAAATGTTTTTTTTTCAAATTATTTTTAAAAAAATAAACAGAATTAAAAACGATTTCATAAATAATTATTTCCTCAAAATATTTATTTTATACACTTTTTAAATAAACCAAAATCACCTTTCAAAAATATTTTCCGAAAAAAAAAATTCCTTATGATGGAGATTAAAAAGTCAAAATGTTGACTTTTTCTAATATTCTTTGAGGTGATTAAATTTATTTTGGAATGTCAAATTAAAACAAATTTCTTAATGGTCTTTAGCTGCTCATAATTATTGTTTATTATTTGTATAATTGTGATCGATAAAATATGGGACATTTAAAAATCATTTTCTTTACAAAGGCCTATTCTTTGATAATTAATGGCACGAAAAATAAATAAAATTTTGTTCTTTGGATTAGTGTTGTGGAATGTTAATACCTTTTTCATACACAAAAAAACCTTCAAATCCTTAATCTTTTTATTTGCAGACCAACTTAGTATATGTTGGGTGTCCAGTCATACTCTTTAATTCAGACCAGTGTTGACTCCATTTTTCTCCTCTTGAAAACAACGTCGACCGCTCAGCGTCGCAACCCATAGCGACATCTGTCTAAAATCTCATGGAAAAACATGTGTAACAAACGGGGCCTAAAGAATAATTGTTTTAAATGACAAAAGTATTTATTCAATAATCAATTCGTCATTTGATACATATAGATATTCAAAATGTGTAACTTCAAATATCAATCATTTTGCTATACATTAAAAGAGCCCACATATCTATATCCTTTCTCTTCATTCTTCACTTTCTTTCAATCTTTGGAGTTGCATTGTTCTATCGTAGATGGGTTGCAATGGTCTTGCATTAGAATCCGAGTCCTGTTTTCACATATCAAACAATGATTTTTAACAAACATCTAAATTTCTTAACCAAAAAAAAAAAAATACATGAAATAAAAAGGGGTTCGTTTCCTACAGCAAAACGAACTAAAATATTTACAAATATTTAAAAATTTTAAAATCTATCAATGATAGACTTTAATAAACCGTTGTCTAGAACTTTGTTATACTTATAAATATTTTCAGCACGCATTTAACAAAAATTTCTAATAAAAAACATCTATTTGGGTCCTTAAATAATCATCAATTATATGTTTGATATTATTAAAGAGTTGACACATACTAGCTATCTCCCTTCCACCATGTTTGCTTTAGAGGTTTTGTTAGGGTTACTCATGCATATCTATTAAACAATATTTGTGATCTGGGTCCTTAAACTCGAGGATGATTTCTTGTACATATGGGACTCAAATTTGAGACGAAGTCGAGGGTTGCTGAAAGGCAATCAAACCATTGAAGTATACAAGTACACATAAATAAATAAATATTTTGGTCTTTTTCAAGAATAATAAAAAAAAAACAAACTATTTACACTTCATAGAAAAAACCAAAAATACATTACACTTGATTTTTTTACACGAAGTATAAATATTTTGTCCATTTTACTATTTTTTATAATTTCTCTAAAGAAATTGAGAGCCCCTGACCTTAATTAAATTTAGATTCGACTCAAATTCAAAATTTTCTCTCTCGTATAATAATCAAAATTAATTTATTATAGTATAAAAAAATAATAATCATTATAACTTACATCATGGACAGCCACTCGAAGTAATTTTACTTGCTCTTCTGTAACAGTCCTCACCTATTGAAATCAATATTAAAAAAAATTAAATCATTGTAGTTAATAATTATAATGCATGAATGTATAAACATACTATATATGTTTCATTGTTTAAGCAATTAGCTAAAATGAGCATAGCTATTGAAATCAAGATTAAAACTTTAAGGCATTTAATTAATTGGTGATTAATATATATATTGAAATTTAATATTGAAAAAAGAAATAATAATATACCTGGTGAATGATGGTCCACGTAACATTTTCAGTGCATGGTGGAACAGTAAGTGAGCCAATGTATCTATAATATTGTTTGCTCCCCATTTTCAATATATTTGGATCAATTATTCCAATCACTCTCTCTTCTTCATCTCTATTTGAAGCCACTGCTAAATCTTCTTCAATCTGATACCATCACAGTATTCAAACAATCTTAATTACAAATTTTTCCTTGAATCTTGAAAGATAAAACAAAATCCGAATCGTTTACCCAACAGAACGACTCGATTATTATGGATTAAATGACTCACCGTTGATAAGAAGTAATCAGGTTCTCCAATTTGATACAGGATTCCAATGACAGAAATCATTCCATTTGAGCTTTCATGAACTAAGTGAGCTTCAAGATCAAACTTCTTGCCGTCAATGGTGTGCTCGGAAGGTGAGTGCCAATGACACTGTTTTAGTTTATATTGAGTTCCATTCATCTCCATGTACCCACCTCCATCCACCCATTTCATCTGTATAACCACAAATACACTTTCTTTGTTACATGCAACATATTATAGATATATATAATTCATGTTTGGGAGTGATTTTAAAATGAATAGAATCAGTTTTGTCATTAACATTAAAGACTATATAAAATGAGTATTGAGTCAAAAATCGATGTCATGAAAAATGTATAATATTTTGAAACTTAGAGACTAGATTGAAATCAAAATCAAAACTTAAGAATGAAATCCAATGAACCAAATGAAAACTCGACCCAAAACTTATGGACATTTAAAGTTACTAATGAACACGTACATTTTTAATATTATTCAAATTGAATTTAGTGATTTAATATACTTATATATGTGTCAAAGTAAGCATATACCTCAATATGGTAATTGACATGGTCTTTCAACCTCTAGGATTGGAGGTTCGATCTCCAATATCTAAGATAATTATCGTTTAAATACTTTTATAAACAATTATCGTACTAAAAGAATTGACTTAGTAGCCAGGAAAAAGGAATATAATTACCATCATGTCATGGCCTCTATTCTTGAGTGTGGCATTAGAAGATTTGTAGTTGATTTGAAGGTCTCCCAAATGTGAAATAACTTCAACTCTTTGATGCAATAGATCAACAGGAGATTGCATTAACCCACCCTTGCATTTATGCCACTCAGCTCTAAGCTCTCCCCAATGAATTGGTCCTTTTTCCCCATCTCTTTCATAATCAAACCCTCTTTCATCCTCTGCATAAACAATCACAATCCTTGACCAAATAATACAATTTGAAGAAAACAAAAAGAATATTGAAGGCCAAATTTATACCATATTCTTAAAATCTTTATAAATTTATGTTAACTCTCCTTAAGTATTATTCTCATCTACTACTCATATCATCATATTCATCATAGTATAATTGAAAAATATTTTAAGGTGTGAAGCCATTAGATAACATTAAGTTCAATCTCAAAACCAATTGACACCGAGAGAAGTAACTAATGCATGTACGTTTAAAAAGATTGTGATTGTGAGGATTACCCTTTATTTATAATGTGGGATCTACCTAACATGCGCATCAAGATGGAGTCTTTTTGGGTTTATCATTATGATGGGATACCCATTATTTAGACTTTATATACCCTAGGATATCATATTAGATAACATGAGATTTTATCTCTAAACCAACTGACAACGAGAGAAGTAACTCATGTATCTTATAAATATTGTGAGATCTCCTAATTTTTCCAACGTGAGATCCTCCAATTACGACTAAACAAAAACGTTTAAACCATGTTGGAGAGGAGAAAAAAGAGTTCATAATTTGGGAGCCTCACCAACTTCTTGAGATCTTGCCTTAAATGAAAACAAAAGAATGGAAAAGAAGAAACAGCACAAGATCTTTCCCATGTTCTAACCTAGAGAATCTCTCTTTGTGAAAGTGTGATTTAAGAATATGGGTTTAAGGTGTTTTTGAAGGCTTACAATGTGAATGCAACAAGAAACATTAGGAACCTTAGCTTCATTTTCTTCAACTGCTTTTTATTTTTCAGCAAACAAAGTTTGAAATTTTGGGAAGAAAATATGAACTTTCCACCAAGAAAAAAAAATTAATTGCATTAATTAATGTCTAATCATTGAGTATTTAAAGCAAAAGAAGTTCAAATCCAGGTGGTTTTCGTTTCAATATTGTTTTCCTCATGTTCGATTTAAAAAATATGTTTTTGTTATTAGGTTGAATTAATTAGAAGTTCCTCTAGAAGTTCTCGGAATCTTTTAGCGTTTAATATGTCTCGAAAACTCTTTTAAAATTTACGTCGATATGTTTATAACTTTTAATTTTGTATCTAATAAGTTTTTTTAAAAATTAATATAATTTATTTATTAGATATAAATTAAAATTTTATATCTAATGAAACCTTAAAACCCCATTTGCTAACTATATGATTTTTGAAAATTAACTATATTTCTTCTTAATTTTGCACAATGTTTTAAATCTTTTATAAGTAAGAGAATAGAATTCTTAGCTACAAAAACAAGTTTTTAAAAACTATATGTTTTTAGTTTTCAAAACTTGACTTGGTTTTTGAAAACATTGGTGAGAACTAGGTAACAAAATTGTTGGTTTATTTCAAACTAGATAATACTAACCTCTTTTAGCATTAACGAATCAAAACTAGAAACCTTGAATTTAAATGAGCAATAAATGAAAATTATCACTAGGATAATTCTATTTTTCATCATCTAAATTCTTTCATATTGTTGAATTGAAGAAAGAAGAAATTTTGTGTTCTTTAAGAGAAAAAGCAGAAGATGTGAATTGCCAATTCAATCGTCTCCTCTACCTCACCTAAGTAATCCACATCAAAGGTGGTTAACAAAAT
This sequence comes from Cucumis cinereus, assembly GCA_037974625.1. Classification (NCBI taxonomy): domain Eukaryota; kingdom Viridiplantae; phylum Streptophyta; class Magnoliopsida; order Cucurbitales; family Cucurbitaceae; genus Cucumis; species Cucumis cinereus. The sequence goes on from JBBPDJ010000004.1 coordinate 2,899,215, forward strand.
CTCACGAGGTGCAATTTAAAAGTTGTCTCCTCTTAAAATTATTAATTAATTTAATAATTATTTTCGAAAATTCAAAAGTTGATGTCGTAGAAGTTAAAATTTTGGAAGCTCATACATCACATACAAGACATATAAAGTTTAAGGTATAGGACTAATCGTGTAATTTAACTCATGCATTATTAAACTAATATAGGAGAGAATTAGTGATTAATCTTCGTTTAATCAAATTGGTTTAAAAATTAAAAAAAAAAAAAAAGTTTGGGTTGGTGTTGGAGATGATGAAACAAGGTTTGACTATATGTCCCAACAAGAAGATTGACCAAATCTTGGTACCAAACTCAACTTTTTGGTCATAATTTATGTTGTGTTTGAAAAATCTCTATATATCAAAGACATTAGTTGTCTAAAGTTGTGCAGTAAATGAAGTCTAATTAAGGTGGTTAATTTCAATATCACATATTTGAATTCAATTCACCACCTTATTTTAATTTAGTTTTAATTAAAAAAACAAAAATTACTCTCACGGTTGTTAGGTTTGTTTTAATTTAGTTTTAAACTTAAAAATAGGAGAAAATCTACGTTTTTCGTGTTTGAGATTTGAAGTTGGCATCTATTTGGTTTTTGAAGTTTCTAAACTAACACTTTGTTCTCGAGATTTGGAAAATACTTTTGAATGATCCCAACATCCATTTTAATTTGGTTCGGAGTTATAAATATTATTTGTTTGGTTGAAACACAGGTGTAATTGATGATTACTATAAACGTGTTTCTTTGCATTCGAACGTTTAAATGTTAAAATTTTTGTACAAAAATAAATGAATAAATGAATAAGCCCTCGTGGCATGGTGAGTTAGGTAATTAAATAATACTTGAAAAATAAGCTAAGAAATGATGCATGAAAATTTGTCAATTGATCATGAGCGTACGTCTCACGTGTGAAAAGTGCTAAGAAAAAAAAATATATTTAAATAAGACTTATGCTTGTTTTTCTTAAACTTTATTCAAATTTCGTATCCATTTAATCTTAATTTTATTTAGATATAGATAAAAAAAATAAAATTCAATTTTTATTCAAACTCGCAGCTATGGATGAAAAGATTTTGACTTTCATTTTTTTTTGCAATATGTGTCGTGAAAAATCCAATTTTGACGATGTTTTATATGTTTCAGAATGATTTTAAAATGGTTTAAATTATTATTACTATAAATGCATTTCTTATATCGTCCAAATTAATTTTTAATGATTTACAGTGACACGAGTAGTTAATTTGAGGGGAGAAGAACACGATCTGCAAAAAAAAAATGCACATTGGTGTGGTGCTTGCCACATATTCCATGATGCTTTTAAGTCAGAGAGTGAAAGAGTGTGGAAGCTAATAAATTTTATAGTAGGATTCAAATTACTCGTATAAAGCTATAATAATGGATTTATATATGAGGTTAACCTAGGTTTTCTTCTACTTGAAATTCAGTTAATTATTTAACAACCTGTTCAGATCTATGTGGGATCATTAGGCTCAGGGACGTGCTTGTACAAAAGTTAGGCTCGGAGGCTAAGGTGAAAGAAGGTTGGGCCGAGGGACCAACCCAAGCTTGATGAATTAAATAAGCTCCTGGCCTCGCGACGTTCACTATTTTAACCTTAAAATGATTAACAATGACTAATTAGACATAAAATTGAAAGTTCAAGGACCTATGAATCAATTTTAAAAGTTTGAAGACCAAACAGACACGAACCTTATAGTTTAGATAATAAATTATAATTTAATCTTAATTTTAATGATTATTCATTGTGATGTCGTCTAACCTCACATCCTCGACAATTAAGTTTTGTATATGTATGAACAAAAAATCATCATAACTTATTTGAACCTTATGTATGAAAACCTTGAGTATTCATCGATCAATATGAAACAAATTAGGTAGAAAATCAAAAGCCTTTCTCCATTCAATTTGAATATGGAGCAAAAAAATGTTTCAATTTGCTTATAAAGTATATAATTAATCAGTCAACATCGTCGAACACTGGCTAAGGAACTGTTTGATAGAGAATTTGACAACATAAATTTAAAAACAGATGATTCAATAAAAATAGAGTTGTATTTCAAGTTTTCAAATATATATTTGGTAATAGATTCAAAAATTAGATATTAATTTAAACCGTTTTTCAAAATGAGTTTTATACTATTTCTTTACAAAATCATAAAACTAGTTAAATAGTTCCCTAATTAGTTGAACAAAGTATTATTAATTTAATTAGGAATATGATTTATGTTAAAATAAAAATAACTTATTTCAAATGCCAAACCTGTTGAAAATATTTACAAATATAGGAAAAGTTCAGAACCTATCAATGATATGACTAATAGAAGTTTATTCGTATCTATCATGAATAGATTCTGAAATTTTGCCACATTTGTAAATTGTAAATGTTTTTGTTCATTTTGCTATATTTAAAAACAACCTTATTTTATGTATTATATAAATTTATAATAAATTACTAATATATATTAGGGTCAACCAAATAAATAGCTAAATTTAAGGTTTAATTTTGACAAATAACAAAAGAAAATTAAAATTACAAAAATGACAAAATGAATTAAATATTATCAATTATAAATTAACGACGGAGCAAAATATTAGAGATTTAGTAAAATGGTTACAATCTATCTAGATTTCCGGGAGGATATTTTAAGTTGATTATTTGATTCAATAATAATAATAATAATAATATGTATTTTTATATAACATTTAATTATTTAATGAAAAGATATATTTGAAAAGATAACATAAACTAGATTTACTAGTTAAATCTCAATTTTTAAATAAAATAATAGAGATTTAGTAAAATAGTTACAATCTATCTAGATTCTCTGGGATATTTTAAGTTGATATTTGATTCAATAATAAAAATAATATGTATTTTATAAATATTTAATTATTTAATGAAAATATATATTTGAAAAGATAACATAAACTAGATTTACTAGTTAAATCTCAATTTTCAAATAAAATATTAGAGATGTAGTAAAATAGTTACAATCTATCTAGATTGTCTGAAGAATATTTTAAGTTGATTATTTGATTCCAATGAGGGTAAATTCGGAATATCAAAAAGACCATGCATGTGATTATCAACGAGTTCACTATTTTTCTTATTCTAAAAAAAATTGTCATTTTTCTACTCACCCTCCTAAAATTTGCCATTCTTCCAAATTTTCCTACATTAAAAAAATAAAATTTATAACAAGATATATTGCAATAATAAATGTTTTTAACTTTATTTCATATAATTACGTATCTTAAAATTTGAAATTCAAAATATGGATACAATGGAAACATACAATGTTGTTTTCAGAATTTGCACTGTTTGGATCACAAAATCCAAAAAACAGTTTTCAGAAACAAAATTCAAGTTGTCTGTTAAACACATATTTGTTTGAGAGTGTATCAACTGTATATTCTTAAATTAGTGTATTAAATTTAAGCTTTAAAATTTCATAAACTAGTGCATCAACTGAAATCTTGAAATTTTCTATAGTTAAAAGCACTTTAAACTTGAACGTGCAAACTCTGACTCCATATCTTTTTTTCCCCCTAGTTTGAGAGTGAAGAAAAGAGTGTGAAGTGACACAAATACTTTAAGAGAGTCTTTTTCTTCGTAATAGGGAAAATTTATGTGTAATTGTAATAAATTATCACATAGTGAAATTTTTATGGTTCGTGGTTTTTTCTTTGGTTTGAAGTTATTTCATATTAATGGTTGTGTTTCCAGTTTTATTGTTTTATTTTGAGATTTTTATCCAACAACGTTAGCATAAAATTGGTTACGAGACCCTTTTACTCGTGAAGAATTGGAACTTACCTTTTTATCTAGATGACTTTTTTTTTTTTTTTATTTTATTGAATAAGGGTATTTATGTAAAAAAGAATAGTAGTTTAGAGATCGTAAGATCAAAGATGTGTAGATGGGGTTTTGTAGTTAATAAGCCAAATGAATGATGAAATTTGTTTGGGTCTCAAGTTCTTGTCTTCAATTTCAATTTTGGGGGTTTTGTTTTACAACTTTGCTTCATTTTAACTTATTTGTTTATGTTTGCTATGAAGACCATTTGTTGATAATGGAAGGTGATCCATTAATGGTTATGTGGAAATTAGGTTGTGGCCATTTTACACTTGCTCAACACACATGAGATATTCTTGTATTTAATGCAAGTTTATTTTCATTAGTATATTCTTCTTTCAATGCTTGGGTTGCATTGTGGGAGTAAACTTCGTGTATGTCGTGAGAGTTCGTAAAAAGCACTTGAAAAGTGTTTCATTTGCCTTTTATATATATAGTTTGTTTTGTTTAATTTGATGTTGTTTGGTAGTAAAGCTTCAAAATGTGAGCAGAGAAATAAGATTTTGAGGTAAACATAGTAAAAACATACGAATGTTGCCTAAAAAATGAACTAAATCTTCGAAGCAGGAAAAAAAAGAAGGCCATTTAGCTTTAAAATTTAAAAAAAGATTAGTTCGTGATTCAAATCTTCCATCTCAAGAAAAAGACGTAATTTATTTTTATTTATTAAAAGAAAAAAAAGAAAAAGAAAAAGCTTAGGATGAATAATTGGGGTTGGAAACTTTAGCCGTTGAACTAATAAAAGAAAAGACATAAAAAAGAGATCTAATAAAATAATATGTCATATAAATACCAAAATTTCATGTACACAATCAAACAAACGAAACAGAGCTTAATGGGCGAAGGAATATATACAAACAAAGTACTCTCCCATCCCTCAAATCTGCACTTTCAATTTTGCTAATATTTTTTTAATACTACATGCATTTTCTGCCAAAATTTTCGCCCACTTTTCTTAATCTTTGATTTAGTCTCTGAATTCTGTAATTTGGATATGAGCTACCACTCTTTCTTCAGTTCTAAGCTGTTCTTGAATTAGGGTTCTTCAATCTACCTGCACTTGATGCGGTAGAGGTATGTGGTTCTTCTTCTTTTTCTTCATTTTATATTCGGTGATCTGGGTTTGCCGGAATGCATTAGGGTTTCCCGGGCATGTCACTTGCTGGGTTTTTTTTTTTTTTTTTTTTGTTATGTCACTCTGATTTTGTAACTAATTTATATTTGTATTGCATGGATGCTTAAGCTTTTCCTTTGGTCATCTGCTTCTTCCTGGTTGTTTATTGATAAGCCTATGGCCGTGGTCGCATTATTCTGTGCTTTGGTACCAGTTTTTTGGAATATATTTTTTGTGGCTGGATAATCTGTTTTAAATGAATGCAGCTATTAAATTGTATGTTGGATTTGGCAGAACAGTTCTAACCTTTTTTTTTTTTTTTTACCAAACGAGTGGTGAGCAATTGATTAGCCTGTGTAATGGAGTAAATATTCGAAAAGCTAGATGTAGCTTGTTACAGAAAATGCAGCTATTTAAAATGTGCATGGTGTTCAATTCATCTATTTGTAGCTAAAGCTTTGGTGTGTACTTCTAATGGGAATCTTTTTGTTCAATACGCAGTAGTTGGAAGTATGGTGAAGGATACTCGATCTAGTGTCAGAGCTAGGAATGAGGAAAACAATAATCCAAAAGGGAAACAAAATGGTGAGAAGGCTCCAGCAAGAGCAGGTTCTACTACACCAGATTCATCTGCTTTAAGGAGGTCTGCAAGAGAAGCATCATTGAAGAAAAAGATTATTGTGACCCCTTCCAAATCTAGAAAATCTGATCGACTTGACAAGCATTCACCTCGCACTCGTAGTGACAAAAAGAAACATGGTACCGTTGAGAATAAGAACATGCTTAATCCCCTTAGAAGATCCGAGAGGGGTAAAAAGCAGTCTTCATCTACCTCTTCAGGTTCTGGATCAAAGAAATTAGTTAAAAGTTCATCTAACTCTTCAGGATCTGTAACTAAGAAACCATATAAAAGCTCAGGCTCACCATATACGAAGGGAAAAAAGGAGAAGAACGAGAAGAGTGTTGAACAGTTGATTCTTGGCCCTAGAGAGACTGGGAAATCTCCAAAACAAGACGAGGTTTCAAAAAATGCCAAAGATAAGAGAATGGATGCTCGTGCTTATAGGGCATTGTTTAGGGAAAAACTTAAGACAGGTACTTCATCTGGCATCTTAATTGTATTCTCACTTTTTTCGCATTTCCTCCCCCATGGACATCCCTGTCTTGTATGATTCGTATTATTCATTTTTAGAGGATAATGGTTTTCATACTATTACTTTTATCCTAATTACATAGTGCTATTCTAACAAGTTGATCGTTTTTTCTTATCTATCATCTTCCTGAAATGTAGACTGTCGAGAGCAGGTGAAGATGCCGAAAAACAACAATCATTGTGTTAGCAATAGTTGCGAGGAAGACTTGAATCGGAGCAGTAAATGCAGTGAGAAGAGTAAAGAACTGAGAAGCAATTGTCTAGAGAAATCCTCTACTAGAGATTTGGATGACTCTAATGAGACTGATACTAAAGAATTGAGAAGTAAATGTCTAGAGGAATCGTCTACTGGATGTTTGGAGGACCATCCTGAAACTAGAAGTAAAACTTCAAAGGAAGTATTGAAAAATGGCATTGAATTGGATTTCTTCCTGTCAAGCCAGAAGTCCTCCGAGGAAGAAGTGCTTACTAAACTGTCAAATGAAGATAGTTGTACTGTAGATGCAGTTATCCATGAAAATAAGAAATTGAAAGCATTAGAGAGATCCAATTCTATGCTTGAAGAAAAGATGGTCGATGACCGTATTGACTCAGATGGGGGATGTAAATTAATATCTTTGAAAAGAAAAAGAAGCATGCTGCACTTAGATTCTAATGTCTCAGTAACAAATGAAAGTGAAAGTACATGCTCTTCACCTACTGAAGCGGTCCAGTTATTATCGTCTCCATGTAGACAGAGTGATCAAGTTGAGGCTTGTGGTGATCAAGTTGAGACTTGTGGTGATCAAGTTGAGACTTGTGGTGATCAAGTTGAGACTTATGGTGATCATGTTGAGACTTGTGGTGATCAAGTTGAGACATGTGGCAAATGTTCGAAGAGACAAAGGTATGTCCTGACTAGGGGATCTTTTGGATGTCAAGTATTTGTGCAATTCAAGAAGCCATGTATTACTTGTTGAACACAAAGCCCACATATACCACAAACTGTTATTTATCACACCCATCAATCACTCATCATTAAGCAGTATAAGATGCCAATATGTCATTGATTTGTGAATGTCAAGGATACTGCGTGATGTAAAATCGCTTACCTGGTTTCTCATATTAATTATAGCGCTGTCAAAATGATATTGATAGGGAATGGGGGTATTTTCTATAACTGAAAAATGTAAGACATAGACAGTAAGCATTATGACCTTGGGCTTTTATTTATTCTTTTGAATTAGAGTCCCTTCCTCTATTAGCTGCACTCCTCTTGCTGGGTTGTTTATCTGCATCTTTTCAATGAAAGCTTGACTCTTTATACATATATATAATAAACAATTTTGAACCTTTGGGTGCCAACTCAAGAATTAAGATATACATAAAAGGCCTCACTTGCACTTGAATGGAAACAATAAAGTGTTGGTAATGGTTTTGGGCTGTGTGCCCTATTGTGGGAAGAAGAACAATAGAGTGTCAGAGGTATGGATAGGGACCCTTGTGAGATTTGGTCCTTGGTGAGGTTCCATGACTCTCTTTGAAACTTTTTCTCTAGGGGTTATTGCGGGCTCTGTTTTTCTATGCCTTTGTATTCTTTCATTTTTTTCTCAATCAAAGCATTTGTTATTTTAAAAAAAGGTTTTTGGGGAGGATTGTTCAGGGGGAATAATTGTCACTTGTTTTTATCATTAATTAGTAGATTTGAAGACCATAATTTTTAACTTATCCTTACACCAGTGACACGTTTGATGGGTTCTTCATTATTACATTTTGCAGGTTAGGAAATGATTCATTGAATGACTTCTGCTCTTGTGCGGAAATAGATCAGCAGCAGAATGAAAATATATCTATTGATGTGGTTTGTTTGTTCTTTCTTTCATTCTTTCTTCCTTAAATTGTTAATCTTCTTCGTTTTGGTTTTCTTCACTATCCCATCCATAATTTTGTGCATTCCTGTCTTCTTGTTGTTTAGATTCTCGGTTCAAGATAAAGTTTAATGGAGACAATAATGTTGTTATATTTCTTAGTCTAGACTTCTAATACCTCCAAGATATTCTCTATTTCGTCTTGATATGAATGAGATTACAAGGTTGGTGGAGTTAAAAGGCTCTTTCATTGGCATGTAACGGTAATTTTTGATCAAGAAACAATTACTCATTGCTAGAATGAAAAGGGATAAATGCTTAATAGGGGATACAAACTCTAAAAGGGAGTGAAAATTAAGTAAGGAAAAAAATCAAGAATTTAGTGACGAAAGAGACCAGTCATGCAAGTAATAAATTCAGAACAAAGAGCACAACCAAAAACTAATTCTAAACAATGAAGGCTTACATTTGGGACTTATTTTTCAGATGTTTCGTATCTTCTACGCTCATCATAGGGACACTAGTTTTCCGATCAAAGTGTTTCTCCTCAATCAGCACCGTGGGAGAAGGGTCATTTTTATGACTTTCTGGGTGTGTGCGATCGTATGGATTTTGCTGGGTGAGCGGAATATTAGGGTTTTTAGAGGAGTGGAAAGGGGGCGTCAGTGAGGTTTGGTCCCTCGTTTGCTTTCATGTTGTTTGTGGGTTTCAATTTCAAAGACCTAAAGACCTTTTGTAGCTATTCTACATGTGTTATTTTACGTAGTTAGGAGTCCCTATTCATAGGAAGAGTTCCCCTTTTTTGTGCCCTTGTTTTTTTTGTATGCCCTTGTAATTCATATTCTTTCATTTTTTTCCTTTATGAAAGTTTTTGGTTCCATTAAAAAATGATCTGTAAAATGACGAAGGCTTAAAAAGATCTGTAAAATTCCCAAACCGTCCCAAGGGTCCATCCAAAAAACTATTCTGGTACCCGTTCCAAGTATTAAAAGTAGCTAAAGCATCCACCTTTAACCAAGTAAGATGCTAATTCACAGCTCCTCAAATGGTTTGGTATAGTTTGGTAACTTCAAATTAATCTTGGTTAATCCTTGATTAATTACATTTTAGTTGCCCAATTAGTTTTTAGTTTTTGTTTTAGTTATCCTTTTAAGATTCTTTTAATTCTCAATAAATGGAGTCCCCCTTGTTTTAGACAACTTTTTTCATCAATAATAAAGACTTTGATTGAATTCTTGGAGATAATTCTCCTTTTTATCTCTTTAGGCTACACCAATATTGGCTGCCTGTCTAGGATTTAGTATCTTACTAGTTACTTTAACGTTAGGTCGCTAACGTAACAGCTTAAATAGTTTTAGTTGGGCAGTAAATTTCTAAACAACTTCAATCCAGTACTGCAGGGCTGATTTCCCATTTTTTTCCCTTTTACAATATGACACAGACAACAAATTCCTTTATAACCCTGCACCGTTATCCTCTTGTTTTTCTTACTGTATTATATCTTTATTAGTAATAGTTCCTTTTTTCTACTTTAGAAGATTTAATTTATAATTTGAGCCAATGGGTCTATTGTGGAGGGCTCTCTGCGAGTGATGATAAATTGGGCAAAGTGAACAATACTGAAGATTTAATTTATAATTGAATAAAAAATTCTAAGTCATAGAATTTATGTCCTGTTGCTTAAAAAGCATTTAAGGTTACACTATATTGAACTGATCTTGAATGTCGTGTTTTGGTTTATTGTCGTAGGATAGAGGGACGTCCATGGGCAATGTCATTACAGATCCTACTGGAAATTGTGTTTGGTGTAAGCTGGAAAAAGCATCCTTGAACATCGACCCTAATGCATGCCTCATCTGCAAAGTTGGGGGAAAACTCTTGTGGGTACTATCTTATTGATTTATCATTTTGTTTTCCTGAACATTTATTTTGCATGAAAACCATTTGGTTGGAGGGAATTTATTTTATTGGCGAGTTTGATCAGGAATGTTGTGAATGTTGTGATTGTCGTAGGAAAACATTTAAAAAAGGATCAGTGATAGAAGATATTCTAAAAATGATTGATGGGAAATATAATCTCCTAGCTTCCCACCCTCTTGGAAATATTTCTTAGATCTCAATTAACAAGGCTTACAAAGAAATTAGAAATTAGATTTATTTGTTTATTTTGCTTGACAAGAAATGAATCAATGTAAGGAGGAGAGAGAATACTCAAAAGTTACGAACTCCACTAGGGATTGAATAAGGAAGCAACAAAAACAGAAAATCAAAAGATTACAAGGAAAAATAATAGTGTGCCAATTGAAGGATAAATCTTGAATGGACTTGCAAAGAGTTTTGAGACAGGCCCTTTTTCTGTTTCTCTTGCTGTCCATCTTGTACTTAAGTTTCTTTTACTCTCTTTCGTTTGGACTTGTTCGTTTTTGTATTCTGTATCATGGGTTGTAAGCCTTTTGCGCGCCGAGGGGTGTCAACCTAGTTGTGAGATGTCTGGGTGCGCCTGCTGATCCCTTGTCTCTTTAATTTTGCTCTTGGTATAATTCTCTTGTACTTTGAGCTTTATTATTATTATTTTTTTGATATCCGTGAATGTCCGGGCCAGCTTACGCGCACCTCGACTAATCTCACGGGATAACCAGCCTGACCCTACAACATTTGGGTGTCAAGGAAACTCATAGAAAATTATTCCTAGGTAGGTGGCTACTATGGATTGAACCCATTATTATTATTAATAAAGAGGCTGGTTTGACCATCATGGTTGGTCTAGTGGTAAAAAAGGAGACGTAGTTTGAATAACTAACTAAAAGGTCATGAATTCAATCCATGGTGACCACCTACCTAGAAATGAATTTCTTACGAGTTTTCTTGACACCCAAATGTTGTAGAGTCAGACGGGTTTCCCGTGAGATTAGTCAAGGTGCACGTAAACTAGCCCGAACATTCATGGATATAAAAAAACATAAAATAAAGAGATCGGTTTCCTTTTTAAGAAAACAAAAGTTTTGAGAAAGCATACCAAGAAGCCTTGAGGTGAGCTGAAACCGAAGCGATCTAATCGAGGAAGACTCTTGTTGAAAATTTGTTGATTTCTATCCAACCATATTTTAGGGAGGAGCTTTACTACCATTAGACCATGCAATCTTAGATCCAGGAACCAAAGAAGGACCAAGGACCAGTCAGCAGATGAAAAATATTTTCCTTCAATGTGTTAGAAAATACCTTCATAAGATTAAATTTCAAAGGAAGCATATCCCAACAACGTCGAAAATAAGTGCATCCAAAGTCAATATGTTTCTTAGAATCCACATCAAAATACCATTAATTATAATCCAAATAAGAATGTTGCCATGCTTGGGACTCTTAGATTTCCATAACGTTAAGTTGATTTTCTTATCTTAATGAAGAGACTGTTTCCTTCTACAAAAAATTAAAGTGTTGGTTTTTTTATCTTATATTCTTTCATTTTATCTCAGTGAATGCAATTGTTTTTTTTTATCAAAGTTAATTGTTAGAAATTCTTCTCTTTTTTTTCTTTATGGTCTTATTTACATTGTTTGCCTTTTATTTTTCTAATTTTTAAACAAATGTCAATCAAACTTGAAGACTAATGGAAGTAGTCCTACCCAAGCTTAGTCTTTGTTTTACCTATCATACGGTCCAATTTTTTTTTTTGAAGGTGATATTATATAATATTGTTGTTATTAATCTGGGGCTTCCCCGCCCAAAAGTCACGGGTCATTAAAGAGCCATTTTTAAAGAGGAGAGAAAAAAGACAAAGAACTTCAAAAGTGAAAGGATAAATGCTGGGGAAGTTGAAGAGAAGCTTTTTGTGAGAAAAGAGATCATTACGGTTGAGCATCCATTATTGCCAATTGGAATTCCAAGTATCAGTGCAGATGGAAAGGCAGGTCAATCGAAGTGTGGCATTACTTTCGCCTCTCTTTCTTCGTCCCTTAGTAGGGCACTTCCCTCTAATTCGTCAAAGTCCTTTGCTTTCCTTCCCACTGCCGGTTCTGTGCCCATTGAAATACCTTTAAGAAAATCTCCAACTTCCAACTCTCTCCGCTGCTCTTTCCTCTTCTTCCGTCTCATCCTCGGCCAAATTTGGGTCAAATGCTAAGTCTAAAAAACATCCAAAATCAAAGGTTCTCCCACTCCCCTTCAAGAATTTTCCAAAGCATTTTTTAGAAGGAAAAGGGTAAAAGAGACCTTAAAAAAAGTTTTCAAAAGAATAATTGATTTTAGATCAGAACCCTGATATTTTGGAGGCAAATTGGTGCCCTTTTGCAAGCTCCTTCTCAATCAGACAGGTCAGATCCTCATAGCTCTATTCATCCTCAGTTTAAATACTCTTTTTTCTCTATGCCTAATTCAAAGGTAAGTTTTTTGAGAGGTTCTCCTACCCAAACTCCATTCTCTTCATCGAAAAAGAATAGTGTATCAGATTTCGACTCTCCTTTTAGAGCAGCGAGGAAGCTGAACATATGCGAAAAACAGGAGAAAAGGATGATCAACCGATTAAGGATCCTTTCGAAACTTATCTCAATACCTTGTTTCAGACAAAGGAGGATTTAATTACGGAGAAACGGGTCTCTTTATTTCCTCCACAAGCTCAGCAATGTGAAATTCCCGATCACTTGAAGTCCATTGTTGATAAATGTAGAATTATTTTGGTTTGAGTACTTGATCTTGTTTTTTCAGCCAATTATTTTCGAAGGCTGTTTTAGTGGATCAAGAGAGGTTCGACGGATGCTTCTATTATTTTGGTCCTCTAAAGTTCTATTGAAATATTCTTGTTCTAGTCACTCACTTAGGATTTAAGAACTACTTAGGAGGCATATTTTTTCAACAACAAGCTGCATGGCCGTTTGCTCTCCTTTGGTGTTTTCCTCCATCCACTTTGAAGTTTTTAGCCTTGATAAAAAAGATTGATAAAAAAGGGGACTTTTTGTACAAAATCCTGCTCACGGCCTTGTATCCTGGAGCAAAAACCATAGCCTCCACACCAGGAGATTTACAGGGAGATGTTGAAGGATTTTTGTCCTAAGAAGATAAAATTTTCATTGTGGGACATCAACCACTCTTGTCTTAATACTTTGGACAGACTGTCTTTACCAAGAATCAGGGATTTGCTCACTCATCCTTATTCATTGCTCATTCACAATCACAAAGATAATTTGGGACATGATCTTTACTGCCTTTGGATGGAACATTGTACCACTGGCACATTCCAAAGAATGGCTCTAGTTGCTTCTATATGACCACCATTTCAAGTCGACAAAAGCCACTTTATGGACCTTCATAGTTAAGGTAATCATCTAGAGGATTTGGACTAAGAAAAAGTTGAGGATTTTTTTCGATTGTGAATGCCTTCCACAATAGACGCCTTTTAATCACGAGGTTAACCCATCCTCAATGCCTTCCATAATAAGCATCTTTTTCCTCCATAATGATTCCTTTTCTACTTAGCCCCATTTTTCTTTTTCTTTTCCCTGTCTTTTTCTTTGTCGCTTAACCCATCTTTTTCCCTCCTCCATCTTCTTCTTCGTTGTCAGCCCCATCCGTCGCCACCTAGTCTCTTCTATGTCCATGGAGCTGGTGAGGTGCGGTATCCATAACCTTTACTTTTGCATCTGTTTGAAAATGATGAGTTTTGTTGAAGGTGTGAAAAAAAAAAAAAGATCCCCCTCTTTCCCTTATTTGATAATTTTCTTGCTGAACGAATGCAACTTCCAATTCTAGTGCTCACATTTTTATCATAAGAAAGTTAGGGATGCTTCGGGGACTATTTATTTGGCCAAGTTTAGATCTCCACAACAATGGAAACTCGAATGCATTGTTTCGCCACCTTTTGGAGGTGGAAAGATATTACTGAAGTATGCTCTGATTTGTCTTATTATAAAAAACCCACCAAATGTTAAAGATCTTGAATAGAGAAGACTGAGGACATGCAACATATGGGGATGACACATGAGAGAATCCCGGTTTCTGTTACAACATATGGGCATTCCTACTGATTTTTAGCATGCATATAGCTGTTCTAAACTGTAACTATATTGAAACTGAAGTCATCTTGCTGATTGGTTTCCATGTGCGTGTCTTGTTTTGCATTTACTTTAAGATGCTGTGATGGAAAAGAATGCAGAAGAAGCTTCCATCTTTCTTGTCTAGATCCTCCCTTGGAGAATGTTCCTCTTGGAGTTTGGCATTGTCCGATGTGCATTAGAAGGAAGATCAAGTTTGGTGTCTATGCTGTGTCAAAGGGTGTCGAGTCCATCTTGGATACAAGAGAAACAGAGATATTTGATGCTGGTGGTATGGTCTACTAAGTGATTCAATCTTACACATGTGATAGTAATTGCTTGTAGATGTTCAAAACACAGCGTTTTTATGATTTTTGCTTGAATCTTTTAGTCTGTCATTTTTAGCTTTTCTTCATTTTCATATGATCGATAATTATATAATTTCTTTTAGATTCTTTGTTATCTGTTGTTATCTTTAAGGGTCGGAAAGGCAGAAGCAATATTTTGTGAAATTTAAAGATCTTGCTCATGCTCATAATCGATGGTTGCTGGAGGGCGAATCGCTTTTGGAAGCCTCAAGCCTTGTTTCAAGATTCATCAAGAGGAATCAGGTTTTGAATTGTTCTTTCTAATAGTTGATGTCTTGTTCAATTACAAGTTAATGTTCTTATTGATTGATATTTAGCTTGTGGAATTTAATGTCACAATATTTAGCATTGCTCAATGGGCTCATTCTAGAGTTGGACCTTTTTTTTTTCTCTAAAAAAAATAATTCCTTGCAAGTGTTCTGATCATTCATCCAAAACCTTAGTATCGTTGGTCAGGCGGGTTGTCCCTTGAGGTTAGTCGAGGTGTGCGTAAGCTAGCCCTGACGATCAAAGATTTCAAAAAAGAAAAAAAACCTTAGTGTCATTGGTCTATTTTAGGTTTGTTTTGTTGTTATGTGCTCCAAAGGGTATTTGTATTTTTGAGAATTACTCCTTTTCCATTGTATTGATGAATAGTTTTGTTTATCAAATTGTTTTATATTATAATAATTTTATTTTTAAAGTAATAAATAATAGAACTTAACTTTTTATAATTTTGATGTATACATACATGTACTCTGTTTATTTAATCTTTTTCAAAGGATTATCAATTAGAAATCTAAGAGGGTGTCAACCTAGTTGAGATGCTTGGGTGCACCTCCAGATCCTTAGGTCTTCTTGCTCTTTTTAGAATCCTCTTGGATTGTACTTTGAGCAATAGACTCATTTTATTATATTAATAAATAATAAAGAGACTTGTTTCCTTTTCAAAAAAAAAAAAAAAATGGAAATCTAAGTAATTGATAATCTAAGTAATCCAAGTATCAACTGAAAATGTAAGTGCTTTTTGTCCTTTATGCTGTTTGAACTACTTTTGTTTTGATTATTTATGGATATGATGAGGATGCTAAGGGGGGTGTTAACCTAGTTGCGATTCTTGGGTGCATCTCCTAATCCCTAGGCTATTTTCACTCTTTGTTTCTCTCTCTTGTAGCAATATTCTAATTTCATTATTCGATGAAGAGGCTCCTTTCTATTAAAAAAGGATTATCAATTAGAAATCTAACTAACTAGTGATTTTTATGAGCCCTTGATTTTGTTAAATTAGTAATAGGGTAGGGGCATTTAGGGCCTATTTGCTACAAAATTTCAAAACATATATATTTTTTTTGGTATAAGAAACCATTTCATTGATAAGTGAATTATTCAAAGTGCAACAAATACCCAAGGACAAGATGAAACAGTAGAGCAACCCCATTGAAAGAAGGAAAAATACAATGATACCATAGGGGGGAGGGAAGATGTAAAGGTGGAAAATACAGAAAGATGTAAAATGGATTGATGATGCAAGAAGCCCATGAAAAACGAAGAGACCAAACAAAACAACAATTCAAAAGCATTAAACCGAAATACATCCCCAAGCGAAACATCACCCAGTGTTTTGAAAGGCGCACCTAGGCGCTAGGCGCAACGTTGGCGCCTCGCCTTGAAAAGGCGAGGTGCAAATCAGAAGGCGCGCGCCTCGGTGCGCCTTCCTCAAATATCCGAGGCGCGCTTAAGCGCGCCTCTTTGGGCTTTTTTTATTTATTTATTTATTTTAAATATATTATATATATATATTTTTTTTTAACCTAATAAATGGTGTTCCTTCCCATTCACGCTTCCTCTCAAGTCTCACGTAAGTTTCCCTCTCCTC
>JBBPDJ010000004.1:2915578-3024003 GCA_037974625.1 Cucumis cinereus
CGCCTTTTTTTGCGCCTTGCGCCTAGGCTCCAGAAGGCCATTGCGCCTTACTGCGCCTCGGGCTTTTTAAAACACTGACATCACCCAAGTCAAATCATCCTCTGACGATTAAAATAAGAAAATTTTTGATGGTAGAGGGAGACAAAAAGCGTAAGAGGATTGGAGAGCTAGATTCAAGCCAATAATGAATGGAACTTTTTTTTTAATAAGCGATCGAACACTCCCAAGTTTCAGATTTCTCTGATGTTTTCTTTCTCAATCCCAGTCCATAGTGTCAAAGGCTTTATTAAGAGTTCATGCTCTTTTGCCGTGTAACCTTGTCAGTTGTTTTGTTCTAGTATGTTTTGATTCAATTGGTCTCTTAGCTTTTTATGGGTTCTATCTCAAGTTTTTGTACTTAGTTCAAAATTCTGCCTTTTTTTTTTTAAACAGAAACAGAGCTTTTTATTGATGAAATGAAAAGAGAATGTACATTAACATAGAAACATGGGATCAGTAGGTACACCTAGATATCTCAACTAGGTTGACACAACCATAACACCCTCATCACACCCATATACAAAGAAATCCTCCATAGTCTTGAGAGCGTCACTAGAGAATATGGTTACAATTACATAGAGAAAATAAAAGCATTCCAATTAAGCCAAATATCCTGAATAAAGTAATAAGCAAAGGAATTTGATTCGGAACTCCAAGAAGAGGCCAAGCGATCTGACCAGTTCGAAGGCTTATCATGAAAAACTCTGATTTCTTTCTAATAAGATTCTGTGTCTTATTTGCCTTGTATTATCTACCTTCATCAGTTGCATTGGTCTCTATCATTGGTCTTCTAATTGTAGGTTTTGTTTTTTTTTTCTCTGGATAAAAGCAACATCTTTCATTGAGATAAAAATGAAAGAATACAAGGGCAACAAAAAAAAAAAAAAAAAAAAGCCCTCCAAAACAACCCGACTAAAGGAAGGGATTCTAACTAAGTAAATCTAATTGTAAGTCTTGTATTTTGGAGCTCATTACATCAAATGAACTTTTTGTTTCCTTCACCAAAAAAAAAAAAAAAAAAAGAAAAAAGAAAAAAGAAAAGAAAATAAAAAGAAAAAACATTGACCCACTGCCATGCCATCTGTTCTTTTGTGATATACTTTTTATAATCTTGTTCACCCCCCGCCATGCCATCTGTTCTTTTGTGATATACTTTTTATAATCTTGTTTCCCCCCCCTTCTTTTCGTTCTTTGTATAACTCTCTTGTACTTAGAGCTTTTGTCCTTTTATTGTTCAATATTAATAAAGAGTTGTTTCCTTTGCAAAAACAAAAAAAACTTCTTTTGTGAAGGATTATATTTAGAATGGGATGGGTATGGGCTGTGGTAAACAGTCTGCATTTGCATTTTAGTGTTGTTATTTTATATTTTATTTATTAAGATGATTCTTTCTCCAATTTGATGAAAATCTTCTTTCAGTATTCAAGGTGGAAGCAAGCGTGGGCTATTCCGCAGCGTTTGTTACAGAAGAGATTGTTATTGTCTGCTAAGCTATGCGAGGTGCATGATGGGGAATTTTCAGGGGCTGAATTGAGTTGCCGATATGAGTGGCTTGTTAAATGGCGAGGCCTTGATTACAAATTTGCAACATGGGAGTTGGAAAATGCTTCATTTTTAAGTTCACTTGATGGCCAAGGTCTTATGAAAGATTATGAAAGCCGCTGTGAAAAGGCCAAGTTAGCCTCCCATGTCCCCGAAGCGGATGAGAACCATGAGGTAGATTCAGTAAAGTTTGTGCTTCTAGGATCAGCTATCTTCTTTGTTATTAGCTAATTTTTTTTTTGTTTTTTTTTTGTATGCACATTTTGCTTACTTCAGAACCCCACACGAACAAGGCAAACTTTTTGCATCTGTATTTTCCCTCATCCCATTGCAGTTATCTTGGTTATTTTTCATAATTTTTGCACACGGAAGATAAAGTTAGTTCGCCATTTTATTTGATTATAGATTTGAACTCCATTGGACATTGACGGACTTTTACAAGATAATTTTCAGTCATTTTATTTTTCAAGATCAGATGTATTTGTTAGGTTTCTAAATCCTCCTGTAATCAGAAAAACCGAACAATGTCCAAAGTACTTCGGAATTTAGCCTTCCCTGATATATTAGTAATTCTAGAAATAAAGAACACAATAGTTCAGGTACCAACGACAGTCTTTGAAGCAATAGAAAATGCACAAGAATAAGCAACACTATTACAAGACCACCAAATACCCAGGCACATTCCAGAGGGCCTGAAATTCTCTCCTCTATCTTTCAGCCTTCTAGCCAAAATTTTTCACACCCTGCTCTTCTGTTGCAAAACTCTCTTTAAACATCCCTTTGTGGTCCCCACAGAATTTTCTTCGCATAAATAACCACCCAATGGTCCCCACCACCTCAATCTCCCTTCCTGAGCAGAATTCCTCTCTTGCCCTTCTTTCTTTCATATGTGCTCATGATCAGGGTCTCACAGTCTTGTTTTTTGGCTTTCGTCCTCTGCTTCTCTATTTCCTTATTTTGAGTATTAGTGTATTTTTTTTCTCTGATAAGATAAAAAATCACTTTTCTTATGGTTTGCTTGTTATACCAAATTATTTTTTTTTCTCAAGTAAAAATCTTGTAGATTTTGTCATTTTTCTTTTTCTAATTTCCTGGTGGTTTTTTTTCCCTCTAATTCATTTATTTATTTAATATTTTATAATTTCTGATGCGTTTCTTTCATTTGTTAGTTTGCTGCTTTTGCTTTTATGCCATTGGAAAATTTATTTTTATAGGGTGTCCTGTTCCATGACACATGTATCTTAATGGTGTCTTTCTACCAGTTGCAGATACTGGAGAGGAAAAGAACTGCTGTGGTTAATCTGTCACAGTTTACGGATAATGATACATGTGGCTTTAATGATAATTATATAAGCTATGTCAACAAGCTTCGTCAATTTTGGTATGAGGGGAAAAATGCTGTTGTGATTGATAACCAGGTGAGCTTACATAGAGGATACATCATTATAGGGAGTAATGTTTTTAAATAGCAGATCAATATTTAATATTATTGTTGCAGGTGGTGTCCTTGACTAGTTTTTCAATTTTCATCATTAATTTGAATCGGAATGACAAATTGTATTATAATTCTTAGTTTTGCATAAGAACTGCAGTTTGGAGAGAAAACCGGGGAGTATTTTATTTTGAGTTGATTGAGTTTGGAGTTTCCATGATACTGTATATTATATTTCAGCTTCTTGAATGGCTGTAGAGAATACTGAATATTCCTGTTATCCACCGAAGAAAATGTAACGGGATCCCTAAAATGAACAATATTGTGATTATATGGTGTCAGACATTCTTACTTAAACCGGGCGCTCTGAGTTTCTGACCCCACAAGCTCCAAGGTCCAGGATAACAGTTCCTCTCTCTCTCTGTACAAATGGGATTATTTTCTTTCCTCGGATGGGGGCTCTTTGCCTCTTTTTATCCTCTCCGCCTGGCAATGTTCAATGAGTTTAGCACTGATGGTAGACCTGCTGCAAAGGAATTGCTTTCGAAGTTTAACACATTTAGGCACATTTCTACTAGGTTTGGATTTGACCTACTTATTATCAATGTTTCTGTATAAAAAAGCGTCTCTCTCTTATTTCTCTTAGGTCCCTTTGGGGACATCCGATAAAATAGGAACTCTCTTATTTCTCTTAGAAAGAAAAAGGTTTTCTTAAATATAAGAAATATTCAATATATACATTAGGAAAATACAAATAAGGAAAAAAAAAAACACAAATATATCTTAAATACAATGAAACTACTAACAATAAAGGAAATAACCAACCCTCCCCCACGAGCTGGTTTGAAGATATCAACCATAGGCAGCTTGTCAATTAAGTTATTGAGTTGCCACTTTGAAATACCTTTAGTTAACACATCTGCGATTTGTTTTGTTGTCGGAAGATAAGGGATGCATATTATTCCTTATACAATCTTCTCCTTTATGAAGTGTTTATCAACTTCAATATGTTTCGTCATATCATGAAGGATTAGATTGTGGGCAATGGAAATTGCTAGCTTGTTATCACAATGAATGCACATAGGCATTGTTTGAGAGAATCTCAATTCTTCCAATAGTATTCTTATCCATATGCCCTCACAAATACCACGGGTTTATGCCCTGAATTCTGCTTCTGCACTACTTTTTGCAACCACACTTTGTTTTTTACTTCGCCAAATAACTAGGTTTCCTTTAACAAAGGAGCAATAACCAGAAGTGGATCTTCTATTTAGTTGTGCTACCTGCTCAATCAGAATCAGTGCACACTTCGATATTTAGGTGATCATGTTTTTTTGAATAATATGCCTTTTTTCTGGAGTACCTTTCAAATATCTTACGATGCTATCAACAACATCAAAGTGAGCTGGTGCAGGAGCATGCGACTGACTTACCATACTAACTGCAAAAGTGATGTTAGAACGTGTGTGAGAGAGATATATAAGTCTCCCCAGAAGTCTCTGATACTTTTCTTTTTCTTTTATTTCTTTTTCAGTAGCAATTCAAATTTCAGGTTCTGCTCAATTAGAGTTTCAATTATGCTGCAACCAAGTAAACCTCTTTCTTTCCATAGATCAAGAATATACTTCCTTTGGTTGACAAGAATGCCACTTTTGGACCGGGCAAACTCCATGCATAGGAAATATTTAAAGTTCTCGGTCTTTGATTTGGAACTCATCAGCTAATTTTTCCTTTACAAATTTCAGTCCTGTCTCATCATTGCCCGTAAGAATGATATCATCAACGTAACCTATCAAAACCATAACCTTGTCATTTCCTGTATGTTTATAGAACATAGTATGATCGACTTGACTTTGACTAAATCTGTAGCTCATGACTGCTTTTTTAAAACGTTCAAACCAGACTCTAGGAGATTGTTTAAGACCGTATGGTGATTTCTTTTACTTGCACACTTTGTTAATCTCGAGATCTACATCAAATCCAGGTGGCAAAGATCCCCATTGAGAACGAAATTCTTAACATCCATAGTGGCCACCTACCTAGGAATTAATTTCTTACGAGTTTCCTTGACACCCAAATGTTGTAGGGTCAGGCGGGTTGTCCCGTGAGATTAGTCGAGGTGCACGTAAGCTGGCCCAGACACTTATAGATATCAAAAAAAAAAAAAAAAAATCCTGTTGATAAAGAGGCCTATCAAAATTAACGACAATAGATAGCAAAACTCTGATGGAATTAATTTTAGCAACGGGAGCAAATGTTTCTTGATAATCAACTCCATATGTCTGAATAAATCCTTTAGCAACCAGTCTGGCCTCCTTTTATTACTCCATTAGCTTTACATTTTACAGTGAACACCTGCTTGCATCCAATTGTTTTCTTGTCTTTAGATAGTTCAACTATGTCCCATGTGCAATTTGTTTCAACACATTCGATCTCTTCCATTGTTGCCAATTTCCAATTCAAATCATTTAGGAAAATACAAATAAGAAAAAAATACATAGACAAATATATCTTAAATACAATGAAAATATTAACAATAAAGGAATAATCTGCAGTTTCCCATTTAGTTGCTGCTTTTCTGTCTTTTAGGAGGCCTTCTATTTGTATTTGGGAAACCGATCTGAGCTTATTTTCTACTTCTCTACCTAGCAATTAGCATCCCAATTCTCTATGACTTCTTTAACTATGGTTGTGAGAAGTCCCAATTCAGAATACCATGAATGGTTTCCTACTGGATGTGGCACTTGCTGGTGCATTGCTCTTCTTCATCAGAATGAAGAACTCCATTTTGAGGAGGCAACAGAAGATGGCACATAAAGCCAAAACGAAGTAGAAACTTTAAGATGCCACTACTTCAACTTGAAATCATTCTTTTCATTCCCTCCATTCGTGTTGGGGCTCAGATGGAAAGGTATGGTTCAATAGCTGGATATTAAGTGTGGGTTTTCAAAAAGCTTCTTAGTTAGTAATTCCTTTTCTAATAATATATTTACTCATTAGGAATTGTAGTACTCTTGACTGTCAATAATTGTTGGAGTTGAAACTGGGTATTAGTCATTACAAACAAGTATGAAAGAATTTAGACAAAATGTTTTTCTCCCAAAAAAGAAAAAATGACATTCTTGAACAATTTAGCCCTCGTTTTTGGTGGGCAAGTCTTTGATGCTTATCTAAGTGCCAATGTTCTCACAATCTTTTCCAAAAGATGCTTATCTAAGTGCTTACGGGATCATTGGAGTCTGAAAGACAAAAAAGATTGGATTGAGTTTCAAGCTTGATTGGGAGAAGCGTTCGACAAAGTGTTCTGGGACTTCCTTGATGCCATTCTCAAAGCAAAGAGTTTGGGTACACTTTGGAGGTAAAGAAGGCTTTTAAAAGATGAAGAGATTAAAGAATGGGCCAACCTCACTAACCTATTGCTGGGTTTTTAACTCACCAACCAGCAGGATAGCATGGTTCTGGAATTTGGAAGCTAATGGCCATTTTCCCACAATATCACTTTTGTGTGAACTAACTCTCTCCGATGCATCCACAGACAATGACATCTATTGGGAAAACATATCATTCTTGCATATTATTACTATGGATCGACTTCAAGTTGGATGCCCCTGGATCAATTGTCTCCATCATGGTGTTGCCTCTGTCAAAATAACTTGGAATCCTTGAAACATAATCCTTTTCCATTGTCCTTTTGCACAGGCATATTGGGTTGATATCTCCAGCATCTTCAACTGGCATTTCGTTACCTCTCTTTGCATCTATGGACTTGATTTGATTGATTCTCATGGATCATCCCTTCAAAGACCACAAGGCAGTGATTTTGTCCAGCATCATTTGGGCGGTTTTGTCTGGGATTTAGGAGGAAACAAATGATAGGATCTTCAACAACTCAAAATCATCAAAAGACATCCTTGATTCATCTATTTTTGATGTGTTTTATTTATTATTATTATTTCTTTGTGTAACATTTATTGCCCCTTAAAAGCCTAAGTTACCTTGTTGTTAATTGAACATGATCTTGTACACTTTTTGATTAGGCTCTTTTCTGCATCCGATTGATTATTTCATTCTTCAATGAAATTGTATCTTATCAAAAAAAAAAAAGAAAAAAAAAAAGAAGAAAAAGAAAAAGAACACTCGATTTAAGAGGCTTTGCTATGGTAGTTGATCACTCGCATTCCTATTCCCATATTTGTATAACCATTCTTTAAGCGTATTCTTCTCTTTGTTCATTTCTCCTTTGTGTTCGCGATGTTTCTCTTAGAATCATAGTATATAGCTCCTTACTGTTTTGCTGAGGTTGTCAGCGGGTAATATAATGAAAGGAGATTTTAACTGCAGGATCGCATGGCAAAGATTATTGCATTCATTTTAACTTTGCAGCCTGAAGTCCTCCGACCCTTTCTCGTCATCTCAACTTCTACAGCCCTTGGTTTATGGGATTATGAGTTATTGCGTTTTGCTCCATCTTTCAGTGCTGTAATTTACAAGGGAAACAAAAATGTACGGAAAAATATCAGAGATCTAGAGTTTTACCAGGGAAGTTGCCCGATGTTTCAAGCTCTTATTTGCTCCGTGGAAGTAATGATGGAGGTAATACTTTGACCCTCTAGTTAAATTTATTGTTGAGAAATTTTTGGATCCTTATGAGATGACTTTGTATCTCATCTGATCATATGGTTTGGATGGTAAACTAGACTCCTTGAAACGATGACAACCACTTTAAATACTTTAGCCTATATCTCATCTTTAGTAATCCTTTTCCCACTCTTTGTATGAACTATACTATACAAGCCTTGGAACTTCCATTCAAATTTCATTCTTCTCTGCAGGATCTAGATGTATTGGGCCGTATAAATTGGGAAATAATAATTGTTGATGAGTGTCAACGCCCAATAATTTCTTCACATCTTGGAAAAATGAAGATGCTAAGGGGAAATATGTGGCTGCTTGTTCTTTCTGATCAGCTAAAGGTTTGTTCTCGTGAGTGGTTTATGATATTAACTCACAATTCTATTTATGTTGGAATTTTTCAAATATGTAAATATTTGTGTGTTAATATTAGTGGCTAATATTTGATCTTTATTGTCATGATTTATTTATTCTTTTGAACTAATATTTTTTTTCATTGATGACTTTTTTTTTCATTGATGACTTTTGATGTTATGAAAAGAGACTGATAATGCTCAACATAGTAATAGGTGAAAATAAAAACAAGCAACAGACAATATATAGTGATTGGTCAAAAAGTGATAGTAGCCTCAGTGACAAGTGCCTGTAAGCTGGCCTGGACACTCACGGATACCAAAAATAAAAAATCCAAGGGACTAATCATAATTCTAATTAATCAAGAAAACTAATCTTAATTCTAACCAATTAAAGGATTTAACCATGATATCCTAATTTACTCTAATCCTACCACACCATTATCCCTAAAAAAAAAAAAAAAAAAAAAAACAACTCGTCATGTAGTTTTTAAAAAATAAGACTACAAAAATAAAATTAAAAAAATAAGAATCCTTGATATAAAAAATCGTCGAAAATCTTCCAAGTTGATTGAATACAGATAATAGCATGGCTTGAGGAAACGAATTTCCAGTCGAACAACGATAAAGATGGGCCGAGTTAATTTGATAAAAAGTTTGGGCTTGGTTGGATTAAGGAAAAAAATGAAGATACAAAACCTAGGTTGTGCGGGTTATGGGGCCAAAATGAAGGGAACTAGTTAATGATTGGATTGTGTGGGGTTTGGGCAAAAAGACTCGTTATAAGTTATGAGATCAAAGGTTCCAATTTCTTCCAACTTCTTTGTCTTTGCACGCAACAACACACACCTTTTTCTCTTTTCGTCTTTTGTACACTGACTTAGAGTCTTTATCTCTTTTTGTTATTTCAATGAAAAGTGCGTTCTCTTTTTTTTGGGTAATAGACCTCTTCTCTTCATAGAGTTGCACATATTAATATAGAACAATATGTTCTTTCTTATCCTTTATACACTAAAAATTTATCATTTACGCTAATACTTCTTGACTTGCAGGATATCAAAGATGATTACCATAATCTTCTCTCTGTACTTGACGCGAACGGCCAAGTTGAAAGTGAAGATACTCTGAAGACCAATGGTGGTGATAACATCAGCAAACTTAAGGAGAGATTATCATATCATATTGCATATACCAGCACTTCTAAATTTGTTGAGTATTGGGTTCCTGCACGGATATCAAATGTGCAACTTGAGCTTTATTGTGCCACCGTACTTTCTAACTCTGGATTGCTTTGCTCATCATTCAAAAGTGATTTGCTTGACAACATCCATGATATGCTCATTTCAACTAGGAAGGTTAATTCTTGAACTCTGGCACCATTTCTCACTTGAACCTTTAAAAGCATCCATTTTAATATCTTCTACAATTTTTAAGTTGTGGACACTTATTGTTTCTCATCAAAATTAAATTGCTATATGTCACTTGAGCTTTGTATCTTTTGGACCGTTATTAATTTCTTTGTTTTAATGGAAAAAAATCTTCATTATGATATGTAAAATAAAGAAAAAAAGAAATATTGACAAAATGAACCAAACTGAAAGATGGAATAACAACTTATTCGGTAATTGATGTATCACTAAGTAGAAATTTTATTCAAAATGATGAAAGTTTTAGAAATACAAGAGAAGGGGGTTTTATTTATTGGTAACATAGGATAACTAAAAGGGATTAGAATGTAACTGTTAGGATTCTTCAACCTGAAACTCAGAAAATCCTAACAACAGGCAAAACAGAGGCAGCACTCTATAAATATATATTGATAATCAAGCAAGAGTCTACAACTTAGCCAAAACAAGAACAATTACAAGGAAAATAATAAGAAAACACCCAAAACCCAACTAACAGCAATCCCAAAACATTCGATATATATTCCCTTCAATTGTGGGCCCCTCTTGATACTCCCACCCTCTTCTTTATTCTTTGCCGTGGCCAATATGTGAGAAATTCCCTTCTTACCCTTCCTTTTGTATGTGTGAATGATAGGAGGTCTAACAGTATCTAATCTAGGATTAATTAATATAATTTTGAATTTAATATTTTACCCAAATCCTATTACATCTGTAATTGAACCCCAAATTTAAAATAAAGAAAAATATTGCATGAGGGCTAACGTAAATAATAGAAGGCTAAGGGAGAATGATTTTAAACATGTTGGCTTATGTACCTAAGATATGATATTCTAGAGTTTGTTGGAAACTAAATATAGTAGAGTTTGGCAGTTATTCTCAAAAAATAGTTAGAGCTGCCAGAGAGGCTCTCATGGATAAAAAATGAAAAATAAAAATTTCAAACTAAATTTGAATGAAGAGATCAAAGAATTGCACATGACTCTAGATACGGAAGGATGTTAAATCACCTATCAACTCAAAAGCTTAAGTTGATGGGTTAACATCAATTTAATATTATATCATTGGTTGAAACTTTGTTAAAGGGCTATTAAGTGAAATTCAATATTTACGAAGAAAAAATGAGCATTAGTATTTTTTCATTTTCTAAAGTTTTGTTCCTTCCAACAAAAGAAAAAAAAAAAATTGTTGAAGAATTTTCTCACAGTGATTTTTCTTACACATGCATATTATTAGTTATTAAGGATCAATGAAATTTGTTGATTCTATACAAAGAATTTGTTTCTAAACTATAACGACTAAGTTGTTATGTAGCATAAGCTGAAATTTAATTTGCCAAGGTGCTAGCAATCAAAAGGTTTGTCATTCAAATCCCCCTACCTCTATTGTACTAAAAATGCTGAAGTTTAATTTTGATACTATTTACCAAGATAGTGACGAAATTGTTATGAATTTGGAAGTTCCAAGGACTAAATTGTTACTTTTATTGGAAGTTTAGAGACCAAACGTATTTTTAAACCTGCCTAGAATTGGTTTATTCCCATTGATATTTCTGATGAGAAAGGGAGAAATGGCTTAATGTTGTTTACTTGACAGTGCTGTAATCATCCCTATATTGTGGATTCTTCAATGGGACATGTGATCACGAAGGGGCATCCAGAAGTGGAGTATTTGGGTATTGGAATAAAAGCAAGTGGTAAGTTACAACTTCTTGATGCAATGCTAAAGGAGATGAAAAAAAAGGGCTCAAGGGTCCTAATTCTTTTCCAGGTATGTCCTGTGGCCGAATTGGGAATTTTTGTTTTTGAGGTTGATAGATTTTGAAATAGGTTGTTTTCTTTGAAGGGATGAAAAGTGTTGTTAATACTAATTTTTAGAAGAGCTTGTGATCTTAGCACTGCACTTACCTTTTCTTTATTTTAGGCTTATAACTTATAGCTTGCACCAAATAATTCTCGAAGTCCTTAGAAAGGGAGCACCACGAGGAAGCTAAAATTTTTGCTGACTCAAAGCGGATCCTCAACTAAGAAGCTTTGTTCTGAAAAATTCTTTGATTCCGTTCCAGCCACAATTCCGACAACAATGCTTTTATCGCATTAATCCAAATACAATTAGATGCAGCATGAGGTTGAGTACGAGCAAGCGAAGAATAGATTTTGTTAAGACTCATTCACAGCCATACAAAAAGGGCAGACTGATGTAGACAAACACTGGTTAGAAGGCTTCCTTTGTAGCACCTCTGAACTGTTTAGAGCTCCAAAAATCATTATCCAAATCAAAATATTGATTCGATCTGGACTTTGGGACTTCCAAATTGCTTTTTCCAGCTTTTTAACCAAAGGAGAAGAGGTTTGAAGGTGTTTAACCAATGAATTAACTGAATATTTTCCATCGGGATCCAAAGACCACAATCTTCAATCGTTTCTATCCCTTACTTTCCTATGTGACAAAAGCCCCATAAGATTTTGAAACTCACTCATCTCTTCATTCTTCAAGCTTCTTCGAAACAAGATTGCCCAAGATTGTATCATGGAATCCCAGTGTTTCATTATAGAATCTTTCGACCTTAAAGCAATACGAAAAAGTTGCAAAAAAAAAAAAAAAAAAGGAGGGCTGGGCGGATTTATCCTTTCAACCTTTGAAATAACGGATGATGAAAGGGGAAACATTTTGGTGATTTCACTTCAATCAATCTGCCCAGCAAGGTTTGTGGGGATCACTTCTTGTATGATTTTTCCAATCCTTTAGATAAAGTTCATTTAAATCAGGGTATGATTGATGACGAAATTGCTTGTGAAACTTTAAATTCAGAGTTAGATTTCCTTCTCCCCTCGAGGCTCAACTCAAATCTTCGAAGGAATCCTTTTATTCCCACCAATAAGAAGGTTGAGCAAAAAATTCAGATTTCACTGGAGCCTCACCAGAAGTCCAAGGAAGTTTTTGATTACAGGGAGCAATTCTGTCAATCTCCAGTATTTGTGAAATCCTTTAAAGATAATTTGCCGTTATTATCTAAGCCGTTAAGTCTTTTAGATGGCCGTTCAAATTCTGGAGAGTGCAAAGTGGGGAGAGAAAAAGCCAGCCGTGCCACCTGTCTTACCCATTGAAATCTCAAAAGTCACTCATGAGTTTAATGATCCGACGGCTAAAGTTAATGTTGCTGCTAACAAAAAACTAATTGCTAAACCGCCCAACCCTATTGATTTTTCCTTAAAGGTAGCCCTTCAATTCGGGTGATTTGGAAATTTAAGTGTCCAAAAAAGGTGAAATGATTTTTCCAAGGTATGCCCTCAATCCATCCATTTGCTGTCTCTGTCATAAAGATGAAGAAACACTGGATCATCTTTTTATCCATTGTTAGCTTGCTAGAAAGGGGTGGTCTAGGCTCTTGAATACTTTCAATACTCATTTATGTTTGCCTCAGAATATTGAGAACTGGTTCGGTGAAGCTGCAGGGATGAAGGCCTTTGGGCCGAAGGGGAATATCCTTTGGAATTGTGTTGTTCGTGCTCATCTTTGGGGGATTTGGTTGGAAAGGAATAGAAGGGTTTTTAAAGATGTCGTTTATTCTTTTGATTCTTTTTGGTTTGTGATTCAAACAATAGTTTCTTGGTGGTGCTTTAACCACACAAACTCTTTTGCAATTATAGTCTTTCCATGATTTTTAACAATTGGAAAGCTTTGTTGGTTTAGTTGTCTCTTTGGAAGGGCCATCTTGGCCCTAGCCTTTAAGATGTTATTCTTGGCTTCCTTTATATATATATATCTATGTTTCTTATAAAAAAAAAAAAAAAAAAAAAATTTCTGTTAGTTACTCCTTCATTTGACACTACAAATTCAAGCGAGACCTTGTCCGAAAAACGCCCAAGTAGCTCCTTCTCTTCCCTCTCAAATTCTTCTTCGTCTTCTTCCTCAGGCAGGGATACCTCGAAAAAAAAAAAAAAGAGAGAGAGAGAGAAGAAGAAGGACCAAGCGTCAACCAAATGTGAGGAAATTCTCGCATTTATTCAAGCCTTTCCCCAAGTTTTTTGTTAGAAGAAAGAGACCAAAGGAAGTAACTAAATTGAATCTCATCAAGGAGAAGTTGTTATCGGAGTAGAATCATGATGTTTTAGAAAATTATTGTTCTCTAATCCAAGCTCCTTCTTAAGATAATTGGTCAAAATCTCATTCCTCTCATCTTCAACACTTTGTATACTCTAGCTTCTCAATGCCTAATTCGGATGTGAAATTCCTGAGAGGTCTTCCAAGCCATTCTCCCATCATTCCATCCAAAAAGAGGAGCAAGATATCCTTGGATTCTCCTTTCAGCATGAGTAGTGAAGAGGTCTTCCAAGCCATTCTCCCATCATTTTGTGCTGTTTTTGGGCACTCTGTTGTAGTTTTTAAGTTTTGCTTTGTTCTTATTTGTCTTCTGTTTTGCTCAGGGCTTCACTTGTGTTGTCTTTGTTTGTTCATTTCGTTTTGTTCTTTTGTTTGTAATTGTTCTTCTCGCTCTTATTATATTTCTCTTGTACTTTGAGCATTAGTCTCTTTTAAATACAATTAATAAAGAGTCTCGTATTCTTTTCAAAAAATGTTTACCTTGAAATGGATAGAATTTTATTATATATAATGAAATTGTTATATTTTTAGTTGAAAGTCGTGCTTAAATCGACGTTGTGTTTTAAATTTTCCATCTCTCCCTACCACTGTTTTTATCTGTGGACTTGTGAAGCAGTGAAATGCATTTTATATTTTTGTGACGAATTTTCCCGTGGCAATTGCAGTCAATTAGTGGCTCTGGAAGAGACACCATTGGTGATATTTTGGATGACTTTTTACGTCAGAGGTTTGGGCCTGATTCTTATGAACGCATTGACGGGGGTCTTATTTATTCCAAGAAGCAAGCTGCTCTGAACAAATTTAACAACCTAGAGAGTGGGAGATTTTTATTTCTGCTAGAAATTCGAGCGTGCCTCCCCAGTATTAAACTTTCGTCAATTGATAGCATTGTCATTTATGATAGTGACTGGACCCCAATGAATGATTTAAGAGCTCTCCAAAGAATTACACTAGATTCTCATTTGGAGCAGATAAAAATTTTCCGTTTATATACATCTTGTACCGTTGAGGAAAAGGTTCTTATGCTGTCCTTGGAAAATAAAACTTTGGACGGCAATTTACAGAACATCAGCTGGAGTTGTGCTAATATGCTGCTTATGTGGGGAGCATCTGATTTATTCGCTGACTTAGAGAAGTTTCATGGCAAAGAAAAAACTGAAGATGCCTTGTCAGATACAACACTTTTGGAAGAGGTGGTAAATGATTTAATATTACTTATTTCACAAAATGGTAGAAGCACAGACAAGTACGATTCCCATGTCATATTAGAAGTTCAACAGATTGAAGGAGTGTATTCTGCACGCTCTCCACTTCTTGGTCAATTAAAAAAGGCATCAATGGAAGAAATGCAGCCCTTCATATTTTGGAGTAAGCTGCTATATGGAAAGCACCCAAAATGGAGATATTCTTCGGATAGATCTCTAAGGAACCGAAAAAGGGTTCAACAGTCCGATGATTCCTTGCATAAATCTGAATATGAGATTGAGGAATCTGTGAGGAAACGTAAAAAGGTATCAAATAGCAATGTGAAAGTTGCTCAAGAGGAAAACTTTACAAATAAGGAAAAGGAAGGTATGAGTATTTGAAACTTACGCTTTCTAGACGTTACTTTGCAGCTTTACTGTTCTTCTTGCCTTACTTTACTCTTGTCAGTATTCTTAAACTTCTTTCTGTGTGCAGTTACTTCTGAAGCTCCGAAACATACATGTCAAAATTCAACTAGTTTGGCTGCATGTGAGGATGATTCCTCCATTGAGAATCATCTATCCACCTCATCTTTGATAGCGAATGATATCTTGAAAATTATTAAATATAAGTCAGTTGGATTTGATGAAATAAGAAAGCTGACTGATCTGCGAAAGAGTCTCTATCGTCTTTTAAAGCCTGAAATATCACAATTATGCAAGATTTTGAAACTTCCAGTATGGATCTCGTTGCCTTCTTTGTTTGTCTAAACCTATCTATGCATTTTTTATTTTTATGATTGCTGACCCACTTTAAAATAGTGTATCTCTTTTCCTTCAGCAGCCTAGAGAGAGCAATAAATGTAGTTTGATCAAGGTTAATATTGTATTTTACATGTTTTTTTTTTTTTTTGCAAGGGAAACAACTTCTTTATTAATAATTACTAATAAAGAGGCAAAAGCTCTAAGTACATGAATAGTATACTAATAGCAAGAAAAATAAAGGAGGATCAGTAGGTGTACCAGGACATCTCAACTAGGTTGACACCTCTCTAGCGCCCTCATCACATCCTCTACATTCGTACACATAAATAATCTAGCAAATAATAGCAAATATCAAAATTGGACAGACCCCATTTTGATAAAGTACAGTCATAAGATCAAATGCAGTGAGGCTTTATAGTATTCCAGCCTTGAGAAAACACACAAAACAAACAAAACCAACAAAATGTGGACCATACTAAAGATGACTCTAGACAATTGTTCATAGGGCAGATCAGCAGCCTCTGCTTTGATATATAAAGGCATGCCAGTTTATAACTATATTCTGCAGAGAATAATCTTGGAAATCTTTAGACAAAGAACTCCACAATGAGGCGTTTAGGCAGGCATAATCGAAGTGATCTCTCCAAGGTAATGCTTTATCGTCAAAAACCCGCTGATTCCTTTCAAACCATAACTCCACTGCCAATGCTTTAACAACATTAATCCATAAGGTCGAGGCTGGTTTCAAAAAAGTGGGGCCTGATAGTAATTGGGATAAATTGATTATGGAGTTTTCATCAAAGACCCAAGAGATATTGAATGTATTTAGCAGTCTGAACCAATAGTTCCAAGAGTAGGGGCAGCCAAAGAGGATATGATCCATATTCTCTGAGAATTCTAGGCAAAGGTGGCATATATGGGGGGATAAAAAGTGATTCGGGAGCTTTTTCTGTAGAGTCTTAGCACAGTTTAAACTTCCAAACAGCATGGTCCAAACTGAAATGTTGATTCTCTTTGGGGTTTAGGGTTAAGTTTGTATTTTACATGTTAGTTGGCTAGTTTCATTGATATTGCCGTTAATTAATTAGTTTGCCGTACCATCATGTTAATTAATGAAAAGAGATCCATGATTAAACATACGAAGTCCCAGATGGAGGGAGAACAAAGACTGAGTTAATGAGAGGTAAAGGTTTCTCAATTCATACAAATAACTTGCAATATTTCTTGTTGGTTCCTAGGTTGGTTTCAAAACCTGGTGGTAAGTTCATAAGTACCTAAAAGGTATGCAATTTTGAAACCATGGGGGGTTTTGCTCTCTCCTCTGTCCTCTCCCTTCGTCCTTCCCTCTCCTCTTTCTCTGTTCAACCTTCTTCACTTCTCTTTCGTCCTTTTTCCGCCTTCCTCCTTCTCTGTTCAGTAGCCTTTGGTAGTCCCCAGTGTTCCGGCCAGTCAGATCCAAGTCCTTCTTTTGTTATTCTCAGAAATCAAGTTTATCATGGAAGTCCAGAGTTGTACAGTTAATGGTTCTTATTTCTGCACTTGGTTCGAAATGGTAAATTCATGGTGGAAGATGTGGGGTTTAAAAAGGCTATTGCTTTGGCGAAGTCTCACCTGGATTGGGTCGTGGCAAGGATTTCGGAACTTCTTCAAGGGAAGGTTACCAGATTTTTCCTTCAAAGAGCTAAAGATGATGAAGGGGTTGTAAAAATTTCGAAGTTTAAAGATACTTCAGGATGGGTGTTGCCTACGAAACGTTGAGGGTTTCTTAAAAGAAATTGAAAAGGAACTTGCTTTGAAGTCGAAAAGGGTGGACATGATTGAATTACTGGCGATTCCTCCAAAGAAAGTTAGGGAGAACTAATTGGACTGCTTGCGCAAGGATTTGAAAGTACAAATTCGGAGTAATCCCAACCTCTGTAGCGCAACATGCCTCTGTTTTAGCACTAGCAAAACGGAGCATCTTTTCACCCTCGAAACAGAAGCAAACCCTCGAAACAGAATGAATCTTGCTACTGGCTTCATAAAAGTAATGAAGTGATTAAGGAAGACTCTAATAATACGTGGGTTATATCAAGGCTTTTTGTTATCAATGAGTGGAAGAACATTATAAAATTGTTGGATGATTTCTTCCAAACCAAAGTTTCCATTAATCCTCTATTTAGTAGACAAGGCCATTATCAAAATCTCACAATGAAACTTGGAAGATCTGATTGAGAATTCTCGTAAATAGTAGAGAATTGGCTCTGTTCATATTCTTTTCGAAAAGTGGAATTGTCTTATTCCAGCCCTTATCAGAGGGTTTGGAGGATGCATTTCTATCAAGAACCTACTGCTGGATTCCTGGAGCAAGAATATTTTTAGTGTAATTGGAGCTTATTTGAGGGCTCGAGTCCATTTCATTAGAAACTCTAAACATGACTAATTGTTCGGAAGCAAAATTAAAAGTCAAATCAAACATTTGTGGTTTTATGCCAGCAATAGATTTAGGAAGATTGAATCAAGTTTTAAAGGATGAAGGGTCTGATTTAAATGTCTTGAAGCCTGAATGGACATTTTTAATTTCGAATAAGTCGTTTCCAGATTTTGCAAGGAATCCTTTCAAGGATCTTCAAGAGAAGAAAGGAAGTGGGAAGATGATCGAAGATTGCTCCTTATCTCGTCGGAGTTCATTATTCCCGGTAGAAGATCCGACTTTGAAAATTCAAACTCGGGTGAACACATCAAAGGAAGCAGAAGAGTCACAACTAATGAGGAAAGAGAATGAGGTAGTTGGGACCCGCTCGGTGTTCAATGAGGTTTAAAAAGTGAATTTAATTGTGGGAACAAAATTAATTTCCTCTCAACCAAATTCATTGGAACTAAAAGAAAAGGTAGTCCAACAATCATATGACCCCACTTTAACTATCCCAAGCTTCTCCAATGACAGATTGTTCTCTGTTTCTTCTAAAACATTAGCACCCTCTCAATTGCTAGTTCAGTCTGTAAAACATCCTTGTTCGGAAAACACTCGAGCAGTCTTTCTTCTTCACATTTGAACGCTTCCCAACCAAACTCTTCCTCTTCTTCCTCCTCATCGACCATAAACATTTAACCAAAAAGAACTAAAAGCACTCAAAAGTGAGAAAGTACCCAAATTTATTCAAGCTATTTTCGAAGCATTTTGTTCGAAGAAAGAGGATACTAGAGACGACCAGAAAGAAAATTGTCAAGGCCAGATTGATCTCAGAGCAGAATCATGATGTGTTGGAAGTTAATTGTGCGAAAATTCATGCTCCTTCTCAAGCTTACACAGATCAAACAACTAGCTCAGTGATGAGTCATACTCAGGGGTCAAATCGTAGCAGGCCATCTTTATTTGAAAATATTTCGGATCTTTTGGAAGCCTGTTGAACCCGTGCACAACTTCCCGTTTCCACCAACAAGTCAGCACCTTCTTCTCAGCCAATTATTTAATTACTCAGTGTTTACCATTCCTAATTCGAAGAAAATGTTTTTGAGAGGGTCTCCCCGCTCCAAGTTGTCTGTCTTGGATATAAAGGAGAAAGAATCGATACTTGTCTCCCCTTTCAGTCTAAGCAGTGAAGAATCTGAAGAGTGGGCAAACGATCATGATAAATTGGAAAATGAGGACATTAACGACTGGATCAAGCTTTATTTGCAACTGAGGTGGAAATAAATGGTTTTGCATGGGGCTCGCTTTGCTTTTCTCATTTAAAGACATTAGATATACCTGATCATTTGGTTTCCATTGTTCAGGATTGTGGTATAATATTGGTTTGACTCTTGTGCCCCTTCTTTTGTTATTAACGGTGCTTTGCATTTCATGAGTTTGGAGGAAGATGGATTCTTTGACTCTCCTTAAGCTTGGCAACGGTTCCAGATTCAAAGTGGTTGATTACCTCTTCTTGGTTCCCTCTCTCTCCTTTCATCTTGAAACTTTTGGAATGCATTTTTCAGCTTAAAGTGGGCGTTGTTCGTGAGAGCTTTAATGTTTTACTTTGTATCTAGCTCTTTTCTGTTGTTTCGAATCTTAGTTGCTTTGGAAAGCTTGATGTTTGTATCTTTTGAGAATCATCTTTAGGCCGTTTTCTTTTTTGTGTTGCCAGGGTACTTCTTTTGTTTCAGTTTTAGGCCGTTTTCTTTTGCTCTTTGCTCTTAGTATAATTCTCTTGTACTCCGAGCATTAGTCTCACTTATTATTATTAATAAAGAGGCTTGTCTCTGTTTCAAAAAAAAAAAAAAAAAAAAAAAACTTGCAATATATCTTTACCATCGATAAGCTTTCAGTCTAGTCACCTTGAATCTATCATACTAGTGTTGATGATTTTTCTAAACATTTTTATTTTTGAAATAATAACTCTTAAATCACCAATTGACCCAAAAACTTAGGCAGATGGGTGAAGGCAAATTTAATATTATATAATTCAATGGTCCGCTTCACTTGTGGACTTGAAAGATGTAGAAGACCCAACAAGTGGAAATCGATTTTAATTGGAAAGGAAATAACATAGTAGGGGTTGAACACAAGAGCTCTTTGGACCACCTGCTCTGATATCATCTTAAATCATCGATTGACTTAAAAGCTTAATCTGATAGGTGAAGGCAGATTTAGTATTACATCATTCAACAAAATTTAACATCATTGACTTATATCTTAAGTGTAAAAGTGAATAGCAAATAGCAATAAGCAACCAACCGCTATGTGGATATTAGCAATGTGAAGTTGAATGGGTTCAAGCCATGACGAATTGAGTTGTCTTAGCTATTTGATAATATGAGGTTCCATCTCGAAACCAATTGGCAATGAGAGGAGTAGCTCATCTATCTTATAAGGTGTGTGAGATACCTTGTTTTTCCAATGTGATGTATTAGGATTAGGACAATTTGATGAATTCAAATTAATCTTGGTTAATCCTTGATTAATTACATTTTAGTTACCCAATTAGTTTTTAGTTTCTTTTTAGCTATCCTTTTAGGACAATTAGTTTTTAGTTTCTTTTTAGCTATCCTTTTAGGATTCTTATAATTCTCTATATGTAAAGAGTCCCCTTGTATTACATAATTTTTTTATTGATAATAAAGACTTTGATTGTATTCTTGGAGAGAATTCTTCTTTTATCTCTTTAGGCTACATCAAATTGGTATCAGAGCGGCCATCTAGGCAAACGTTGACTCGCCGGTGGAAGATTGGGAAACTCTTGCTGATGCCGATCATGAGAGGGAGCTCTGAGAGTTGTGCTTGTTGCCAAACAACTCACATCTAATTAGGGGGAATCTTTGAAATTCCAAGAAAGAAAGAAGTAACCAAAGTTTTTTCAAGATTTTGCAAGAATGTAATATTACCTATTAAAGGAGACGACCAAGAAAAAAAATTCAGTTGTTGGTATAGAATTCTGATTCAAGGGATTCAGAAGAAGAGTTCCAACGTACTAATTTTAAAGCTCGATCTCCTCAAAGAACCTATCATTATCCACCGTGGAAATTGGATTCTAGTGATTCTAGTGACTACGATGCCATGTCTAAGGAGGTTTGGGAGGGAATGTGAAGGCAAAAATATCGACAAAGGGCTCCATGATCGAATCAAACCCAACTAGCAAGACTTCAAGAACCTTAAGAATTCAAAAATTTCGAGCAAGAAACCAACATTTTAATCATCCCATTAGAATTATTGAAAACCAACATTTGGAAAGAGATTTTGGAGGTCAATTACCGAGATATTTGATGGAAGATTCAAAATCTTCAGATGTAGGCTTTGTAAAGCATCATGAAGATTTGAATATGGCTCGATGAAGAAGATATTATGATCAAAGAACACCCCAAAATCATCCCACCACCAATTTGGAGGTCGAAACATTTTCAAGAAAATCAAAATTTTCAAATAAAAACATCTATAAAAAGGATTTTCGCTAGGTAATGGATGAAATGTGGGTTCTCTTGGGAAAAATTCAAGAAAGGCATAGTCATAATTTTCAAGATTTTTCAAGAAACCATCGAAATTTAAGTTTAGTTACTCAAGAAGATCAATAATTCATCCAAATGGGCTTTGAAACTGTGCAAAGAATGAACGGAGTAGAAGAAAATTAAAAAATTAGTTGAAGACGAATCGAATGAGGAAGGCAGAAAGATCGAGGAGGAGCTTGCATTGGAATAAGAAAAAAATCAATAGGACTGACATGAAAGTTACTTAATTCAAACAAAATGAGGAGGAACAATCAATCAATGAAATGAAAGATGGAGGTGTTGAAGAGGACGAAGTCACTGCAAAGAATGTGTCCATTTGATTAGATCAATTAAATGTAGCACACAACCAACCGCATTTACCTTCATTAGAAAA
This sequence comes from Cucumis cinereus, assembly GCA_037974625.1. Lineage (NCBI taxonomy): Eukaryota > Viridiplantae > Streptophyta > Magnoliopsida > Cucurbitales > Cucurbitaceae > Cucumis > Cucumis cinereus. The sequence goes on from JBBPDJ010000004.1 coordinate 2,937,370, forward strand.
GAATAAAAGAAGAAATTAATCTGGGCCACCAAGAAAGACAACAAGGGAATCAACAACACCAATGGTATGCAAGAAAGATGTATTGGTGACGTATCACAACATTAGCAACTAAGATGTATTGGTGATGTATCACAACTGTCTGCAATGTTGGGGATGGGAGAAGAACCCTTCCCCTGTGCCATGTATATATTGCCAATTTGTAAAATATCTGTGAGATTGAAGATATTGCGGTATGTAAAATATCTGTGAGATTAAAGATATGTAAAATCATTGGCATTGTATTTTCTATCAAAAAAGAAATTGGTAATGTATTGTAAGTCCCTCCCTGTCTTACTTTCTTATTGATCACCCACTTCTATCACTACCAAACTGACCTTGTCAAAAAGTTTAATATGTATGTTTGTTTGTTACTGACATCCCTAAGAGCATCTACGCGTAGAGAATGTAAGCATCTTTTGGTATTTTATATGTTGGCACGTGAGTTCCGTTTGGTATTTTTATCTGTTGACATTTATTAATTTTATGTCGGCTCTGCTGGAACAACCATTGACATATCTTGTTGCTTTGTAGGAGCATGTCGAAGATGAGGTTGAAAAGTTTTTTGAGTATATAATGGATAATCATCACATCTTAACAGAACCAGCAACAACTACCTTACTCCAGGCTTTTCAGCTATCTCTGGTTATTTTTTTCCTCCCATTTACTCTCTCGTCTTATTGTTATTTCATTTGACAATGTGAGACCAAAAAATGAGAGACAACCCCACATTAATGGAGGAAAAGACATTTTATGGAATTTATGCATAGATTGTGGGTGTGGAGGGTAGACATTTTAGTGATAAAGACGCTCATCATGGTTCTTGCTATAAATTAGTATGTCATCAAAGTAAATTACAAATAATTTATTCAAGGATGGTTGAAAAACCTTGTTCATTAAATATTCAATGCCTCCAAGTTGGTCAAATAAATCTGATAGCTAGGAATGGGAAATCAAGATTTAGTCGTAAGTTTGTTGATCAATTATCAATGCACATACGCCAGTGCCCCCCCTTTTTTTTTTTTTTTTTTTTTTTTTTTTTGAGTAAGAAGTGTTGGAACGACCAATGGCTTAAAATTGGTTAAATATGTCCTTTGTCAAGTAATGATTCTCATTCTTGTAATACTTTGTATTCCTTTGGGGGCTCATCTGATAGTGGGGAAATTTGGTAAAATAGCTACAGAAACCAAACCAATCTGGTGTTGTATGTCACACAGTGGTGGTAGTGAATTAGGTTCATGTAAAAGATATATAAGGTGAATCGAGGATATAAAAGTTCTTCACTGAAAGATTCCCATTCTTGAGGGGCTTTTCAATCTCTATTTGTTCTCTGTTGATGGATTTAGGATAATTGTCCTCTTGATTCTCCACTTGCTTTGTTTTTGCTAGTTCTATATTTCAAAATGGTGGGTGTAGCTGATCTAAGCGAAGTTCAATCCTTTCAAGTTGTGCAGTCATTGTAGCCATGAAATTTTGAACATTGTTGAGACCTTTTCAACCGACTACAACCATTGATTTGAACTGTTGAACATAATACGTTATTTCTTAAATAAAAGAAACCCTAAACACAAATAAGGGGAAAAAAATACAAAATCAGCAAAAATAATTACAATAAATACAAATGATATATTATCTTATAGCCTAAAACTGAGACTAATAAGAAAAATAGCTTAAAACTGAAACAAAAGAAGTACACGGGCAACACAAATAAGAAAACGACCTAAAGATGATCTCAAAAGATAAAAACATCGAGGTATTCAAAGGAACCGAGATTCGAAACAATAGAAAAGAGCTAGATACAAAGTAAACTTTAAAGCTCTCACGAACAACGCCCACCTCTGTGTCCTCTCATCGTGTTACCAATCTAAATTATTAATTATGTTTTTTGTTCATGCTTTCATCAGTATCTTTTGAAATATTTCTAACTTGGTAGATTTTTGTTGTAGTGCTGGAGTGCAGCTTCCATGCTCGACTACAAAATTGACCATAAAGAATCGTTGGCACTTGCGAAGAAGCATTTTAATTTTGATTGCCATAGGCAGGAGGTCTACTTGCTTTATTCAAGATTGAGATGTCTCAAGAAAATATTCTCCAAACATTTGAAGTGTTCCAAGGTCACTGAATCCCCATACAATGTGTTGTCTGACGATGAGTTCCAGAGAGCTGTAGTTAAAAGTATTAATAGAATACAGAAAACTTGCCGCAAGAAATTCGAAAAACTTAAGCAGAAGCAACAAGAGAAAAGAGATGAATTTGATAGAACTTGTGATGAAGCGAAATCACAGCTAGACAGACAGTTTCGGATGGAGTCGGTTGTTATTCGTTCTTGTTTGCATAGTAGTATTTTGATGAGAAATAATAAGCTTCAGGTCTTAGAAAATAGATATGCAAAAAAGCTCGAAGAGCACAAATATCAGATGGAGATACGGTGTAGGAAACTTGAGGAAGAGCAAATTGATGAAAGAAATAAAATGGTTGCGACGGAGGCTCATTGGGTTGATACATTGACATCCTGGCTCCAGGTTGAATTATTAAACAAGCAAATTTTGAATAAAACTAACCATTTCCATTATCTCAAAAGTGATACAACTATTTGTGATCATCTGCCAGAAGAGTTCTATAGTAAAATTCTTCATAATGTCTCAGGAACTGGGAAAGAAATATCTGAAATCCCAGGATCTGTTTCTTCCGAAAATATCATCTGCAGTAATACTGTCGAAGAAGGTTCTCTTCAAACGAAACATAATGGTGAGACTGCAGCTTTAGATGCCATGGGTTCTCAAGGACCATCTGGCAGTGAGTTTGTGGATGATAACAGGATAAATATCTCAAATGGAATTGAAGGTAATTTAACTTCTGAAGACCCCTGCTCTGTAGGAAAACTGCCCGACCAAGTCATATTGGGCAACCCAGAGAAGGAGATATCTATGGAAGGGCCTAAAAGTAGATGTTCTGTCAGTGTTGACATGGTCTCCCCTGCTGATGAAGAGTTCCCTCATAAGCTGACTGAAGCCGCTGGTCTTATTGAAAGTTCACCAAGAGTTCTCTCTATACCTTTGCTGCCCTCTATAGAGAGAGGGGGAAATGTGGCCACAATGAATCCTGGGAGTGAAGTTTCAAATGAAACATGTAGAATTGGCAATTCGAATTCTGACCCATTTGTGGATGCTCATAGCAATTCAGAGTCATCTCCCCGGGAGTTGAATTTGCCAATCAGTGAGGTTGAAAGCTTATCTGAGGCTGTTAATTTAGTAGGTGTCAGGGAAAATATCTCTGCTAATCAATCGTCCTCTCGAGAATTAATTCCAAATAAATCAATGGGAAGCACATCTGAAATAGAAATTTCATCGACAATGACAGTAAGTGCTTCTTGTGAAGCATTAGAGGTGGGTTGCAGCAACAGTCAGAATGATGGCGAAAATCTTAGGGAATTGGTCAATCCTTGTATAGTGGAAGATACAATTGGTAATACCGACCCCAATGTACATTCTCATGAGCTGTCTGGCACTCTATCTCCTCTGGAGCTTGCTGTTACACCTACCACCCAAGGCAATGGTTCTCTGTTGTTTAATCAGGTAAATTTATTGAGTTACAATATATTTATTCGTAGTAACATTTAATATTTTTCAATCTTATATTTAATATATTGATATTGTCAGACAAAAGCTCTTTGTAGGAAATCATGTATACTTATGTTTCTTAGAATCTACATGAATTCACTTTCAACTTCGTATATTTTTGTTTTTGAATCTGTACTCTGTACAGGCAGCCCATGAGGAAATGAATCAACAATCTTCATCTACTGGGTCCATGGATGACGTTATGCAAGCTGTTGAAATGGCGATTGCTAATGGGGACCCTGCAGCTCCAATATCATATGTTGCTGCTCAATCTAATCAGGAAGAACGTGAGGAGATGAACCTACAATCTTCATGCACTGGGTCCATGGAGAACAATATGCAAACTACTGAAATGGTGAATGCTAATGAAGACACTGAGGCTTCAATTACACATGCTGCTGATCAATCTAATCAGGAAGAGCAAGACGAAATAAATCTACATTCTTCATGTATTGGGTCCATGAATGACATTAGGCAAACTACTGCAATGGTGAATACTAATGGGGACACTGAAACTCCAATTCCTTATGTTGCCAAGCACTCTAATCAGGAAGCACAAATGGTAGAGCCTCAAAGACTAATGGTGTCACTAGCAACAAATTCATCAGTTGGTTTCTTTCATTCTGATTTATCTTCAGCCGGTGGAATGGAAAATCACATGGATAGGGAAGACCATTCCTCTGATCGGCTGGCTCAGGCAGCAAGCCAACCAATTGAAGACTCTATTCAGCTCATTGACGAAGCATTGTTACAACCTGTGACATGTACTGCACCACATTCTACTCTCAATGGTGGCGTCCGTGATACAAGAACGTCCTTTCCAGACACAAGAACCATATCGGGTAATTTTGATATTAGCACTGGTCTGATGCAACCAACGCAGCCTTCAGTGTCTCAAATGCCTCCTTTATCGTACATTGATCCACTGGAAAAGGAATTGGAAAAATTGCGCAAAGAAATGGAACATAACAAAGATGTACATGCAAAAAAGGTTAGTTTCTGTCAGTCTTTTCCCATACCCTTTATGTGACCGTTGCTGTTCTTTTTTTTTTTGTTTTTTTCTTCTTTCTTTTCTTTGTTTGGAGAATTGCCCGTTGTATTGAGGATTTAACATTTGTTTCACACTCAGCATAGAGAGTTCTTTTTTGTGCAGAAGATGCAGCTGAAATCTGAACGTGACAAGGAAATTGAGGAGGTTAATAAGAAGTACGACACTAAGGTCCAGGAGTCTGAGATTGAATTTGATCTTAGGAAGAAGGACCTTGATGTGAATTACAACAAGGTTTTGATGAATAAGATCTTGGCTGAGGCTTTGAGATGGAAATACAACGATACTAAGTCATGGGGTAAGTTGTTGATGCGGTTCTGGATTTGTGCAATGAACGTCACTTATATTTCTTATCTACTAGTTGACTCTAGTTAACTCGTTTGACTACTATCTTTTTTATTAGTTTTAGGTTAAACTACGTGCCAAAATAATATATTTCTGGTATATTTCACAAAGAGAGAATGGTTTTCTTAAATAGAAGAACAACCTATTACAAAGAAGGAAACATAAATTTGGCAAATTATAACACAACCAATACAACAAAATATAACACAAGAAAGGGAATAGTCAACACTCCCCCTCAAGCTGGTTTGAAGATATCAGTCATTGCCAGCTTGTCAATCAATTTGTTGAATTGCCACTTTGAAAGGCCTTTAGTTCCGCATTTACAATTTGTTCTGTTGTCGGAAGGTAAGAGATGCATATTACTTCCGCATCGATCTTTTCCTTTATAAAGTGTTTATTGACTTTAATATGTTTCGTCCTTTCATGAAGGACTGGATTGTGTGCAATGGAAAGTGCTGCCTTGTTATCATAGTAAATGCACATGGGCATTGTCTGAGTGAATCTCAATTCTTCCAACAATTTTCTTATCCATATACCCTCACATATACTATGGGCTAAAGCTCTAAATCTGCTTCTGCACTACTTCTTGTAACTACAATGTTTTTACTTCGTCAAGTAACAAGATTTGCTCTAACAAAGAAGCAGTATCCAGAAGTTGATCTTCTATCAGTCGTGCTACCTCAGTGTAAATTTCAACATTGAGATGGTCATGTCTTTGAAACAATACGCCTTTTAGCAAATAAAAAATATAACTTCCTTTGATTGACAAGAATGCCACTTTTGGACCTGGCAAACTCCATGCCTAGGAAGTACTTTAAAAGTTCCCAGATCTTTGATTTGGAGTTCATCTCCTAACTTTTTCTTCATGAAAGTCAGTCCTGTCTCATCATTGCCTGTAAGAATGATATCATCAACATAAACTATCAAAACCACAACCTTGTCATTTCCTGTATGTTTGTAGAACATTGTATGATCGGCTTGACTTTGACTGAATCCATAGCTCATGACTGCTTTTCCGAAGCATTCAAATCAGGCTCTAAGAGACCGTTTAAGACCTTATAATGATCTCTTTAACTTGCACACTATGTTAATCCCGAGATCTACCTCAAAACTAGGTGGCAAGTCCATAAATACCTCTTCTTCCAGTTCCCCGTTGAGAAAGACATTCTTAATATCCAATTGATGAAGAGGCCAATCAAAGATAACTGCAACAGATAGTAAAATTCTAATAGTATTATTTTTAGCAACTGGAGCAAATGTTTCTTGATAATCAACTACTCCATAGTTCTCTGTAAACTCTTTAGCAACCAATCTGGTTGTACCGTTCAACACTACCATCAACTTTACATTTTACCGTGAACACCCACTTGCATCCAACTGTTTTCTTTTCTTTTGGTAGCTCACCTATGTCTCATGTGCAATTTTGTTTCGCGCATTCATCTTTTCCATCATTGCTAATTTCCAATTCAAATCATTTAGGGCCTATTGTATATTCCTTGGAACAAACAGGTTGGTTATTTTGGATGTGAAGGCTTTATGACTGTCAGACAATTTATGGTAAGAAATCAAATTTGCAATGGGATATTTGACACATGTACGGGTACCTTTCCTATGGGCAATTAGAATATCAAGGTTAGAGACATCAAACAAGGAATTATGAGAAGAAGATTTGGGAGAATTAGAAGAAGTGAAAGGAGGATGTATGTTACTTGGATCTTCGTAATCATTTATCGGGGCCTTAACATTCAACATGTATCCTTGGCATATTGAACATTTTTTTTTTAATTCAGAAATTGATCGGATATAAAATTAAATCATGTGTCTAACAGGACATAAAACTTTCAAGTTTGTGTCTAATAGGTTCGTGAATTTTAAAGAATATCGAATAGTTGGAGGATCCATTAGACACAAAATTGAAAGCTCAATGCCTAATTAGGAGCTTTTTAAAGTTCAAGAACCAATTTGGCACAAATGAACATTGAAGGACTAAACTTTTAATATAACCTTAGTTTCCTTAACCCTGCCTCTACTAATAAAGAAGAATCTAATCATGCTACCATTAGTAATTTTTGTGCTACTAGACCAAAGGATGACAATGTCAATATCCATGGATATGGATAATGGGATTTATAGAAATATTGTCTATTACCACAAAATTGCTAAATGTTAAAAGTTGATGATTATCATAATGTTAATCAAGTGTGTTGTGGATCCAAATCCTTATTGTTAATTGATTTTGAGAAGGAATTCTATGTTTGTGTAATATGGTATTAAAGCCCATACGGGCCATAATCCCAAAACACAATGAAACTGGGATCTAATCCCAAAATGGTAAATCTGAAGAAGCGTCATCTTGTGTGGGGTATATCAGATTTTTAGATATTTAGGAAGATAGAGGTAAAATTTTGTAAATTCTTAGGTATTCTATGTTTTTCATCACAAATCACAATGTGCATCTCTGTATCTACCTACTAAGTCCTATAAATATGTAGTTCCTCTGTTTTAATTATTATTCTTTCCATTTTCTTTTTTTTTTAAAAGGAAACAGTTCTCTTTTATTCTTTCCTTTTCTGGATTACAATCTGATGTTTACGCTGTTATCATGTTTGTAGCTTAATGGGCTGTAAATTTGCTTAACTATTCTAATGTCATCAAAATTCTACCTACTATTTATTGCAGATATTGTTCCAGTTCTTGGGCCACAGATTTTTCAGCCACCTGTTATGCCAGTTTTACAAGGGCCTCCTTTGGCAGTCCGGCCATCTTTCGCTCCTTCTATAGTCAGTTCGCATACATCCAATCCACCTTCTGTTAATACACAAAGGACCTCAGCTGTGGCAAATCTGTCCACGAACTCACCTGTCTCTAGCCAAGGTACAGCTTCAACATCAATACACGGTCACCACGCATCCCCTCATTTCTCGAGCAATCCAATGAGACCACTCCACATAGGCTCCATCTCCTCTCCAACTGGAAACCCACAAGTTGGTAGTGTTATTCGTGCGCCAGCTCCTCATTTGCAACCCTTCAGACCTACATCATCAAGTTCACCACCTAATCCTCGTGGCATCACTAGTCAACATAGACCAACCATCCCTTCTGCAACCCCTTCCTCATTTCCTCATCTTCCACCTCGGCCTCCTGTCTCTTCACCATTTCAATCCATTCCATTGAACAGACCTTATCAGCCTGATAGTTCGAAACAGTTGCCTACACTTTCTAATCCGCCCTTATCTGCATTAGACTTGCTGATGGATATGAACAATCGTGCTGGTGTGAAATTTCCACACAATTTTCCTCCACCGGAGGCATCCTTGAATACACACCAACCTAACCCACCAGTTAGTACAGGAAGCATGCAGGTTAATGCAGTTAATACCACTGGAGACTCGGATGTCGTTTGCTTGTCAGACGACGACTAACCAGCCTGACCAAAAAAAAAAAAGACATTTCTGACTTTCGAAGCTCCTTGTAACTTAAGGCCATAAGTAAGGTCTAAGGGGTGTGGGGGAGAGCAAATTTGATATCTGAAACCGTCGAATATTATTGTAGATATACGTGGCTCTTAATTTCAAATGTGTATAATGTAAATATCCATTAGCCCATATCTACAAAGGTGGTGATCTGGTTATGAATATTATTTGGCAGTTGATAACAGATTAGTTTCTCCTCTTTTCTTTTCTTCTCTCTCTTTTTTTTTTTTTCTTTAGAATTATTTTGACTGAAATTGAGAGGAAAATAGCATAAATTTCAAAATAGAAAACCATTCTCTTTGATGTTTGGTTCTATAATCTGCTTTCCAATCAAGCAATTTTACTTACCAAGTGCTTCTTGGCTTCAATATTTCAATAAGCATAGTTGTATGATTTTGATTCATGTTTTAGTATTATCCAAAATCACTCCAAACACAAACTTAAAATAACATTTGTTATGTGTTGATACATTGGGTTTATAATACCACTCTCACACATGCTTGAAAATCTACCATTAGAAATTCTAGAATACTGATATGATTTGGATATAATTTTTCTTTCTAAGGGTCAAAGTGTGGAAGAGATTTTTGTTGATGAGTATTTAAAGATGGCCAAATGAACAAAGAATGAAATCCAAATAAATGAAATGATGAAGTATTTGCAAGCTACTATGGATTACTACCTTGATGTTATGAGCTCATCTTATGTTTTCTTTTAAAATCAAACAAAAATATCTATCCATTTTTTCTTATTTTTTTTAAAAAAATTCTTTTCAAAACATTTATTAAACAAAAGAAAATATATATAAAAATTCTCTTTAGTCATTTTTCAAATTTCTGATTTTAATAAATTTTAGTTTACTGGTTGCTACGTTTTCTATTTTTTACTGTAACCAAATTCTTCTACATTTCTATCCTCTCAATATTGTGCCATATAAGCCATTGGACTTATAACACAAGAGAAAAAGAGTGTGTATGTGTGTATCTATATACCCTATGTAGTCTCAATTGAAAGTGGGCTCCATAAATATTTGATTTTTTATTTTTAGTTTTTAAAAATCGTACTTATAAACATCGTTATCTATTTTTTTTACCAACGTTTTAAAAACCAAGCTAAAATGCAAACCGTTGTAAGAAATTGATTGGAAATATTCTATTGTTAAAAGAATAAAAATAAAATAAGGCACCTATTGGTTTTCATTTGATTTTTAGTTTTTACTTTTTAAAAATTAAATCGACAAACATTTATTGCATTTTTTCTTGATCTACGACCAATGTTTTGAAAAACAAGTCAAATTTTAAAAATTTAAAAAACGAAAGAGTTGTTTTTTCAAAACTATTTTTTTAAAAAAAAAAATTAACTAATAAAACAACTTTGTTCGACAATGTAAATCATTTTAATAAATTGAAAGAAATTTTATAAAAACAAAAAACAAAAAGAAATTTTTTTTTTGAGATTAGTCAAAAAGTGTAGGCTGAAATTGGAAGGCAGCTAAATAGGCATATCGTATTGTCTCTATCCCTTTAAATCCAAATGGATTCATTCTCTCATTCAATCACTTAAAACCACAAAAATCCACCACCCTTACCCTTAATACATATAGTATTACCATAAAATAATTTTAAAAAAAAAACATATTTCAAATGAAAAAACTGCTTAAAATATTTATATAATATAGATTTTTTTTTCTTCATATACTAGTAGACACTGATAGACTTCTGAAATTTTGTTATATTCTTTAAATATTTTGGTTCGTTTTGCTATAGTTGAAAGCAACCATACTTTTTCTTTCTAAAAAAAGTAGACACACCTATATCAACAAGAAAATATTTTTTAAATTTAAAAGGAGTTTAAATATATGTCTACAATAGTTACTTCTCTAAAAGTACTTTAGGTTTGCTTATGGGACTAAAATATTAGTTTGGATCTTACTTTCATAGACTTATAAATTTCTAAATTTAGTTTATGTTTTTAGAGTAAAAAACTTTGTATATTAGCTTTCTCTTTATGAAATTTGAAAATATATTTACATTACTGTTGTTTGAAAATATATCCACAATATTGTTTCTTTTCTTTTATAGAAGTTATTATTATTATTATTATTATTATTATTTAAACGGTGAAATTTTGTTATATTTATAATTATTTTCAGTAGATTTAAAATAATTTTTCAAAAGAAAAGATCATATATCTAGTCGAATAGGAATGAAAATAACAACGATATCCACAACATAGTTTGCGAATAAAATAATCAACTCAATTACTATTCTAAATATTTTTTATAAACTTTTTACCTATAGAAATATTTGTTAATATAAATATATCCATAAATTTGAAATTTCAATATTGTAATCTATAAAAGGACTAAAATGAAATAAATTTAGATTATGTTGGACTAAAATGTATTTAATTGATTTATAATCTTAGAAAACCATAGTATTTCTTCTTGATATATATATTTTTTTTTATCTTCTTTTCCTTTTCACAATTTTTTCAAAAAAATAAATGCTGAAATTTTGTTAAAATAATCCATTGTTTTTCCTCAAATAGTACAATAAGAGAAGTAAGCATTATTATACTCATAATTAAGAATTAATTCGTATAAATATCTAAAAAAAGCTATCAAGAACGTGGCTCAATTGATAATATGTATGTACTAAAGATTCGAGAGGTCTCAGTTCAGAGAAAGATTAATTTTTTTTTTCACAAATAAAAAAAAAAAGAGTGAAACAATATGAAAGTTAAAAGAAGTGTTTTTTGTAAAAGTGAAAGAGAGCTCTATTTTTGAGAAGCAAAAGTGTTTATTTTTCTCCCACTAGAAGACACAAAATGGAGACCCAAGAAAGTGGATGCTTTTATTAATTAACTCCTTCTTTTGAGAAATTCCACCATTTTCAACTTAGATTCCTTCTTGGATTGCCCCTTTTAATTCATCTCTTTTTCCTTATTGGTCAACACTTCCATCATTTTATTTTATACAAACTAAATGTTTAATCATCTATTAAACTAAAAAGGTTGGGCTTTTTGAGTTTTAACCTATCTTGTGGTCAATAATATAAGTTTGTGTTACTCGAGCTATGCTTATTTTGTCTGATTTATTTAAGACTATAGATTTAATAATGGTTAATTTGATATTATATTGGAATGTGAAATGTTGTAATTAAATATCTAAACAAATTCGATAAAAACGAAAAGAAGAGAAAATTTTTAGAGTGATTTTTTTTTCTTTAATTTGTTTAAGTGTGAGTAGGATTTGGAATGCAGGGTTTAAGGTTTAGGGTTTAACGAATTAGAAAAAAAATGTAAAGAGTACTAGGACTTGAACCTAGAGGAGACTAGAAGACAGTTTTACCCTAGGTTGTCTTCTTATATGAGTATTATTTCAATGATATATATATACACACGAAGACCATAAAGTTGAGGAATAGCCTGAGTTCCCTAAGCCTATACTAAATCTGTCGGTGCATGTACATAATGATCGACTATACTGAAAGTTTATTGTTTCATTCCACGCTTCTTAGACTAAAAAAAAAAAAAAAAAAGAGAGAACAAAAAGAGTAGAAATAGGCTATTCTTTTAAAAGATTATCTTTATCTTTTAAGTGAATTTTCATTATGGTTTGATCTTTAGATTACCATTTAATTTATATTTGATCATTTTCATCCTAACTTTTATTTTATTTTATTCTTTTTGTTGAGTGGTTGGTGTGTCATTGTATTGCATATCATCTAACACAAAATCTATTAAACAATTCAAATTCAAATCATTCTTTCAACTTGAGAATGTGCAATTTTTTTTTTAATATATCCTTATCTTACTCTAATGATTCAAATTATACTTATTCTTTCACTAATATTATAAATATAAAAGTGTCATTTTCTTACTTTTAGTTAAGCCACATATGTTCTAATTAAAAAAATAGTCTAACAAACAAAGTATAACTCGTGTGGTAGAGGACGTGTGTGTGTATATATATATGTGTGTGTATGTATATGTATATGTGTGTATGTATATACACAATTGTTAAAAAATAGTTCAATAGATAAATTTTAATTAATTTAACTTATTTATATATGTATATAAAAATTCAAATGCCTTCTAAAATCCATTAATCTTTTGAGAAAAAAAATAATGTGATACTTTAGTGAGTAATAAGTCAACAAAAAAAGTATAAAATAAAGATTTTCAAGAGGGAACATGCCTAGTTGTGGTGTCTCTTAAGATTTAGGGTTTAGGGAAAATTAAAGATTTTGGACAAAAGTTTTTCAAAAAAATAAAGTCAAAAGAATTAAATTGGTTCACAACAAAAGTTTTGCTCATGTGGAATCCCTAAGTTGACCAACCAATAAATTAATTTATCCCTTTGTTGAAAATATTTATAAATATACCAAAATGTGAAGTGTCTGATGATAGACAACAATAGATATTGATAGATGTCTATCATTGTTTATGATTGTCTATCGTCGATAGACAGCAAAATTTTACTATAATTTTAAATAATGTAGTTCATTTTGTTATTTTTTAAAAGAGCCTTAAAATATATCTGAAAAAATTATAGTGGGTGGCAATTTCAGTTTCGAAATTTGCAAGTTTGACGCACACTTTTTTCCATTTTGTAAGTATGGCAAAAGAAAAAAAACAAAAAAATAAGTCGAACCCAAGTGATACATTTAATACACTCAATATACACTTTATACACATGATACAACTAATACATTTAATATACACTTAATACATCGGATACACTCGATAAACACTTGATACACATGATATACATACTTATATACATAAATGTTGACAATGACAAAACATTTTTAATTTAATGCCAATTAAGTAAATATGCCAATGGCATTTGAAAAAATAAAACAATGTGACATTTTTGTAAATAAGTTGGATCTTTATCAACTTTAGGGTAAAAAAAACGTGAAACACTTTTTTAATGGATGTTTGGGGCAAGGGTTGAGTTATTATAGTAGTTATTATAGTTGAGTTATAATAATTTGTATTTGAAGTGTAGATCATTTTAGTTTAGATTATAATAGTATGTGTTTGTGGTTTATAGTTTTATAATAAATATATTTTTTTCCCAATTCTTAACAAAAATTCAAAATCTTGTATCATAAATCCAAATATTTGGTATACAAGTGTGTATCAAGTGCATATCATGTGTACCAAGTGTGTATCAAATGTTTATTAGAAGGATATAAAGTGTAGCAGATATTTATCACAGGCATATCAAGTGTATCAAAGTGCATATCAGTAATGTATCAAGTGTATATTAGTAGTGTATCGAGTGTATTGAATGTATCAATGGTGTATCAAGATATAAGGTGTATCGTGTTGGTTGGATTTTTTTTTTCTTTTTTGCCATTTTTGCAAAAGTTATAAGGTTGTGCTATGGACCTAATTTTTTAAACTTATTTTAGCAGATATGCAAAAAGCCCTTATATCTATCATAAAAAATTATAGTTTCATTTTTTTCGTAGACATTTAAAAAACAAGTTTGTTCTAATATATTTTGAAATGTAATTAAATAACTATTATAGTTAATATAGTCTCAGCACAAAACAAATGGACTAACGTGTTAATACAAATAAGATTTTAAGTCAAATAAGTTGTGAAATATAATAATAAAAAGTAAAGCAAGTATACCTCGGTGATAATTAGCATAACCTCTCATTCTAAAAGTGAGAGGTTCGAATTCCGAAGTCTCCAATAATTGTACTACTAATAATAATAATCAAGCAAGTAATAAACTTCACTCAACTATAAATAAAACATTAGGGGTTTGACACAAGGAAACTAAATGCATGGACTTAATTGGAGAAAAGTATGGACATAATAGAAAAGTAAGATAGATTAAGAGAGAGATATGTTACACGAGAGATTACCTTCATCTCTAATTATCTAGCCTAATCGATTATCCAGTAATGCTGGACAGATTCCTTATAGCTAGAAAATCAATATGGATGTTGATTCATAAATTACCTAAATAGTTGTCAGTCAAACCTATTTACTCAATTAATCGCATAAAGTTCTTGAGTTGACTAGGACGTTAGATTAAACATGTCAAATCTAACCTAACACATTTTCATTCCTTTTCGTTATCTTTCATTATCGATGACCCTAGAATGCTAGAAGTCAACCATTACTACAACTAAAACCTAGTTATCACTCAAATTAATCATGCTTTCGTTACGAATCCCAACATACATAGCAAACACATACAAAACCCATACTTTGAAACAACTTATTTGACATATTAATTGAACATACAATGCATATGGATAAAGGGAATGAATCGTAACAGAAATGTTTGATTGCATTTTTGATTCCCCTAAATGAATTAAAAATACAAATAATTAAGAGAAGGTTAAAATATATCATTCCCAAACCCCACATACGACTAAGCCCATGTGGTATTAGGAGGAAACATGGGGGAGTGCATCCCAAAATGGAAAATGTTGATTCCTCCTAGTTTAGGTCAACAAGCTGAGTCGATAGATATAGTACCAATAAAAAAATAGTCGAGCCATACCCAGAACTAGCACCTTACAACTTCAAGCACCAAAAGCATTCATAACATCAACAGAGTTACACGTAACTAGATGCATGTGTTAGACGACAAACTTATACATAGTCTTATTTGACCATCCCAAAGGGAAGAAAGTAATCTTCAAACGAGGGACC
Source organism: Cucumis cinereus (assembly GCA_037974625.1). Classification (NCBI taxonomy): domain Eukaryota; kingdom Viridiplantae; phylum Streptophyta; class Magnoliopsida; order Cucurbitales; family Cucurbitaceae; genus Cucumis; species Cucumis cinereus. Next base: position 2,952,582 of record JBBPDJ010000004.1, read on the forward strand.
CAACCTTATTATTATTTTTTTAGCGCTTAAATGAGATTAATCACTTATTTGTACTAACTTAAGCATCAAAGTGCAATAGACTCAGTACCACACTGATGAAATGATCTCTTATGCAGGTCAGCTTAGAATATCTCTAGAGAAGACAAGAAAAAGAAAACTAGTTGGAAGTTAATTAACCTACCAGAAGTAAGCAGCAAAGTCCAACGCAAACAAGATCGTAGTACCTAACATTTAGTTTTTAAAAAACCAAATACTTATATCAATTAAGTCCCTTGAATTTGTATTTCATATTTATGGCATCTTAGTTATTATGGAATTGAGAGACTAGATTTCAACCACAGTTGGTGACCAAAGGCCCACAAATGTAGCAATCAGAAAGCACATAATTCAGTGTGCTTATGAAACACAAGTGCCAATTGACAATGAATGACACTTTGTTTTTTCACTGCCCAAAGTTCCAACCTTTTGTAGTATTCCTTTGCTTTTGTGAATAGTGATGATCTTTTATGTGCCTTTTTCCTCAACAACTCAACTTGTGGCTTACAATATTTCGTAACCGTTAAATCTAATCCATTTCAACCATCAAAGGTCATGCTAATTACTGTTCAGTTTAGCTCATTTTCACAAATCTTATTTACTTTGTAACGTTACGTTTTAAAAAATCTATGCTTTTTATATCTATTATTCTATCCACTTACATATATCATTTTATTATTGGATGAATTATAAATACATAATAGATTTTGTACTTTCAAAATATCATAACAAATAGTTCATGAGCTTCTATGTTAAATTTTATTTTCATCTCAAATTTGATACCCATAAAAAACGAGAAAGATATAACTTATAACTTTTTCAAGTCAATTGTTAATTTTCTAAATTATAAAAAATTTATTATACGATCTTAAAACATCTAAAACCAAATTTAATGAAATTATTTTATGTAATCATCATTTTTACTGACGTGTTGATATTTTTATCGGTATTTTTACATATTTTATATGACATCGACATATGGGTGAATCAACCTTTCCATTTTTTTCATAATTAAACAATTCATGAATTATAAACAATAATCAGCAGAATGTCACTTATTTTAATATTGATTAAAATAATAGAAGTAACCAATAATTGAACACGTAGAAAAAGAAGTATAATAGATGTGGAATTTTTTTAGACAAAAAAAAAATGAAATACGATAGGTATTATACATGAAAATGACATCATTTTAATTACAAAAAAAGAAAGTTGACTACTCTACCAATTGTCACATGTTGTTGGCCCTATCTATTGGATTAAACAAATATATACTAAACAAAACGATGTCGTTTTTTATTTGATGATTTAAATTTAATAGATCAATTAAGTTTTCAATTTTTTAAAATATATTAAAACTTTATGACAGACAAACCAAAAAATTTGATACCTTGTTTGATATTTTAATCGTTAATGATTTATCGATACAATATTGTGTTCAAATATATTTTTTTAAGTTGAGAGGCTTTTTTTGAAAAAGTAAATTTAAAAGTTTAGAGGCAAAACTTATAATTCTAACCTTTAAAAAAAAAAAAAAAAGTTGAATGAGACACAAAGGACACAAACATTATTAATCAAGATTTTAAAATTTTGAAACCTTTAGATTTATTTGATTTTTTATCATTCTCTATTTGTTTAACACATGTTTTTCTTATTTCATTTTATAAGACTAATAATAACTTTTGGAATTAGTAGAATAGATGACTAAAAATTAGGCAAAAAATAAATGACCCTTTTCTGACGTCAAATTTGGGTGAAATTACTAAAATATACTCACTTGCACATTTCTTTTTTCCACTCACAAATCACTATGTCTCTCATTTTTACTCATCTCGCTAGTATCATTCTCGCTCGTCTCGCTAGTCTTGTTTTCACTTGCCTTGCTAGTATCGTTCTCTTTCGTCTCGCTAGTATGGCTCTCACTCGTCTCGCTAGTCTCGCCCTGTTGCTCTTTGTCTCTCTCGGTGTGTCTCGCTCATCTCTCACTCTTCTCTTCGATCTCGTCCATCTTCACCCATCTCTCACTCTCCTCTCACGTGGACGTCATGTCGTTGAAGAAGAAAAAGCTGTCAAAGAAAGAAGAGTCATCGTACTAAAGAAGAAGATAAAGCAAGAGAATGAAGATGTGTCGTACCACCGAAGAAGAAAAAACAGAAGAAGAAGACGCTCAGTGAAGGAGAAACGCCGTTGAAGAAGAAGAGGAAAAAGAAAAAACCCTAATAAAGGAAGAAAAAACCCTTTGACATTTTTTTCAAAAACGGGGTCATTTGCCATTTTAGGCCTTTAAAATGAGTCTTTTGAACAATTATTTCCAGTTTTTGATCCATCGCATTGGTTGACCTTCAAATGGCCAAACCAAATCGTTTATGGGTTCGCCATGAGATTTAAACTCACCCATGTGGGATGACTATGGCTAAAAAGCGGCCTTGCTTAGTTCTAACTAGGGTATTAAATTTTCCTTAGACATATTGATATTTTTGTGTTATCATGAGTTCGACATCAACATATGAAAAGTGAATAAATATATTTATTATATTGTAGAAATTAAAAATTCATAAAACATATAAAATAAGGAACAAAATGTCACTAGTCACTAATGTAATTATAAATTTCTACCTTAAATAAAAAATATCTTAACTTGTTTACAAACTATAAAAGTTTTATTTACTAATTAAAATTTACTTTTAAATTTTGTTGTTATTATTTTTTTCATAAATATTCATTGACATTGACATTTAATGAATTATTTTCGTGAAATGAAACCTCAATTTTTTCGTTCATATCGATATTTTAAGTCTTGGTTCTAAACCCCTTTACACATTTCTCTACCTAAACTATCCAAAAATCTTTCTAGATTTCCAGCTAGGAGTAGGACGATGTTAGCAAGTCCAACCCGCAACAAACTCCACAAACCCTCACTATTAATAAATGAGAGAAGACAATACGTATGAGGTATGCATAGAAAAATCCTAGTCTTTTATCTAAACTATTCGTAATAGTCTTGTTTTGTTGACATTCGTTGGATTTCCACAATAGTATAAATTTAAACACTGACTCGATGTTGCTTGATTATTATACCACATTCAAACCTTATAAGTGTACGGTATCAAGTTTTAGTATAATGAATCAAGTGTCAAGTATCGCCATCAAGATTAGATTTCTAATTTAATTTGACTAAGTACCATCACTTTATTTTAACTAGAGAACATGTAAGAGAGTAAACTTAATCTAAAACTATCCTAATCATTTACCATGTAGCTGACAATTGAGGACATTTTAAACATTGACACTTTATTTGCCCTAGCAAACATTGAAGCCAAGTGGCATTTGGAGAGAACCTCTAATGACACCATAGATGTGGCATCAACCAAGTGTCTTAAGGTCATCATCAACAAAACTAGAAACACATGCAATAACTTATGCGAAAAACTCTAAAATCGAAGAAAAATGCCACAACCCAAACGATTACAACCACTCGTACCTTTTTTTCCACTTTCAACTAGAGAATTTAGAAAGAGATTTTTTTTTTCAAGAGTTAGCGCACCAAGTTAATTGAAGAGAGTTTAACTCAGACAATTTAAAACCAAAGTCATAGGCGTCTTTTATTGTACTTGAAATATATCACTTTCTTGAGTTTTTTTAAGCGAGACAACTACTCTTCTAATATTTTGTCAAAACTCATGCAAATACAAGGATCAAAGTCAGAATTACGATATGTTTGAACTCCTAGAAGCACCTATCATGCTTTACTCTTAGGTTGTAACCTTTGGGATCCACCACGTAGTTGATATGGAAGTCATGGTTGCTATGGAGAATTTCGGCATGCCTTATTGAACTTTGTGGAAGCAATTGGCTGTTTTTTTTTTTTTTTTTTTTTTAGAAAAATGGACTTTTGGACTTTTAGTTTCGATTTTAGGGTTGATGTCTATTTGATCCTTAAGAGATTTCAAAAAATGCACGTTAGTCCACATAACCAGAATGGTGTGGATGGCATGATAAACTAGAGTTTATTTTTAAAAATTAAAAACTCAAATTATTTGAAAAGTAGTTAAATGAACTAATACATCATTAGTACTTACCGGTCGAATAAGCATTCTGCTATTTTAAAGTCAAATCCAAAACCATCTAAAACTATTTTGCAGATGGAAGAACTAAACTAGATTTTTTGAAACTTCGAATACCAAACAAACATCAACTTCAAATCAAACCAATCAAAATGACATTTTTATTCTTTTCTTTTCTAAAATCATTTAATTAAAATTCAAAGTGACATGCATTTATTGATTTATTTAATTATTATATATATGGAATGGGCTATATATAATATGCTAATAGATAGGTGTTCAAAATACTATATAAGTTCATCCACCAAAATAAATTTTTAATCAAACAAATTATAGAATTTAATTTAAAAGTAACAGTTGTATACTTTTGACCATGCTACCACAATAAAGAGGCCAACCTTTTTCCTTTTCCTTTTTTTTTTTTTAATTTTTTATAAAACAAATATCCCTACTTGTATATACAGCTGGCAGCCCAATGTTTAGTTTTTATCAAAGAAAAAAAATCAATAATTAATTAATTAATTGAGGTAGTCGAAATTTTGTCTTTTATTGAATTCAACGTAGTGATTTGAATCTCTGATCTCATGTTTTTATAACTATAATATATATATATATATATATATATATATAAACGGAGAAATAAAAGTTTTAACCGTAAGGTTGATAGTAAGTTGTCTTTAGATTGATATTTTTTTAGATACAATTGTTTTGTAAAATTGATTTCTAAACAATCACATTTATGTTGGTAAACAACTCATAAAAGTAATTTTCTTATGTTTAAAATTGATTTTCATTCATCATGTTTGATACTAAAAGTGATTTTAAAACTATCAAATTACTAAAAGAAGAGTATTTTGAGAATTTTAAAAACTAATATAAAATTAAGTGGTGATTTTCGGTTAATCATTTTTCAAGAATCACTAGAGAGCTAATACTTCAAAAATCAATTTTGAGTGATTTCTTATTTTTCTAAAATCACACTCTTTTGGTTGCCAAACATCATAATTTTGTACAAAAGTGATTTTGACCAGTAAAAAAGTGATTTTACTATCAAACACACCGTAAATTATCCTTAGGTTGATATTCTTTTATGTATCACTTTCTTTTTATTTTTTTTTAATAATGGAAATAAGATTTAGATGTGAAATCCATAAAAATATAAAAATATCAATTAAAATATTCAAAAAAATATAAAAATATCTATTAATATAAAATTATCAACTTATATATATATCTATATATATAATTATTGATCAATATTTTCGCTTTTCTAAATACATATGGATAGAGAATTGTTTTGAAAACATTATATATTAATGTAGTCCAGTTGTACTTAAGTTTTTTTTGTACATTTCTTAATCATATATTATTTTCAAACAAACAGAAAAAAAAGAAAGAAAAACCCTCAAAATTGTAAGATTCATTACACTAAAAAAAATATTTATTTCTTTATATATACAGAATTTTTAATCCCATTTGTGATATTTTATAAGTTTTGATTTTATGGCTCACTAGTCCAACTTCAATCATATTTATATACTTCGTCATGTGATTGAAATTAAAGGTCAGCATCGATTGATCGAAGTTGATTTTTTGACCAAGCCGTTATCGAAGTGACTATGGTCGGTTTATTAAATGTTCAAACCGATCCGACTGTCGATGAGTAAAAGTTGGTCGATTAGTTTAACTCTTTAAAAATAGTTTTGAAATTTGTTGTTTTAGAATTTTTCAAAACGGACACCGACCGACCCATATCATTCTCTGATTTGGTCGATCGACTTGGTTTTTCGATCTATCATGTCCACTCCTTATTTGCAATTGAATGATAGATACGTAATTTGACATTTAATAATATGACTTTTTTAATAATGCTTATATCAATCTTTATCCCAATTTGAATAAAAATCCAATATACTATTTGGATAAAATATTCATCTTCACTTATGTGTTCAAATATATATTGACTAGTAGAACTAATGATTTACAAATCATCAAAATCAAATAATTGTATAACATGTTATGGATGGTTTTGGACCAAATGATATAATTGACATAAAACAAAAAAAAAATGATAGGGTCAAGAAAATTAACAAGATCGGTGCTTAAAGTAACAACCTACGACCAAAATGAGCCTAAGAAAGAGGGTTGGCTTGAGCCTTGACATAGGGCAATATGCTCAACCTTGACCTTGGTTAAGGTTGAGCCTAACAAAATTCCTAATAAAGCATCTGCACACATGTCGCAATCCAATAACGTTATCCAAAGACCATGCCTAGGAGAAGGTGTTCAACTTTGACAACCTTGGCCGAGGTCGAGCCTATCAAAACCACCAATAAGGCATTGCATACCCTTTTAGTCATGAAGTTATTGTAAGTCTACGTCGTACAAAATCAACATAAATACTTGTTTCTAAAATAAAAAATACATGTATATACATACATACATACATGGAATTAATTATGCAATTAAATAGAAGCATTAATTAGAGTATTCTTAGTTTGAATATACTAAAACTTAGAATTTGTCTTTTCAAAGGACTCCTGAAACTCTCAAGCTCCTACCTTTCTCCATTCTCAACCCCATAAAACCAAAAGATAAAAAAGGTCAAATCTCAAAACCCTCTCTCCTCTTTCTCACAATTTGCCAATTCCTATGGTCTTGACTTTTCACAGTTGAAGCATTTTTCAAAATTTTCTCTTACCCATTTCCATTTCTTCATCAAAAATTCCTTATCCCCTTCACAACTTTCTTCACACTATGCTCTCTTCTCGCCTCAGCGTCCTTGAAATTTTTCATCTTCTGTCATACCCACTTGGATTTACTTAGATTTTCTCGCCCTTAGATCTGAATTGAATCATGGGTTCCACTTGGAAGAAGGTTAAAGTAGCTCTTGGCTTGAATATGTGCCTCTATGGCCCTCGAAATCTTCATGATTCTTTGCCTTCCATGGCTTCTAGGTCCTCCGACGCCGCCGCGCCGCCGAATTTTCTTTCTTCGGCTAGTTTTAGCTCTGATTGTCGCCCGGCAGCCACACCCACTTCGTCGTCTTCCGGTCTCAGGCTCTCGAAATCTTCAACCAGATCATCTAAGGTTTGTTGGGGTTGGTCCTTTTTGCTAGTTTTTTTGGTTTTCTGCTGTTGTTTAGCTTGTATTTTTCTGATGCAAAGCTATTTTTTGCTTTTTGCTTTTATTTTTGAATTTGTATTTATGGAGTGTTCTGCCGTGAAGCTTTCTTGGTTTTGCTTTCTTTTAGTTTAGTGGCCTTTTTGTTAAGGATTTTGTTGTGAATAAATTTGCTTGAGGATTTTTGTTTGCTTCCTTTTTGTTTATGAAGATTTTAGGTGTGTTAATTAATTGAAGTTTATTACGCTGTTAAGATTGTTGGCTATCCGTAGTAATCCAAGGCAACTAATTATATTTGTTAAAGAAAAAATCATTGGAATATCCTTCTGTGTTCATGAACAATTGCCTCAGAAAAGATAACAAGGGAAAGAAAAACACTGTTCTTCTGTTTTGTACCACTTTTATCTGTTTTACTTTGTGGCTTCAATGTGGTGAGTTGTAATGTTACTTTCAATTACATGAATTTATGTGGGGAATGGTAAAGTGGAGTAGTCCCTTCAAGGACCATTAAGCCTTTGGCTTATTAGTGAAGTAACTCTGCCTCTATGCCTTTACTTTTCAATCCTCACCTGAAGTGAGAGAAGTGGTTTGCATTGTCAGCACCATGAGCTTTTTCCCTTTTGCTCCTCAATGGTGATTTTTGAAAAGCCAATGGACCCACTCCTACCTTCATTGTATGACTTCCACCAATCACCATAATATGCTAGACTTAGGTGAATAGTAAAAAGAATTCGAAGTACAATATTTTTATGTGGCAACCCATAATTTTCACTTCTTTTGATGGCCTTATATGGTCTCTTCTTTTTATTTCTTTCTTTTGTTTTATATCCTCTATTTGTTACTTAATTATTCTAACTTTTGGAAAGTTACCTAGTTGACTGTTTGTTAGTTTTCCATCAAGTCCTCCTCTATTAGCTAATATTGACTTTTTCTCTTTTCTTTTTTTCTGCTTAGAAGATTTACCATTGAGTTTTACGGTGGTAATGATGAGTATTTTCTTTTTAATAAAGCTCTTGAAATATGTATATTCTAGTTAGGGGGTTGTTGTTAAATTGTCTATTCTTTTGATACATGGTCTTGAGAAATGAGCTGCACAAGGCAAAAGGACACTGTAGTATCACGTTGCCTTCTAAACTTTCCTCTGAAATTTTACTTTTATCAAAGAAACGCCTACTGTTTGAGTTTGGTTTCTTTCTCTCTCACGAGTATGGGGGAAGGGGAAAGGTAAGTTGAAAAATACCCTTTGGAGTTTGGAGGCAGAAAGAAAAAACCGAAAGTTAATACCAAAAGTACCTGCATATAATTAGCTTTTAAGCAAATTGACCTTTCCATTTTTCTTTAGTGCATATGCCAAAGATGTCTAGCCTAAGCCTAACTGAATGGTTTGAGATAGGAATTTGGCAGGAAGTCTTACCTTTTAGCTCAAGGTAGGATAATTGCGCTTATAAAGAAAATTTCAGAAACTATGTTAACATTAACCAACCTTGGAAGTTCAAAGTTTATTGATCTTCTTGAATTTGACATGCTTATACTCAAAGAGAGAGTTGATTTGTTTATCTATGTATTTACGTTTGAAGAACTTAAACTGTTTGTTGTTGTTAGTTTTGTCTTCTGTTTTGTCTTTTGTTTTTCTTTTTTTTTTTTTAATTATTTTTTTTTAGAAAAACTAAACACAACAAACACCACAAACAAATGGTCCCTAATCAATCTCCTCATTACAAATGAGAGGGAGAACATAATATAATTTGAAAAAACATCTTTCTAATCAAGAACAACCTTGAGATGATGCTAAAAACTATTAAAGCACGTGCAGATTTGTTCTCCTTTGTGACAAAAATTTAACAGAGTTTCCAACAAAAAGATAAAAAATTCTCAATTATGACACCAATCTCAGTAAAAGAATTCTCCCACTACCAAAAAATAAAGTCAAGAAAGCAGGAAGAGAGAACCCCTTCCTCACAAGAGGATTTGATTAGCTTTCGAATTGGATTGAATCATGAAGAAGTGGTAATTACAAAAGAATTTCTTGTGCTTCGAGCAAATACTAAGAAGCTGTAAACTGTGCTGTTCTGTGTAATGATAAATATTTGGCGATGTTTTCATTTTAGCATCTAAAACTGCATGTTAAAAAATTAAACAGGTTGTTTTGTAGTTTTTTGTTCTTTTTTCTCATCCTTTTTTCAATTTCAAATGGCAGAGAACATGTGCGATTTGCCTAACTGCTATGAAGCCGGGGAAGGGTCATGCTATCTTCACCGCTGAGTGTTCCCACTCTTTTCATTTCCATTGCATAACCTCAAATGTTAAGCATGGAAACCAAATTTGCCCGGTTTGCAGGGCGAAATGGAAAGAAATTCCTTTCCAGAGCCCTGCTTCAGATCTTCCCAGTGGAATGATGAGAATCAATCAAATTGATTGGCCACAAGATGACTCCTGGATGACCGTTTTAAGAAGGGTTCGTCCCCCACCGATTGATGCGTCTAGGCAGGTAGCAACTCTATCTCATGGGCCCGAACCAAGTCTGTTTGATGATGATGAAGTCCTAGATCATCAGTCTGACATCCCTGATGGAGGAACATCTGTTATAGATGCTGTTGATGGTTCTACTGGAACAATTGAGGTTAAGACATATCCTGAAGTTTCAGCTGTTGCTCGATCAGCAGTTCACGATAATTTCACTGTACTAGTGCATATCAAAGCTAGTCTTGCAAATCAGAGGCAACATTGTTGTGAAAATCAATCCTCGTTTCTTCCGTCTCAAAGCTCTCGTGCTCCAGTTGACCTTGTTACAGTTCTTGATGTCAGTGGGAGCATGGCCGGTACTAAGCTTGCTTTGCTAAAACGAGCAATGGGTTTTGTGATACAGAACCTTGGCCCCTCGGATCGGCTTTCAGTAATTTCCTTCTCCTCTGCAGCACGGCGCCTCTTTCCTCTCCGTCGGATGACCGAAAGTGGACGACAACATGCATTACAAGCTATTAATTCTTTGGTTTCAAATGGTGGAACAAACATCGTTGACGGCTTAAACAAAGGGACCAAAGTATTATTGGATCGGAAGTGGAAGAATCCTGTTTGTAGTATTATGCTACTTTCAGATGGTCAGGATACATATACTTTTGGCATTGGTAGTTCACATTCTGAAACCGACTACCTTTCCCTTCTTCCGGTATCAATCCATCGCAATAACAACACAGCCCTGCAGATACCAGTGCATTCATTTGGTTTTGGTACTGACCATGATGCTACGGCAATGCACTCTATCTCTGAAATCTCGGGGGGAACGTTTTCATTTGTAGAAGCAGAGAGGACAATCCAGGATGCATTTGCGCAGTGCATTGGAGGGCTCTTGAGTGTTGTTGTGCAACAGCTTCAAGTTAGAATTGAGTGTGTTCATCCTAATTTGCAGCTCAGTTCACTGAAAGCTGGAAATTACCGATCAAACATTGCGGCGAGCTCGAGAATGGGCACTATAAATGTTGGAGATTTGTATGCTGAAGAAGAAAGAGACTTCTTGGTGACAATCAATGTACCTGTTGATGGTTCCAGTGATGAGATGTCATTGCTCAATGTCAAATGTACTTACCGAAAGCCCATCACGAACGAAATGGTGACTTTAGAAGACATCGAGGAAGTAAAGATAAAAAGACCAAATGTGATTGGAGAACAATCTGTATCGATAGAAGTCGACAGGCAACGCAATCGGGTTCATGCCTTGGAGTCAATGGCCAAGGCAAGAGTTGCGGCCGAACGTGGTGATTTGGCCAATGCAGTCTCTGTCTTGGAGAACTGTTACAGGGCAGTATCAGAAACCATCTCAGGACAAGCTGGTGATCATTTGTGCACTGCACTTTGTGCTGAGCTGAAGGAGATGAAGGAACGAATGGAAAACCAACGCATCTACGAGGCTTCAGGAAGGGCGTACGTTCTATCAGGACTAAGCTCTCATTCATGGCAACGAGCCACTGCCCGTGGTGATTCAACACGCAACGGAAGCCTTGTGCAAGCTTACCAAACCCCATCAATGGTAGACATGTTGACACGTTCTCAAACCATGTTACCAGGGAACCCAACGCCACGGCCCCAAAGAACACTCCGCCCTACCATGACATTTCCAGCTCGAAGTCGTCAACGGTAGCCAATGGTACTATCTGGAAACTTCATCCTGCCTGCCATTGTTGTAGACATTTTCATTTTTGCTCTTTTTTTCCTTTTCTTCTCCTGCCATTTATCCTTTCTTTTTCTTTTTTTTTTTGGTATTTGAAGTTTTGTTTGGGGGGGGGGGTATATATTTACCTAGAGTTTTGGTGGGTATACTTCCTTCTTGTAAGTTGTAAATGAATAAGAATTGGGGGTGAAATATGTTAAATTTGTGGGGGGGTGGGGTAGTTAACAACTGTTAAAAGGCCTTGGTTGGGGAGATTGGTTTACTCAAGTGTGATTGTGGTTGGGGGTATAGAAGTGAATTATGGGATAATTGTGGTGAGTTTCTCACTAACTTTGGTATAATATTACTCCTAATTCTTTTCCAACTTTTGTCTTTCATTTCTATCTTTTTTAACATTTAATTGTTTTTAATGTTTAGTCGAAAATAACAAAATATCACCGTCTACTTACGATGGATCGTAATTAGAGATGTCCAAAAAATTCATAGGAGAGAGAGTGGGAAATTTTTTTTCCATTTCCAATTTGGGGCCGGTAATATATTTCTCGTTCTCGGTCCCGTTCCGTATTCCTGCCCTGCCCTAAATTTTATATATATATATATATATATATATTTATAAGTTACATTACAAATTTACAATTTACAATTTTGATGAGAATTATCGATACTTAAAAGGATTATTGTGGATTTTTTTTAATAGCTGAATTATAATTTTTATAAATAATGAGAATTTGACATTTTAATTATATCATTTCAAATAGTCTATATATTATATTCTGAGTAAAATACAAAAAAAAAAAAAAAAAAAAAAACTTGAAAAAAACGATGAGAATTTTTTCCCAGCAAGGAACCATATCCCCGTGGAATCCCCACCTCGTTCTCCATGAAAAAATAGCCGGAGACGGAGAATGGTATAGGGGGCGGGATAGGCAGAGATTGGCATTCTCGATTTCGTCTCACCGCGTGGACATTTCTAATCGTGATAGATCAAGATAGACTACTATCTGTGTCTGCAGTCCATCATAGGTAGACTGTAATATTTTGTTATATTTGTAGATATTTTTAAAAGTTTTTTTATTTAAAATAATTTTTCAAATTTTGTATTAAGTCAAATGTAACAAGTGCTAAAGTGAGTCTAGTTTAGCAGATATTGACATAACCTAACATTGTAGGTGAGAGGTTCGTTCTCCACCATCTACATTTTTTATAGTAAAATAAAATTCAAAATAGATGACACGACAATTATATTGCAAACATAAAAGATTGATCATAACTTAATTCATGGAAGATGAGAGATCAAAACAAAGTATTTGAAAGTGCGAATGGCAAAACAAAATGTCTAAAAGATAAGAGTAAAATCTAAATAGAAAAGTTTATAAAATATCCAACTAGAGTTACATCGTGGTGGTAGGCCAAACATGTCGTGTGCTACATGTAATTTGTATTTTGTGTCACATCAATAATTGTGAGTTGCTCGTCGACAAAAATAGTTTTTTTTTTTTGTCTCATTTCTTTCTTATTGTAATATAAAATATATAATAATAGTACGTTATTTTTAAATAAAATAATATATCACTTAATGACACGTCAAATTATACATAAAACAAAAATGTAACTCACATACAAACTAACATTTTCATTTTCATTGTAACTCTATAGTTATCATTTACATTCCATTCACCAATAATTTTTCTTCATTGCATGTTAGGTTTTGTGCATGTGTATGGCACGTGGAATGACATTTAAATTTCTTTTATAACTCACAAATTTTCTTGTTTAACTTTCCTTTTGAACTTTAAATTACTAAGATTTTGAAAATAAAAATAGATTTAATTTTCTTTAAATTTCCTTCTTTTTTTTTTTTTGTACAATTAATTATAAGAATGGGGATGAAATGGATGAACCAACGACTTCAAGATAACGAGGGAATGACAAATGTTATTGAGTCAAACTCATTTTAGCATTTATCATAATTAGGACATTTGATATACTAATAATTAATAACAATATTTTAACACATGGAGATCATTTTTATGTCAAAATGAATTTAGCTCGACTGACATAAATATCTGCTAACGTTTAATAGGTCTGTAGTTTGAACCTTCAACTCCAAAAAGAGAGATATTATTCTTTGAAAAAAATTAAATGATCGACTCAACTAGTTAAGGTAATTTTTATCTTTAACAAAAAAGATCGAATGCTCAAACTCCACTATCATATGTTGTTCGATTATCAAAAGAATGTGCATACACCATCTTTAGCTAGTGATTTCTTCTAATTAATAATTTGGGCTCTTGTTAACCATTTCAATTTTTTGTTTTTGTTTTTAGATTTTTTTATTATTAAAAACAAAAACCATATATGTTTGGTAACTGATTTTGTTTTTGAAAAAAAAAAAGTATTTTTTGAAAGCTTCTTTTTCTCATTTTCAATTTTTCTTCATAATTATAAAAAAAAAAGTGGAGATTACTAAATAAATCTTTTTTAAAAAAATTAAATTAAAAAAAAAAAAAACAATATGAGTTACCAAGCATACCTTAAATTTCAATGCTATTTTTCACTTGTTTCCATTCAAATTCCATTCGAGAGTGATTTCTTTGTTTTAGTTCAAAATTGCAGAAAGTAAGAGATCGAATCTTCGATGTTAACAAAAATAATACTTATCAATTACAACTAATACAAAATTATTTGATGGTGTTTTTTGCAAATTATATATTTAATATTAAATAAACAAGAAAATGTATCGTTTTGGATCCATATAATTTGATGTGTTTATATATGTAAACGATAAAACTTTAGATTTGAGAAGTTGAAAGGGTGTGGGTGGAGGGCTAAAAGAAGCAAATTAATAATCCACATACTAATAGAGATTTTACAAACGTTTTAATTATAGTTAGTGATTAATCAATAATTATAAGATAGTAATTAAGCAAAAAATTAATTCACATTTAATATTTTAAGTTAACAGTCTTATTAGCTTCTCTTAGTAAATTAATCTTATTTTCTTTTGCTTTTCACAAATTATTAGATATTAATTATTTTGTGTCTACATAAACCCTAACATTGTAAGTCAAAGACACACAAAACCAAATCCAATAACTTCTACAATCTCACAAGATGGTTTACCTTTTGGAAACTCTTCCTTGTCTCTTCTCTTCTTTCTTTCATCTACTCATCCAATATGGTTGAATCAAGACCAAACCCTAAACCGAGTCTTACAACACGACTTAAGTTGGATGATGAAACATCAGATTGTTGGGGAACTTTGCATGAGCTTCAAGCATGCACGGGTGAAGTTGTCACATTTTTTCTTACTGGTGAAACTTATTTAGGCTCCAACTGTTGTCAAGCTATCAAAACCATTCAACGTGGGTGTTGGCCGATATTGCTTCAATCTTTGGGATTCACAACACAAGAAGGTGACGTTCTTGAAGCCTACTGCGATACCACTGTTGAAACACTCAAAACATCGTCGTCTCCTCTATCGTTATCTATCGAGCAAAATACTGCAGCTAAAACCATTGGTCCATGAAAAAAAAACAAAGTGGTTCTTGTAATCGAATAAAACTATGAAGTTTTAGTTATATTTCATATCATTTTTAAACCCTGAACCCTAAAATAAAATTAAAAACAAACCTATCTTAATAATTTGTATGACATAACGTTAACATGAGCATAACTCAATCAATAAAGTTCCAATTATCATTTCAAAAGTCGATGATTTTGATTCTTCAATACTCATAAGTTTTCTTTTTCTCCCTCCTTTTTAGTTCATAGATACTTTCTATCATTGAGACATGAAAAAATTGAGAACAAAGAACGTGACAACGATACTATATCTTGTTGGTATGTAATAAACATATTATAAAAGAAGAAGGTGGCAATAGCACATGGTAGTTTGACAAATAAGGTATCAGTTGGAGAGTATGAGAATCACACTTATAATTGTATTTCTATCCTTTTCAAAGAATATAATATGTCTAAGAAGTACTCAAAATTTCTATACAAATTACTGTTCAAACACATTCTTTCCAATCTAAAAAGGGAAAATCATAACATGAACATTCCACTGGTTTGAAATATAAATTGACAAAAACAAATTACAATATATATATAATTAACAACAGCTTATTCAATTTTGTTATTTGTATTTTATAATTTATTTTTGTAAAAAATTAATATTCAATTATAATTTTTAATATATCATTTACAATATAATACACATTTATGTAAAAAATTACAGTAGCTCAAATAAAATTTTACTTGAAAACAGGGTGAAGTTTATAATACTTATAAGTTTGAGGACAAAAATGAAATGTTTAAAAGATAAGATTAAAATCATATCGTGGTGGTAGGCCAAATAATGCATGGTGTCATGTGCTACATGCAACTTATTGTATTTTTTTCGTACATCAATAATTGTAAATTATTCGACGATTGAGATAGTCTCTTATTCATTTCTTGTCACAATAGACAATATTTAATATTAGTGTATTGTCTTAAAATAAAATTACGTATGATTCAATGTGATGTCAAATTATCAATTTTAAGAAATGACTTATTATTAAACTAGTTTCGTTATATCATGCGAGCAACCTCTTTCTTTAATGTTAAATTCGTCATCTTCCGACAAAGATTTTTGCTATTTGCTTTTGTTTATCGTAAAAGTTTATCAACCAAATAGACATAGTAAGAATATTTTATTTTAGTACAACAATTATGAAAATGATAGATGAAACTTCTAACCCTAGTGTAAGATAAAATTTAATTCATGGAGAACTAATTAATTAAAAATTGAATAAACACAAGAAAGTTTCCATATTAATTAATTTATTGTTTTAGATTCATAATTTTCTGTTTATTTTTTACATAATAACACATTACACTTGAGAAGTTGAAAGGGTAGGGGATAAAAAAAGAAAATTAATGATGGTTACTAATTGAGAATTTAGAAATGTTTTAATTATACTTGGTGATTAATCAATTATAAGATAGATAATTAAGAAAAATTAACTCATATTTAATAGTGTAAGTTACATTCTTATTACCTTTCCTTTTGTTTTCCTAAATTATTATATATTATTTTTTTCTATATAAACCCTTACCTTTCACCATATATGTTCACAAAAGCAAATCCAATAACTTCTACAAACTTTATATTTTGTTGTTTTAATCTCTCTCCTAAAAGCATGGCTTACCTTTGGAAACTCTTCCTTGTCTCTTCTCTTCTTTCTTTTATCTTCTTGTCTCATATGGTTGAATCGAGACCAAACCCTAAAACGAGTCTAGCAGTACGACTTAGATTGGATGGTGAGACATTAGATTGTTGGGGAACTTTGCACGAACTTCAAGCATGCACGGGTGAAGTTATCACATTTTTTCTTACTGGTGAGACTTACTTAGGATCCAACTGTTGTCAAGCTATTAAAGTCATTCAACATGAGTGTTGGCCAACATTGCTTGAATCTTTGGGATACACGACAAAAGAAGGTGACATCCTTGAAGCCTATTGTGATACTAGTATTGATGCTCTCACAACATCTGTCATCTCCTCTTTCAACTTCTATCGACCAAAACACGATGGCATATAGAAATATTGCTCCATGACGAGCAAAGTGATGCTTGTAACAAATAACTATAATGTTCTAAACTATTTTGAATTATGCTTAGTAGCGTTTTCAATTTTATAATTATGGTTGTATTTCTATCTTTTTCAGAGAATATATATATAAAAGAAAGAGTTAAGAATCTAGACTTTAAACTTTCATTATGTTTACAAACTGTTCAAACACTTCAAATTCTTGCTCAATCTAAAGAGGAAACCATTACCATATTCCACTATCTATGCAATGGTAATTTGAAATATAAATATTTGACAAAACGAAATTTCAAAAGATCATATACATAAATTAACAAGAATTAATTTAATTTCATAATACATGGTTTTTATTATTTGTAAACAGAAAAATGGACCCTTAGTCTAGTTATCAACCTCAAAAAGAAAAATAAATTAAAAACACAATCGATCGACAACCTACGTGATTAAATTTTAAGAACAATTTCATTACAAATTGTAAAATATAAAGACTAATCTGATATTTATTAAAGTTGTTAAAAACTATTACAAATTCAAAAGTAAAAGAACTGAATCATTAGACAAAAATTGTTACGAGGATTTTTACCTAAAATCAAAAATTAAATTACTGTGGTTTTAGTCCAAACTAAAACAATATTATTTTATTTTAATTGTTTTAGATTCACCATTTTAGTTAGAGAAAAATACGTAGAGAAGTGGAATAGGTAAAGAGCTCGACAAAAAGAAAATGAAAAGCCAAAGAGACATTATATTATATAAGACTTTATTTTAATTATTGGCTAATATTGTTTAATCAATTATAATTAAATAAAGGAAAATTATTTTAAATCACGAAACTTTTTAAAATAATTACAAATATAGCAAAATATTACCATCTATCTTTGATAGACCACGATAGAGCAATAGACACAAATAATAGTTTATCTTAATCTCTGTCGTGATCCATCATAAATAGATTGTGATATTTTACTGTATTTTGTAAACTTACTCTTGATATTTTGGATTAGTAATCCTTTCCTCCGTTGTTGGACTAAAACCAATTTAAGCTATATTCTTAGAAGTTGGAGAGAGAGAAAAAAGAGAGAGAGAAAGATAACTAAAAGAAGAAAATTTAGAATATGTGTTTATTATTTGAAGAGTTTTGGAAGGTGGAGAGATAAAAGAAAACTGATAGACATTACAAAACGTTTTAATCAATTATTAGATAAATATAATTAAGTAATTAAAATCATTAATCAATGTAAGTTACAATAGTCTTATAATTAATTCTCCATCATAAAATTAATTAATCATATTCTATCGTTTTCCCAAGTATTACATGCTACCTTCTCTATATAAACTCTACACTTCATTATCCATTCCACATCAAACAAACCCAACTTCATTACAAACTTCATCTTCCATTGTTCCAATTTTCCTATCCTAAAATGGCTAGCCTCTTGAAACTCTTGATTGCCACGTCCTTTTTAGCTCTCATGTTCTTGTTTGTGGTTGAATCAAGCCCAAACCCTAAAACGAGTCTAGCAACACGAATAAAGCTAGAAGGTGAGACTTCTAACTGTTGGGGGTCTTTATATGAACTCCAATCATGTACTGGAGAAGTTATTACGTTCTTTCTCAGTGGGCAAACGTATTTAGGTGTCAAGTGTTGTGAAGCCATCAAAACTATTCAACATGAGTGTTGGCCTACATTACTTGGATCTCTAGGATACACGACTGAAGAAGGTGACATCCTTGAAGCTTATTGTGATACTACAGTTGATGTTGATCGTCTTTTGAAAACATATTCACCTAAACTAGCAATGGCACCATCTATCGAGCGAATTGATTATGAGCCTAAAATCTCCGTCCCATGAAAATGAAAGAGATTTTTGCAATAAAATAACTTTGTGGTTCTAGTTATGCTACACTCCATGTTATGCTTAGTTGTGTTTTCAACACTTTGCCCTTTAATATAGTCAAAAGAGTTACACTTATATATATGGTTGTGCTTATGTTGTTTCTTAATACTATATTTATCCAATATAATTAAGTATTTATACACTACTTAGTCCCTAGCTATATAAGAAAATTAATTTTAATCAATCTCTCACAAAGTTAGGAATGAATATATAGTTTAAAACATATGTTGAAAAAATAATTAAATCAATGCCTCTAATTGTGCTAATTACATATATTTTGAAATTTTATTGTCACAAAATTTAATTTAAAATATAATTAAAATAACAAATGTAATGAAATAACAAATGATAATCATAATAATAATAATATAAATTACTCTAATGACTTAAACTAACTATTTATTTATTTTGCTATTTTTTAAAAAAAATTGAATTTAAGATAATCTTTTGTGTTTTTATAAGAACAATATTTTTTTGTAAAGTACAAAAGAACAATTTTTTATTAATTTCAAATTTTTATATAAACAAAATTAAGTTTCGTTATGAAATATATCTTTATATTCAAATCTGTCTTTCTTTCTAAAAATGTATTTCAAATAGTTAGCCAAAAGAGAAAAAAAAGGTAAAAAATAGTTTATAAATGTTGCAATAAACCCCTACTTGGGTCATGCTTTTACTTAATAAGGGCTCAAATTTGGGAAAAAATAATCACCATGCACCATATTGTTTGTCTATGTAGTTATAAAAATAGAAAATTATTGTAAACGGTAAAACAGTTGAAAATATTTATCAATTATAGCAAAATTTTGAATTCTCTCAATGATAAACACTGATAGATTTTTATCATTATGCCATTGATAAAATCTGAAATTTTGTTATATTTTGTAAATATTTAGTTCATTTTGCTATATATAAAAATGTCTAAGAAAAAAAAGTCATAATTACACGAAGGTTAAAAAAACAAAAACAAAAAGATTTTCCCTTGCCAAAAAGTCTACCGTAATAATGTTTGGTTAAATGATTTCAAAATGTTGATAATTTGGTTAATTAATATGGTCCTCATACTTTCGAAATGTGACCATTTTGATCCCTCCAGATTCATTTCAATTTTTTAGAGATCAAAATGGTCACTTTTTAAAGTTTTAAGAATAAAAATAAACTGAAGTTGAAAGTACAATTACCATAATAAACATTTTGAAAATACGAAAAATTAAAATAAACCAAAATCAAAAGTAAATGGACCAAAATAGTATTTAAACCGTAATATTTCCATTCTACATGCATACCCATACGCCTCTCACTATGGCTGCTTTATAGTATTTTTATTTAAATGCAACACCCCAATATGGACCCGACCAAATTTTCTTAGGAATAATATTAGTGATGGTAATATTTATTCTCTTGTTTGATTATTATTAATAATTATAAAAAACAATATTTATGTGCAGCCTAAAGACTAAACTAGCTAAGTTTATACATTCCTTATATATATATATATATATATATATATATATATAATTTTAATTTTTTATTTTTTTAAAAAATAATACAAAGTGTTACATGACAGATTTTAATGGGGTGAAGCGGGGAGCTTGCACAATAGATAAGTGACACTCGATTATACCAAAATTTCTCCTAATAATAATTTAGAATGATAAAAGTAATACGTAGTGTGAACTCATTCAAAATATTCCCTAAAATAATATTAATCAATAAAATGAAATGGAGAAAAAAAAGATCATGGTTTATTATTGAGGATTGAAGGGGTGGACGTGGAGAGCTAAAAGGACGAGAAGAGAACAAAAAGACACATTAAATTATAATAATTAAATTACAAAATCCCATTGTCTTGTGCCCTTAGCTTATTCATATTCTTTGGTTTCTCTTGTAACTAAATATGCTACCTCTCTCTATAAACCCTAGATTTCACCCTTCATTCGTATAACCATGTACTTCAACTTGAATTTCATTCGATTTTTCTTCGTAAAATGGCCTATCTTTTGAAGCTCTTCATGTTCATGGTCTTCTCATCTTTGGCAAAATCAAATTTAGACGTACCTTGAAGTTAGTTTGGCAACACGATTAAAGTTTAAAGGTGATCATAGCAGTAGTATATCTGATTGGTGGAGCTCTTTGTTCGAACTTCATGCATGCAGTAGTGAAATTATCACTTTCTTCCTCAATAGTGAAACTGACTTAAGTCAGAATTATTGTCACGCCATCAAAATTATTCAACATGAATGTTGGCCTACATTACTTGCCACTTTGGGATACACGATGGAAGAAGGTAACATCTTTGAAACGTATTGTGAAGTTGTCAATGATTTGCTTCCAACATTGACATCTCCTCCACCACTAATATCAACCGTGCAAGTTGTTGAGCCTATAAATCTCACTCCATGAAAAGATTATTAATCATATTACAGTTATGTTATTTTGAGTTTTTAGTTTTTGTTGTATCTTTGAAGTTTAAATCTAGAGATTTATGTTATTTCCTATATTTTGAATTAATATATGTTTATTTGCCTATTAATGGTAGAATGTGAAGGATCTGTTTGCTACACCCAATCATCTTCAAACACCGAATGCAATGACAAAAAAAAATATATAATAATTTGCATTAATTAATGTAATTTAGGTAAATAGACTTCTAATGATTTTATTTTATTTTGTTCATTTTATAGTCCATTAGATCTTTGAATATGTAAATTTTAAAAGATACGTATCCAAATCAATTGACATGATAGATCAACGTTATCGATTAGATTAAAATAAAAACTTTACTTTTGATGAAAAATGACTTGTCTATCTAAACTTCTGGAGGACGGTTAACTTTATTTGATACTAAGATGTATTATCTATGTCTAAATTACACTCATGAAATAATTCAAATTTGAAAATAAAAACAAGGATTTAGAAAAAATTATTTTTTTATATTTTTGAAATTTGACTAGCTAATATTTTGTTAGTTAATTATAATTAATTAAAAAAAAACAAAGCTTTGTTAGTATTGATGATTTGAACGGGTTAATTAGTAAAGGAAAGCTGAAAAAACGTTGCAAACAAATGTTTTAGTTATTACTAAAGTAGTGATCAATTAATTATAATTGATCAAATTAAGAAAAAAAAACCCTCATAATTTAATTAATATAAGTTGCACAATCTTATTAACTTCCTTTTATAAATTAACAATCAATAATCACTTTTTTTTTTCATTTTATTTATGTGTTATATATGTATGAATAACATTTGGGTGTAGTTAAAAAAAATATATATTGCAAATTGTTTCTTAAAAAAAAGTTATCACGTCAAAATTTGTGATTAGACACATTTGGATGAGCTGCACAAAGACGGGTGCAACCCAAGATGCATCCAAATTTTTTTGGATATCAATATAAACCTTTGTGTGTGTATATGTTTCATGATTAACATTTACGGGCAAAAAGAAATAAGTCAAAGTTCATTTTCTTCCCTCAAACTCTTTCTAAGATAGTTTATCTTTTAGAGCTAGCTCTTTATCATCACGACTTTCATCTTAACATCTACAATAGAATAAATGAGGTTGGTACCATGATTGAAGTTTCGAGACAAGACATCTGAGTATTGGGAGTCTTTATTATTTCCAGTTCTGAGAATTGAATAGCTTAGACAAACCCTAAAATTGAATAAAAGCATCATATAAATATGGTTAGCTTTGAGAATATATTTTAGGAGAGAATTATATTATTTGCAGGAGAATAAGGAAGGCATATAATGCAGAAGAATAAAGAATCCACGAAATCTACAAATCATGCAATTATATATGAAAAGAATATTTTGCTGAAGTTGTCCACTTGTCTTTGACATGTTGTCCAACATGATTCTCAAGTTTTGTATTTAATAAAATTGGCCAACACACTACAGTAATAGTGATAAACCATATAGCAAATAAGTTGATAGACTCTTTCAACGTTTATCTAAGTTATAAGAAATGTATAAAATTTTGGTATAACTTGTAAATAGTTTGACCTATTTTTTTTATATTTAAAAAGCTCCTAAATTTTATAACAGTAAACTTCAAGTTGAAGTAAATTGACAATAGACAAAGTAGATCGTCAGACGAGGCCCTAATAATGTTACTTCATGATACAAAGTAGGTCGTCAAACGAAACCCTAATAGTGTTACTTCATGAGACGATAATATTGGTAATTTCTCATTGCTTTTTTTTGGGGAGCAGAAAGAAATTATTATTGTAACAAAAAGAAGTATATGACAAAATTTGCAACTGAGTTTAACTACACATCTTCGCCTAGTACATTTGAAGTTCAAATTTCTCAATTCCCTCCTAGTTTGAATTTCATATACATACATATATGAAGAAAGGGATAGAAAATACTTTTGGTCTCAAACTTTTATAAAATAAATAAGTTAGTACTTAAACTTTAGTTTGTAACGATTTAGTCCTTGTATTTTCAATTTTGTATTAATTTACTCTCTGATTTGTTATGTAACAATTTAATCTTTGTACTTTCAAATTTATAACAATTTAGTCCCCAATATAAATAAAATTACCAAAATTTGATATCAATTTTTATAGATTTATGATATAAACATTGTATTTTATAAAATCATCGTGTCTGTAATTAGTTTATCCGTTTATTATTACACGACTAAAAGTGATTACTAATTTTGAAGTTCAATGAACTTTCATGAGAGAGAGAGAGAGAGAATGAAATCTAATTGGGTAGACCTCCACTTACTTCAACTTGAAGTATACCATTAATGACTTTCCTCTATTGACCATTGACTTTTTACAATATTAAACCTCTTTTCATACAACTTTATAATAAACCTTTATAATTAATTATATTTTATTAAACTATGATCTTACAATAATTTGAATTTTGATTTGATCACAAAGGTCAAGATATATTAATATTAATTTGATTTCTTCCTTAATTATATTACAACTTTTTGACCAACTTTTTGAGATTAGACAAACCTTGCCAACTAAACATGTTTAATTACTTACTTTTGTCCCTCAAATTATTGACATATTTTAACCCAATTTTGTTCATATTTTCAATTAATTCTAAATCTCTTTGTAAAGCATGTTATTATTGCTTCATTGAACATATAGTTTCATAATTCTTAGGTTTAGTTGACTAATTGGTATTATCTTCAAAGGTTGGTCGTTTGGAGGATCACTTTATTCAAAATAAATCCTAAAATAGTGTTTAATTAAATATTTAAACAATATAGTTTTTTTTATCACCATGTTGACTTACTTTACAAATATTAAAAGTAAACATATTATAAGTTATGTTACAAGCTTTAAATCTTAAACTTTTGACGTTCTAACCCTAAAAATTGTTTAATAAGTTCCTAAAATATCTATAGATCTTAAAATTTACGGGATTTTATTAGACATAAAATTGATCGATTTTATATTGAATATGCTAGAGACATCTTAGAAAGAAGTTTATAAACAATTACACTTTTAAAATAAATTTAGTTTGACATATATTATAGAAAATTAAAAGAATAATTAAGCCACTCCAAGTTATATTATTATTGTATTTGAGATTATAACAGACCTGATTTTCTTAAAATGTCTTAACAAATATATTTAGAACATGAAGAGAAAAAAAAAAGAATTAAATAAAAAAAAAATCTAATTATAAAAAAATTAAAGATAAATATATAAAGAATAAATTAACAAAGGAAAGAAATAATTTTTAAAAAAAAAATGATATTTCTACTACGTATTTTATTAGGAAGTTAGTGTATAATGTTTGAATAATGGTATCCAACCAAACTAATTTGAATAAAATTTTCCCTTTAAAATAAACTTTATCTCAATTTTTCTTTTTTTCTTTTTTTAATTATTTTTATTTTGTATGCAAATGGGAAACCATTGATTTCAATGAAACAAAGACAATAAAATTGTTATTATTTTATTAATAATATTATGTTTTCTAATTTGAATATTCTTCATTGTGAGGCCAAATATAAGAACTTCACCAAACTTTGGACTCTTTTTTTTTTTTTTTTTTTTTAATATCTAAATTATAGTGGTCAAAGGCAGGTGGTGATGAAGTCAACCAACACTTAGTGCTTTTGTTATAGTAAATTTTACAAGTTGTTAATTTGATTATCAATTAATTTGGTTTTCTAAAGGATTTCCATTTTGGATACAATATCTTCAATTTTTTTCTCCACAATTGTTTTATCAATAATACACTTTTATCTATAAGTTTGATAACTATTATTTACTTTTTATTTTTTTTTTCTAAAAAAAAAGTATTTGAATTTGTTGTCGAATTTTAATAACTACTTTTTTAAAAAAATAAATTTTGAAAATATCTATAAAACAAGAGTTAAATGTATAAGCGAAAATAGTATTTATAAACTTAATTTTTTTAGAAAAAAAAATGTAACAAAAACCAAATGGTTATCAGAACGTCATCATTTTATAATCATTTAAATTTTTATTATTTTAGTTTTTTTTTTTAAGATTTTGTTTGTTTTTTTCATAATTTTTTAATCTTGGTTTACATCTTTTCTATTAAATTATATTGACCTTTTTTCCAAATTTTAAAACAAAAAGTTACAGTCCCAAACACTTCTTTTCTAAATTAACTTTAAAAAAAATGTTCAATAAACCTTAAATATTTAATTTTAATCTTTCTTTATTTTTGTAAAAAAACTATTTTTTTATTGTTGTCAAAATTTTAGTATTATAGTCTTTCAGTCTCTATCATTGGTAGAATCTAAAAAATTTATTATATTTTGTCAATATTTTTATCCATTTTGTTATATTTGAAAATGACCAAAAAGAAAATATTATGATTACTCACAAAATAAATATTTAAATAATTATTAATTAATAGTTATTTAGTTTATTATTGTGGAAGAAAAATGCCCATGAACTTCTTACTTAAATTATTATATAAGCATAACTTTAATTGGTTTTAATTATTCATTGATTAAATGATCAAATCACGCATATTTTTTATTTTATTATTTTGTACGCGTTAAAGTGCTTTTTAAAATGTCTTTAAAAAAATTGCTTTTTAAAATAATAATAATAATTTTTAAAAAAAGGACAAAGAAAAAGTATTCTTCAATCTAAATGATAGTTCGTATATGTTTCTATAAAAGGAAAATATGCTTGATTACCAGGAATTGTTTAGTTATTTATAAAGTTATTTACTGAATAAATAGCACAAGATGCAGTAAGAGGTAAATCAGAGAACACAAGAACTTGATAACTCAGTTCAGTGGATATACTATCGACATCTGGGGGCATGTACGTCCTAATAAGAACAATGTTTCACTAATCAACAAGAGTCTATAAACTTACAATCAAGTAAAGATAAAATTGTCAAATTCTAAACACAATTTGCTTAGATAATTAGAATAGACTTAAGCAACTTCTATAGCATATGCTGCACATTTATCTTGTATCTCAAAATACAGGCTCCCTCTGATTTATTGAAACGAGATACAATATCGAGATAGGCTTCCCATATCTAGTTGAACACAAACTCCCCCTGATTTAACACTTGAGATATGATTAGAGTTAGGCTCCCTCTAACTCTTTCAACTCTTGCAATGAATGTTCTTCATGCAGTTAATGGCTAGACAATCAACAACATATGCACACTTCCAACCACACAATGTAGTTTATGTTTATCAAAATAAAACTTCAACTTCGTTATGATGTCAGAGACCAGAGAATCAACATGGCACATACAGTAGCGATCATGACAAAGCTTCTACCTCAAAAATACTTCTATAACTTTATGAGATTCGAAAATAATTAATCAGTGCTCATATACATATAATTATATAATGCTGCTAGATCAGGTAAACATACGAGCATCATCTCCATTATTAAGTTAATGACTGAGCAATCAATTTTACTTCAACAGTATGCATTATATGTATGGGAAATATTAAAACTTCAATCTCATACCTTCAAGAGTGTCACATGTTGCCTTGAGAAATATTAAAACTTCAATCTCATACCTTCAAGAGTGTCACATGTTGCCTTTTGCGGTTTTTGTTTTTTGGTTGCTCAAAGAGTAATTCTCTTCCGCAAGTCAGAAAAGATTATCTTGAGAATATCTTTTGAATTATCTTCCTATAATTCAATGAATCAAATCTTCAAGATTCTATATTTTGTAAAGATAAAATTTTGAGGTACGTTAAAAAGAAATATTATCCAATCAATTAATAATAACAAGTTTCCAATTTGCTAATGATATAATGTAATTATTTTGGTGAATTTTATCCTATTTTGATTTATTCATCATTTATTTAATTTTGATCCTTACATTTATTTATTTTTGAGAAATTGTCAAAAATGTTAAAATATGCACAATATTTATGCTTCATGCCAAAATCAAATGCAGTAAGTTTTTTTCCTTTAGTGGCTTTTTGTCGTACATTGATAGATATTAATAGAAGTGTATCAGTGATAAAATTTAAAATTTTACTTTATTTTATAAATATTTTCAACAGTTTTGTTATTTATAATAATTTTTTAAAATTTATTGAAAATGACTAGTAGCTTTTTAAAATAATTATCGATAATCATATTTTCTAAAAAGATAACTATAAAATAAATTAAATTAGTGTTCAGTAAATTTTATTTTCAAATATTAAAAGATGTTACTAAATAATGTTAAATTGTTGTGACTAAAATAATATTAAAATAGAATATAAAAGTTAAGACTAATAAACTAATCATCTTGAAAATTTAGAATATAAAATTTAGTTGGATAAGGAATATAATAAACATACAATTTTACATTTAATTTATAAAGGATAAATTTGAACTTTAAAAAGGTGATTTTAGCACATTTATTTAAAACCAACTTTACAAATGCTCAAAGCCATTAATCTTCTTACTTCATCACTTCTAACGTTTTTAAGAGTAATTTCAAAAGTAATTTCTAAATGCATTAATATATGGACTAATCGAACAATAATATAGGGCTTAAATGAAATGAAGCAAAAGTATAAAAATCACAAAGTGATTTTTCTTTTTTTTAGTACAACAACTGTGGAGATAGGAGTATCAAACCTCCAACCTTGATGAAGAAAAGTCATGTCAATTACCGTTGAACTAAGCTCACACCCAAATTATATGTTTTTTTTATTGTTCATTCAAACGTCATGGAAAAGAAACCGAAGTTTTTCTTTTTAGTTGAAAGTTGAAGAACTTTAGGGTTTCTAATGAATGGTAATATACCCACTAAGAATTAATATAACCTAATTTGATGCCAAAAAGATAAACACTTTGATTGTGATATGTGTTGTTTCATTTCAAAGTAACAAATCATGCTCTTTTTTTTTCTTTTCTTTATTTCTTTTTTATTTTTTACATTACCTTTTCTTGATTGAGTCTCTTATGACTTTGGTAGTAACCCATTTTATAATAAACTAATGGTTAAATTACGATTTTCGTTCCTTTATTCCAGGTTAGTTCTTATACTTTCAATTGTACAGTTTTAGTTCTTGTATCTTCGAATAATTCTTAAATTTAGTCTTTTGATATTAATTTTTGTTGATTAAATAACGATATATGAATATATCTATTTTTAACATGTATACTAAAAATGCTAATACATATAAAAAATTTTGAAAAAAAAAACAACAATAAACTAACAATTGAGACTACATTTAAATTTTATTAAAAGTATAAGAAACAAAAATTGAACAAATTTTGAAGCGTATAAATCAAAATGATATCTTGGCCTAAAATAGTTTATCGCGGGTCAAATTGTGGATAGATTTTCAACTTTTTATAATAAAAAATACTTGGATCCAATTCATTTATTGAAGGAGTTTTTTTAAGAATTTTTTTTTATAAGAGTTTTTTTAAGAATAATAAAAAAAACAAACAAACTATTTATACTTCATGACAAAAAAAAAAACTACTAAATAATAGAAATTCACTACACATTTTGTCATGAAATATAAATATTTTGTCTATTTTGTCATTTTTTACCATTCTTCTTTATTGAAACATGAAATATTTTCGACTTAACTAATGAAAAGTAGTTGATGATTCAAATTCTTCACACAACAAGAGTTTGAGTTATATATGTAGATAATGTTTCATAGCCATTTGATTGATTGATTCATTGATTCATTCATTTATTTATTTATTTATTTATTTATTTATATAGAAGCAGAACTCCATGAAAGTTGATATTTGCATGCCCCAAAAAGTAAAAACATATAGTAATGCATAAGTTCAAAATGGTTTTCAACTTTGCAACCCACCTCTAACAATTTCATATGCTAAATTCTAATATTATTTATGATAATGCATCTTGACTCATCTTCTAATAAAAATTAATAATCCTCATTTTCATTTCTTTATTGAAATTATAAAATAAAAAAATAAAAAAAAAAGGCCATCTCTTTTTCATCATCTTCCACTCACAGACAACCTAACCAAATTAAGAACCAACATGAACACCTTATTTTTATTTTTATTTTTATTTTCTTTCTTTGCATTCAAATTGGCCAAAATTAAAGTTTGGCTAAAACCCATTTTCAAGAACTTACTCATTCATTTCTCTACGTTTCAATCTGTATAAAACCAAAAAAAGTCAAACACTTCTCTTCTTCTTCATCTTCTTGGTGTTGTTTGATAGTATTTTAAGGCTTATTTTGATGCATTTTGTTGTGTTTAATTTCAAGTTGTGGGTTTCTTTTTTGGCTTTGGATTGTTTGCTGAAGAAGATATCTTTTCTTTATTCTTTTGCTTTAACTTCAAGTTCTTTCTGTAAGTATTTTTATTATTATTATTATTATTATTATTATTATTATTATTATTTATTTTGTTTTCTTTTTTGGCCATCTCCTTCTTCCTTTGGTTGCTTTCGCAGTTAGATCTGCCTTGAAATATGGCGTTTTGACCTTTTTTTTTTTCTTTTTAACATTTCTGTTTTTTTCACTTTTGAATCAAAAAAGCTTCTTTTTTAGGGTTTTGGTTATTTTAATTTACAGTTTTGGGTCATGAATTTAGCTTATGGGTTTCAAATAAATTGTTTTTTTTTTTTTTTGGACGAGAGAATCTCAAAACTGATAGTACAAGATTATGTGAATTGAGTTATGCTCGTGTTTAGTCAATATATGATTTTGGGGAGTTTTTTTAGTTTCAATCTTCTTCTTCTATTTTTTTTTTTTTTTTAGTATTTTTAACTACTAAGTTAGTAGGCTTTACCTATCTAAAAATTAAACCCTTAAAATAGAGGTTGATGTCTCTTTGTATAAGAAAATTTGAAATCATAAGGTTAAAGTAGAAATTTGGTTTACATATAGTTTAGAGAAAATTTAAATTTATTCTTTTTATTTAAAAATTTTTGAATTCATTTTTACATTTTTTTTTATCGAAAACCTTCTTAATAGTATCTCTACTTATGGTTCGATAAAATAAAACGTTTAAACTATAAATACTAAATTCTAACTTTCTATAAATCATATAAGAACTAAAGTTGCAATTTAACCAAATCGTAATATTTTCACGAGAGTAGATTGTGGAGATAAAACTCTCTATAATTATACTTTTATATAGCTCTTACAAAATACTTTTGTCAAACTAAGTATATCTCAACGTAAAGCATAGGTCCTCAACCGAGAGGTCAGACGTTCAATACCACCTCTACGGTTGAACTTAAAAACAAAAGATAGTATGAAACTCCTTCGACCGGTAAAGATAGTTTATAAATTACTGTCTAAAAGAGAGAGAGAGAAAGGAGTAGAGAAGTGCCAAAACGCAGGGGAGATAGCCATTTTCTAAGGCTTCAAATCCGGAGCTTTGTATTGAAAGTGTTGTTTATCTTCAAGGCTTTTAACATTGTAAGACAAAAAGGCATTGAGGGTAATGTGTTTCTTCACACTGTTTGTTATCAAAAACTCTAATATTATTATTATAAGTGTCAACCCCCATGTGATATTGAGTGCATTTCTTCATGTACTAACTCTCTTTTTATCATATCTCACACCTTTCTTTTCTCTTTTATACACTAACTCAACACCTTCTGCCTTTTTTAAGTCTCCTAATTCCTCCCCTCTCTCTTCTTATTCATATCTCAACGTCCTTCACAAAACCCCTTTCTCATTCCAATCTCTCTTCCACAGGATTTCCAGCTGGAAGATATAGTTTTCGCCCCGCTTCATAGAGTTTTAAGGTGAGAAAATTTTATACTTTTTTAGCTTCGTCTGAGTATCATTTTAAATGGACATGTCTCATATGTGGTTGTGTGACTTGTGTTGGTTTTGCAGGTTGTGTCAAGATGAAGATGGGTATGTTTCGGAATTCCGCGACAGGAAACGGGGATTATTTAGAAGGGGTGATCAATGATTATGTTGGAGGGAAGGGGAAGTTAAGACCCCAAAGAAGTTCTTCAACAAGGATTGTTGCTGGTCTCACATGTCTTCAGTTTGCCTTTGCATTATATGCAACATTTCTTTTGTATTATGTCAGTCCAGCAATAGACTTGAGAACCAAACCGGATTTCTCTTGGGCTACAAGAATTGCTCAACAATGGAGACAGTTTGTAATACCGCCACATGTTGTAGGTCGATACCAAGAACCAACTTCTATGATGATGCAAGCGGAATTCAGACCGATCACTCCTGAGGAAGCTTGTGAGAATGAGAAGATTGATTTTGAACAAAAGAAGTCCAATGATGGGCAGATGATAAAGTTGAAAACAGAGCTTTATAATGAGATTCTAGATTTTCAAAGCAAAAGCTTTGGAACTGAAACTCTTTCTCAGCTAATGGCAATGAAATCTAAGTGGGATTTGAAAGGGCCAAACAAGCCAAAAGTTACTGTGATCTTGAACCATTTCAAGAGAAAAACTTTGTGTGCACAGCTTAATTCTTTGCTTCATCAAACCCTTCCTTTCCACCATGTTTGGGTTCTTGCATTTGGTAGTCCAAATGAGCTCTCTTTGAAAAGAATTGTAGATAGCTATAACAACTCAAAAATTAGCTTCATTAGCTCAAGCTATGACTTCAAGTACTATGGAAGGTTCCAAATGGCCTTACAAACTGAAGCCGATTTAGTATATATTCTTGATGATGATATGATCCCTGGGCGTAAAATGCTACAGATTTTATCTCATGTCGCAGGGACTGACAAGTACAAGAATGCAGTTTTAGGCAGCATAGGAAGAATTTTACCATTTCGACAGAAGGATTTCACATTCCCGAGTTATCGAAAGTTCCGTTCCAAGGAGGCAGGTCTTTACTTGCCTGATCCTGCTTACGACATCACGGTCAATAAAATTGTGCAGGTCGATTTTCTCTCCAGCTCTTGGTTCTTATCTGCAGAGCTTGTGAAGACACTTTTCATTGAAACCCCTTTCACCTTTGCAACTGGAGAAGATCTTCATTTAAGGTAACTTTACTCCATTTACATTACTGCCTTCTTCATTCCCTACAATTTTGAAAATGAATTGGGTCATAACATAAAGTGATTAATGAAAGAATTAAAAAATTACAATAGTGGAGGAAAGCAATAAAGAAATCATGCACTATTTCAATGAACTTTCTGTAAGACTCATATTTCTATATCTCCTAATTTGTTTGTATTATGTCACTATTCTGATTATCTTAGAAACATGTGAGATGGAAAACTCAGAATCTCTCAGTGCCTTTTCCTTATAAAACTAGCCTTCACCCTATAGAATATTTCAATCATAGAGTTCACGTGGAAAGCTTATATGGACTCAAAAATAAAGATAACCAATGGCAACATTTCAAAAAACTAGTTAACTCTTTTTTTCTTTTCTTTTTTTTTTTTTTTTTGTTTGGGTGCAACATGTGCCAAACAAACACAACACTAGAATAGAGATTTTCCAAACTGTAATAAAACTTCCTTTGTATGAAGCATTATTTATCATATTTGATTTACCTGTCCTAAAGTTCTGATTAGCTAATTATTTTAACCCCAAACAATGCAGCTATCAACTTCAAAAGTACAGAAATGCTGGCTCATTTGTTCTTCCTATAGACCCAAAAGATAAAGAAACATGGGGAGACAGTGAACACAGGTTGGCTTACGTGTCCGAGACAACTGTGATATTCAAGGACATTGTTCAAGTTCGAGACGATCAATGGTGGAAAGCGCTGTCTACGGGTTATATCACACAATGGGCAGCTATGCATCCTCAAAAGATAGATGCTCTATTTTATGCTCATTCTGTTGATGAAGCTAAAGCACTAGCACCACTTCTTGAAAAGTTTAGGTCCACTGTTGGCAAGAAGGCTTATATTGTAGTGTCGGGCGGCAGTTTTTGCCCATGTGAAGATGCTGCAGATGCTCTTAAATGGCCGAAGTTGGTTTGTAAAGAACGGAGGTTCAAGATATTTGACTTAGCTATTGGGGCTCTCTCTGGAATATCAAATTCTGAGGTTCCTGTGGTGCAAGCAGTGTATGCTAGTATGAAGGGATTGATCAAAATACACAATCCTAGCGTCGTCATCACCGTGGCCGACATTGATCCTAATGTGAAGAAAGCTTTGAAAATGGCATCAGAAGCTAACTTGAATGGTACAACACTGATTCTTTTACCAAGGCCTTCCATTTCGAAAGTTCTTTGGATGGCTGATCTTCGATCAACAGCACTTCCAAGTAAGAATGATACGATACTACTTAATTTTCCTTTCGACTGTTTCTCCTAATGGAAACTCTTGCCATGCAATAGCAGAACCCTAATCCTTTTCTTTTCTTTCAGATTGGAACAAGATGCGGATTTCGATTAACATTATCACACAAAACCGTGCCAGCTCGTTAACAAGGCTTCTCAAATCACTAAAAGATGCATATTACTTGGGGGATGAGATACCCATCAGCTTCAACATGGACAGTAAAGTAGACGAGGAAACTATAAAATTAGTAAGCTCCTTTGAGTGGCCCCATGGCCCCAAAAGCCTCAGAAGGAGAATCATCCAAGGAGGGCTAATCCGAGCAGTAAGCGAGAGTTGGTATCCTGCTTCGGACGATGATTATGGACTCCTACTCGAAGACGATATTGAAGTCTCTCCATACTACTACCTATGGATCAAATACGTGCTCCTAGCATACCACTATGATCCACAAATATCTCTCCCTGAGCTATCATCAATCTCCCTCTACACACCTCGACTAGTCGAAGTGGTAAAAGAAAGACCTAAATGGAATGCAACAGAGTTCTTCAAGCGGATTCATCCAAACACACCATACCTCCATCAGCTCCCCTGCAGTTGGGGAGCAGTATTCTTCCCCAAACATTGGAGGGAGTTTTACGTTTACATGAACTCAAGGTTCACAGAAAATGCAAAAGAGAACCCAGTTCAAATCCCTAAATCTAGAACAAATGGTTGGCAGGCATCATGGAAGAAGTTCCTAATCGACATGATGTACTTAAGAGGCTACGTAAGTCTCTATCCTAACTTCCCAAATCAAGCCAGTTTTTCAACAAACCACATGGAACCAGGGGCTCACATAAGTGCTAAAGACAATGTCGTGAAGCACAAGAAGGAAGATTTTGAGGTTCCATTATTGAAAGAAAACTTTGTGAATTTCTTACCCAATGGGAAATTGCCGGCAGCTTCAAGACTGCCATCATTGAACCTGTTCAATCAACCGGTGTCACTGAAGGGCCTCAAGTCCGCTGGAGCCAAGCTAGGGCAAGATGTTCTGAAGTGCGAAGTTTCTGAGATTGTAGCAGTGAATCATGGGACTGGCCTGCCTTCGCACTGTGCAAAATTCTGATTTGTTCTT
Organism: Cucumis cinereus; assembly: GCA_037974625.1. Taxonomy (NCBI): domain Eukaryota; kingdom Viridiplantae; phylum Streptophyta; class Magnoliopsida; order Cucurbitales; family Cucurbitaceae; genus Cucumis; species Cucumis cinereus. The sequence continues at coordinate 2,987,243 of JBBPDJ010000004.1, forward strand.
GATGATTCTTTACTTCTTTCCAACCATTCATTTCTGTGAGAGATTTGCTGAATTTCATCTAGTCTGTAATTTGGTCAATATGATACGATCGGTTTAATAAGAAGAGCATTCAATTTCAATGAGTGAAGTTGTAATGGGAGGTGGAATTTGGTCGCAATCGTCCTAATCCCACAATCATGAACAAATATCAGGATATATTTATTACTCATGATGTGAAAAGTACTTGAATGAATGGAAACATGAAATTTAATTCTAACCCTTCTAACAAACAACAGAAGATCGAAATAAGAAGCAAAAAGCAGCAACATTATCCCAAGAGCGTCCATTCCCACAGCATGGAGGAAAATTTTTCACCATTTGAAGACCACTCATCAAAATGAATCAATCTGCCACCTCTAAAACCTTTCATTATTGTAATTTTAAAAAAAAAAAATCCCAAATACTCTGCCTTTCAGCCTTCATTGATATAATAAAAAGAGCAAAAACTCAATTACATTTTCACATGAACCCTAAACTAAACTGATAAGAAAAAATACAACCCCTCATAAGCATAAGACAGAAAAATCTGCAAACAAATTGGATAGCTTCCATCATAAAATAATTATGGAAGCGCAGAAAGAAGCTATATGCTGAAATTGGAACCTCCACAAAGGAAACTAAGAAGATTCTTTCAATGGAGAGGAGAGAGAATAATTTGGGTGCCTATCATATTAGAACAAAAGAATATTGAGAACAATTACAAGTAGGGAGTTTTCTCTTTATCTCAAAGTTATGATGCAAGTTTACAAATATCTTCATATTCAACAGCCCTAAGTACCCTGCCATCATACACACCCTTTTCTATTTGCACTTTAGCACAAAACTTATCAGTGTCAACGCCCAACAACCTAGCATTTGATCCACGGTACGCCCCATTTACAATCCTTACTAAGCCACCAATTTGCGGTATCACCGTTTCTAATTCTTCTTGATCAACTCTCAACACATGCTTGCCATCGAGCATTTCGATCTCTCCAACATATTTATCAATCACTTTTCGCACAACTCCCTTCTGTTTATAGTATCCCTTCTCAGCCAAATCCTTACTCATGATTTTTACAACTATTCCCTCACAAAGCCAGTAATCCTTCCTATTAAGCTTCTCCTTCTTCATCTCTTCTTCTCTCATCAATGCCTCCAAAGCTGACAAACCACCACCACCACCACCCATCTTGTTTTTGGAATTCTCTCCAAATTTCCCCTTGGCAGTCTCATGTGTCTCATCCTCATCAAAAACCACCTTGGGACTCTCTCCTTTCTCCTTCAATTTTGATGATGTTCCCAAGGCAAATCCTAGCTTAACCCCACTGTCCAATTTCAACTCTCTCGTTTGTTCAACCTCCAAAGGCACAGCAGATACAGAAGCCAAAGGTGCCAATTGTTCAGCCCTCTCAATTTGCTTCTTTATCTCTCTCTCTTGCTTCTCTTCTTCAGCTAAATCTGCCCGCAACCTCTTGTTTTTCATTCTCTCTTTAAAAAGGGTCTCTGAATCTCTATCTATGTAAGTAATGAACCAACCCTTAGGAGTTTCCTCAACCTTACATTGCCCAGTTCGACCCAAATGCTTTACAAACTCAGTAAGAGTAGCCCACTGCGTTGAATTCATATGAATATGATGTCTATCGTTAATGTATTCATTATAAACAACTGTAGCTGCCACACGACTGAACCGATGGCTACGCTTAAGATGCTCCATGAAAGCACTCTCGAATTCTTCAGAGTAGCCTTCAACAATACGATGAGGATTTTGGCCAAAGATTTGCATCTGACGCTGATGGCTTTCACTCATACAGTGACATTTAAAGCCATTCTCATCCCGACATTGCTTTTGACACATCTGGCAATACCATCGGAGCTTCTGTAGTCCTTTTGCCTTGATTCTGTTCGCGATGGCTTTAGGGGTTAGAAATTCGTTCTTCCCCATAGAAATTTCCTTGAGAATTAGCGAACCCTCTGGATAGAAAGAAATGGGGGTTTTCCTATATCTTCAGATTGAGGACAATTCGGTCCTCCACCAAAATGGCGCTGATATCAAAGAAAAATGGAAATTTCGACTGGGAGATGAAGCTCGGCTTCGAGCAGGTGGGGCCGAAGGCGGTAGGCAGTGGCGCGGGATGGGTTCCGGCAAGCGGCTGCGACGAAGTAGTGAGACTAGCACAGATGATCTCTCGACGGGACGGGCGACAGCGGCGAACAAGTGGGGTTCTTTTTGAAAGGATGGCAGAGCCCATCCAATTTTTGGCCCAAAATTAAAAGTGAATAAGAGATGTTCTTTTATTTACGTCAGCATCACATGAGTTTATCATTGTGTCCCTAACTTCAGTAAGCGCGTCTTAGAGTCATTTGATGCACGTTACACGTTTACTCAATGCACGTTGCTTGCCTACTCGATAACTCGATCCATAAGTCAACCAATAAACTGACGTTTGACTACTTGATGCACGTTACACGTCATACACGTTACACGTTCCTCTCTATACTCGATGCATGTTACCTTGAAATCTGTTCTACGAGTTGATGTTAAGCTACAATTTTGGAAAAAATCTTAATAATAGGTACAATCTGGTCTTATCAAAATAATGAAAAGTCAATTTGTATAATAAACCACCTGTTTTTTTTTTTTTTTCTAACACATCAAAATTTATATTTTTCCTTCTAAAAAATTCCAACAATGAAGAAATCAAAACTCATAGCATATCACAACCGATTTCATTTGAAGATATCATTTTGTACAAGTTGTTCAAGTCAATCACGTAAGTTGCATCAAATTCTAGTTATAGATACTTATCGGCTTATCCAATAATTTGTTTATGTATAAGTTGGTCAAATATACTATAACGAGTGTGTTTTGCATTCAGGGCTCAGTAGGTATTACATGGGAACTTGTTTTGCATGTCATGTAAGCTTAGATATGTAGCTATAATCAAGCAACATAATACATTCGTCGAGAGTCTTCCAACGTGCATCGAGTAACGTGTAACGTGTATTTTGCAAAATGATGAATGTTTTTTATGGTAGAATATTTTAGCTGATTTATTATATTTTATTGTATTCTAGGATGGAAAAAATGTATATATTCATCCAATTTGGTAATACATGGGATGAGGAGAAACAAAGCTACAGTAATGGTCACCAGAAGGGTGTTGAAGTGGATTCTACAATCACATATGATGCATTTAAAGAAATGATATACAAAGTGTCCAAGTGCAGTACATCAGAATACAGTTTAGTTATCCGAGTTAAATATCGTACAGATGTAGAGTCCGCTATTGTATTAGTGGAGGATGATGATAACGTTCGATTCTTGCTTCATGAATATATCTACAGCAGACCGCCTATATATGTAAGTGTTGAGAAGATCCAACAAGAAATGATAGAGTCATTTCCAACAACAGTCTCCCTAGATAATGACATGGAAAACACATGGCAGTATTATGATGACAACGGTATCGGTGTTGAGACGGTATCATGTACTCCTGATGCTATAAACACTCCTAATGCCTTAAACCCTCCTGATGTTCTTTTTTCGACTGGTGGGACTAATCCAACCGAGAAAGAACACACAGTTTGAAATGTGCAAAGTTTTTTCAATAGTGGACAGTTTTGAGAACAATCAACTAGTTTGGGTCATACTTGTCCGACTGAATCCAATACTCCTAACGTACCTTTGAGTAGTGGTTGTAGACCAATGGACTTGGTAATCCAACCATCAGTTGGATCAAACTTGGACAAAAACGTTCGTAAGGGACAAATCTTCTTCAGCAAAAGCAACGTTAAGATGAGGTTGTCATTGTTGGCTATCTAGAACAAATTCGAGATGTGGGTTCAAAAATCTAACAAAGATTTGTATAGTATGCAATGTATACATCTTCTTGCAAATGGGTTGTTCGAACAACTAAAACGAATGATGTGACATATTCATGATAATCAAGTGCACGACTGAGCGCACGTTCTTAATTGAGATGTTGAATCACGATCACAGACAAACAAGTGCATTTGTCATTGGACATTTAATTAAAGGAAAGTTTGAAGTTGATCGTAGTGATTGTCTGCGTCATATCATAAACGACATGCGTCAACAATTTGGAGTAAATATCAGTAATGACAAGGCATAAAGCGCTAGTAAAACTGCCTTCGTCCTTGCAAAGGGGGACTCGCGAGGAATCATATGCATTGCTGCATGCTTATGGGAAAACTTTAAAGATAGAAAATCCTGGGACAATATTTGAGATCAAGCTTGAGGACAATATATACTTCAAGTGCATGTTTATGACATAGGGTTCGAGCTTGTAAGGATTTAGTTATTGTAGCCATGTTATTATGGTGGATGGTGCCCATTTGAAGGGTAAGTACGAGGGAACAATGTTGGTGGTGTGGCTATGGATGGCGACAACAATTTGTATCTATTGGCATACACCATCGTTGATAGCAAGAACAACGATCCTTGGACGTGGTTCTGTCTCATTTGAAATATGCAATTGGGGAATGTCATGATCTAGTTTTTGTTTCAGATCAACATCAATCCATTTTGAATTCCATTCAAGCAGTATTCCTCATGGCATACCATATTATTTGTACTTACCATTTAAAGAGGAATGTGAAAAAGTACTTCAAGGACGACACAGTTAGAAAACTTTTCCACGATGCATCAAGTGCATTTTAGAAATCTGAGTTCAAGAGGCTTTAGGAGTAAATCGTCAATTACGGTAATGGTTCGCTAGCACGGAATTTGAAGGGTGTTGGAGTTAAACGTTGGACAAGGTGTTATCAATATGCAAGACACTATGAAAACATGACCAGCAATGGAGTCGAGTGTTTCAACTCCATTAATGGTGAAACTATGACAACATGACCAGCAACGATATTGCATTATTGTTGTTTTGAAAAATGGATGGTCTACACAAATGTTGATTCTACAAGATATTTTTCTTATTGATGGTTGTCTTTTCTATTTTTCCTACCTACATCTTATTTTATTCAATGCAGAGTTACTATGAAAGTTAGGGTTGCTCATTATGATTATGTTGTGCATATTTAAAGGACATAGTCCTCTAGTTAGGATTGACAGTTTAGTTTGTCTTAAGAGCTACATTTGTATTATCTTGTTGTAGTTGTTTTAGCATATGTTAGAAGAAGGGAACATTACATGAATTGGAGACATACTTCATTCTTTTCACTACTGTGCATTGTGATTCATTGAGAAGTGATTCTCTAAGCATAGGGGGGAGCCTAGGTCATTCGAACAAAGAAAATTATGTTCAACAGAAAGATACAACAGTGTGAGAGGGAATCTCACAAACTTTAAGGGAGCTCAAGTTCTTCAGAAATGGAGACTCTATCTTAGACGGAGCCTAAGACCATCTTCACTAAAATGTAGATAATAAATGAAGAAATTTAGAGGTGGAAATAGTGTATATAGGTTTAATTTTTAAAAAAAAAAAAAAAAATCAAAAACCAAATAGTACAAACAAGGTCAATATAATTTGTTTTTAAATTGATTTTTTTTCAAACTCAAGAAAACTTCAAATATACCATACTAACGATATGTATATTTTTAATTTATAGTTATTTTTGCAACGAGATATTAATAGTTTCAATTAATATACTAATTGTGAGAATAATTTTGTAACCTTTTTAAAATTCAATGGTATTTTTTAAATAAAATTTTAATGATTTTCATCGAAAACTAATGATAATGGTATTTTTGAGTCTTTTTATAAGTTTAAGTACTTTTTAAACTTTTAAAAATTTTGAAATATTTTTTATACAAAATAGAAAGTTAAAAGTATATTTTAAAAGAGTGGGGTGGGCTCCACCATCTGGGAAAGATAAATAATACAAACATAACTAACTAATAATGAAGACAGAAAGGAATGGTGGGCCATGCCCTCAAACTCTAATTCCTCACAAACTCCAACGGCAACAACGATGCTTAAGAAAGGGTAATATGGTAATTTCAGAAGACAAATTAAAAATAAGTGAAGAACACGCGGTTCACATGCAATGCATAGAGTTTCTAAAGATTTGAAACATTTTATATTTTTGGGAATTGAAAATTCGAAATCCAAAGTGGAAAAGTAAAACCACTTTCTTCGAATCTCTCAATTCGCTTTTCTCTTTTTCTTTCTTTTTTCCCCAATTCACTTACGTTAACCTAAGAGTTATAAACTCTACTTATTGTTTGACTAAAAAATTGATTGATACATTACGAAAATTGTTTTGTTTATAGTTTATTTTTGTTTTTATATTTTTAAAATAAAAAAAATTATAAAAACGTGTTTGATATACTGTTTTTTAAAACGATTTCTAAAAACAATACTTGAAATACTGCATTTTCGAAAATAATTAATTATCATTTTTTTTTTTTTTTAGATTTTGTTTTCAGAAATTGTGAACATAAAATATACTATTGTATTTTCAAATTTATAACCAAACACAAATTTTAAATTTGAATTTCAAAATTTTAAATTGAAACAAAAAGTGTTTTCGAATACAGTGAAAAATAAGAATTTGTTTTTGTTTTCCATAAAATTCTTTGTTTTTCAAAATAATTTTTTGGAAACCAAATAGGGTCTAAAGGTTTAGAAGGATACATTTATGAAAGTTTAAGAACTGATTTAAAATAACTATTAGTTTGGAATTTAAATTGATACAGTCTCAAAGTTCAGGGTTTAAATTGATATAATTATTAATTTATTATTTAAATTGATACGACTCCAAAGTTTAGGTTCATTAAATTTTTTCATAATTTTATATGGGCTAAAATATAAAAAATGTACATGAACTTTTAGTATATGTCAAAAATATCTCTAAACTTTCAAAAGTTTTAAAAAAAATGTCCTTAAACTTTCAAAATAGGGTTAAAAAATATCTTACCTTTAGTTTTGGATGAAAACATTAAAAAATACTCCTGAACTATTGAAAAATTTCATAAATACTCCTAAAAAAAAAAAGCTAAAAAAAATATTCTCATTAATATAATATTTATACCAAATTTCTCGGCACTCAAAATAAAAACCAAAATTATAAGTTAAAACATAAATTTCCACAAAATGCTAAATTAAAAATTTCTCATTAAAACATACTAAAACAATAATTAGTTAAATAAAAAAATATATTTAATCATCAACGCACTCTAATCTTGTGTCCGATTTAGATTAGGTAACTCTCTTTTATTTTTCTCTTTTACTAGTCAAGAATTACTCATTAAAACTATGTTTAAAAAAGTTCTAGTAATTTAAAAATTAAATATTTTTAATTAAAAAAATATCAAATTATTTCGAAAAATAATTTACAGAAAAAGGGGAGGACGACCAATAATCTTACTAAATGAAAACTTCAAAAAGTATATTCATAGAGTTTGAAAACTCAAAGATCTAAATACAATCTAAACAAAACCTTAGATACTAAAATCCTAACTTTTTTTCAAAATCAATTTTAAACTTTAAGAAAAAAACGATTTTTTTCTAAAATTAATGTATCATGACAAATGTATTAGATTCTATCAATACACTTCTATTAGTGTCTATCAATATTACTTGTCATTTACGATATTTTGTAAATATTTTGTTATATTTTGTGTCTATCAATGATAGATCTAAAATTTTGTGGTATTTTGTAAATATTTTGGTTTATTTTGTTATATTTAAAAATATTCTTTTAAATTATTAGGTGAATTATCGAAAATTGAAATAGGGTAAAAGTTGTTAAATTTGTTGGATGAAATTGAAAATTAAAAGTTGGAATTGATTCAATACGATATGTCCAAATTTATTTATTTATTTATCACTCTTATTATTATTAATTTACTAGTAAAGAAGACCCAAAGAAACTTTTAAAGCAAATAAACTAATTGAACTTTTCTTTTAGTATTAAACTAATTGAAATTAAAAGTTTAATTAAGTATAGAGATTAAAATTATTATTGAATCAATTTTAGTTTTATCGGTATGGTTTTAAATGTTTCACAAACTATAGATACCAAAATGATAATTAATAACAAAACAACTTAGGCTATCTAACTGTGTTTGGTTATGCCACAATCACATTTTCACTAGCTAAAATCACTTTTGTAAAAAATTATGGTGTTTGGCAACCTAAATAAAGTGATTTTAAAAAACTAAGAAATTACTCAAACTTGATTTTTGAATTATTAGCTATCTAATGATTCTTGAAATTGATTAACCGAGAATCATCACCTAATTTTATATAGTTTTTGAAATACCCAAAATACCCTTCTTTTTAGTAATTTGATAGTTTTAAAATCATTTTTAGTATTAAACATGATGATTGAAAATCAATTTTAAACATATGAAAATCATTTTTAAGAGTTTGTTACCGAACATAAATTTGATTGTTTAGAAATCAATTTTACAAAACCAATTATACCTAAATCTTTTTTTCTAAAATTACTACTTAAACTATCACTCTCAAACACACCCTAAGTTAAACGTTAAAAAACAGTTTTGGTCTCTAAATTTATAAAAGTAATAATTTAATTTCTAAACTTCGGTACGTAACAATTTAATTCTTATACTTTCAAATTTGTAACAATTTAGTCTCCAAACGTAAAAAAAATCATCAAAATTTGATGTCAATTTTTATTTTTAATGATGTAGACTATCTATATCAAGCCTCTAATTAGTTTATCGATTTATTTATATAAGAAATCAAAATTTTCGACTAATTTCTACAATGGAAACTAAATCAATACAAATTTTAAAATGCAAGAACTAAATCGTTACATAGCAAAAATTTAGAGACTAAATCATTTTAAAATTGAAAGCTCGGAAGTTAAATTGTTCCTTCCATCCAAGTTTAGTAAATTAAATCATCAAATCTTTTCAAAGAACAAAAAAAAAAGTGATAAAAGAATTTAATTTAGAATTTGAAATTTTCAATAATCTCGAGTCAAACCACATCGATATCATGGAAGAACTCCCAAGTGATTAGTGTACTCCATGTTTCTTTAAGAGTATAATCACAAGAGAGAGCATTTTATTTGTTTATATGTCTTATTCTTGGAGGTTGCAACACACAAAGTTTGCTCAATAAACACAAATTTGATGTCTCATCACATTTAAATATTCTTTTTTTTATTCGGTTACAATAACACCCTTCAACTATCAATTTGATCGATCATTCTCTTTATTATTTGTTGCAATCAATCCCTTTTATTTAATCAATTTTTATTTATATATAACTTACATAAATAATAAAGAGCAAATTTGTCTTATTAAAAAAATAAGATTGTAGAGAAAGATTTATTTTGAAAATCTGGATTCAGATATTATGTTTAAAAATTAATTTGAGTAAATGGTTCATACCCGTACCAAGACAAATTTTGAAAAAAAAAAAAAAGACTTATAACTTCGTGAATTATTTAGCTACTAGTCTGGTCTTGTATCTCTCAATATTGATATATGTATTATATTTTATGGTAAACATTCACTTACAACCAACTGTTTTTGTTTTTTTTTTAGACAATTCTACTATTTTTCAAGTTCTATTTTGATTGGGAGCATTTATCTCCCTATATAACTGTCAATTTCAATTTGGATCTTCTAACACCTCTTCTATTATTCTCTGGAACAAACAAGTTCTTTATCCTAGATTCGAATGATCTATGACTATTTAACAATATCTGTTATGACATGAAGTTTGCGATAAGATATTTGGTACAACTACTAACGTATTTTCTAATAACTCTGGGAACATCGAGATCTGACACGACTGACAAAAGATTTTGAATAGTAAAAGTAGAAATGGGAGAAGAAGAACAATGACTACCAATTTCATTCATTGGAGTCTCAAATTAGCTCTGTAAAGGATTAACCATCTTGGTTGTCAATTATGAAAGAAGAAAAAATTTGTGAGAAAAATAGTTACGAACTTCTAAACTATAAAAATAATTATGAACTATTAAGAGTGGAATTTGTTAGAACTTTTCGATGGGATAGAAAGAAAGTGGATATTAAAGCTAAAATTCAAAAGTGTAACCGTAATAAAAAGCGGAGACATATCTTAAACAACTATGAAAGGCTCACTTTTAAAGTGTAGTCATGTTATGAATAGTGGGTCAAATATTCCCAAATCAATCTTGTAATGGTCTTTCTTAAAAATCAATTCGCTATAATGTAATATTCTAATAAATGGGATATGAGATGAAATTTCTAGTACGTGTGAAATTTTTTTCATATCACACCTTCATTTATTGCGAACTTTTAAAAATTAAGTGAAGTTCATACAATAAATATTTAATAAATAAATAAATCATTTAATGACGTGTCAAATAATCAATTGAGGTAATATGCACTATCAGGAGTATATGTAGTAAATCTCGTGTTGCATCTACATCAATTACTTGTGAGGAGAATCCTAGTTTATTTTTTGAGATGCTTTAAATTTGTTTTCCCACGTCTAAAAGGAATAGGAAAGTCATGAGCTCCTACGTCTAAAAGAAATAAATATGAATTCCAACTTCTAAAGGAGGTAGGAAAGTAATGAGTCGTTTCAAGTAATTTAATAGGTCATATGACTTTGATTTACTTTCATTATATTGTTCTATACATTATGTTTTGGAGATAATTATAATTGATTCGTCCTCCACTTGTGAACATATCTAACACATCGATAACGAATTACGTAAATCCATATCTCATTCTTCTTCGTTTTGTCCATTATTTTTTTTTTTCAGATTTGTTAATGTCATATTATGGGAAATATATGTTCGACTTCATTTGATGGTAATTTAGTCTAAATTTGTTTTTAAAAATTAAGCTTATAAATATTACAAATTATTTATTTTATTGTCAATATTTTAAATTATTTTTAAAATTTTCAAGCTCAATTCTTGATTTTTTTTAAGCTTTTTTGTTTTTTGAAGTTTTTAAAATTAATTTAAAACATTTTTTCAAGATATTTTAAAAAATAGTAAAATAAATTAAAATATTTATAAAATATGGCAAAATATCGCAATCTATCTACAATGGACCACGATAGATCAAGATAGACTGTTATCTATCTATGTATATTTGTATTATGATAAATACATATAATAGTCTATATTTAGTCTATCGTAGACTATCACAGATAAATTATGATATTTTAATATATTTAAAAAAAATCAATTGAAATGATTTCCTCTTTTTCTCGAGGCACATTCTTCAAATCTCACTCCATCCTTCCGTCCTCATTTTCTCCTTAATTTTCCAATATTTTGAAACTACTTTTACTTGTAAGTTCAAATTTGGGAAGGAGTGAGGGACGCTCGTTTTTAAATTGTATACCTTCAAATTTTGAGTTATATCAATTTAAACTCTGAAATTTTATAAGTGTATTAATTTACACCATCTTTTAGATTTCATTAGATCATTATTGTATGAAACTTATAATTTGAGTCAATTAAACTCCAAATTTTTCATAATTTCAATCAATTGATTCTTCATAATGATTACCTTTGAAAATCAAGAATATATTTACCAAATCGTAATTAAAATTGGTGTAGTGTAATAAAGTTCCATTGATGGATGAATCATAGTAAGCATAAATCACAAACGTAATTGGATTGCTTTTGATAATGTCTACTAAGAATTACAAATATGTCACATATATTGTTGCCATTACTGTTAGACCCAAAATACTTATAAATATAACAATGTATCACTTATAGATGTTGATAGATACTGATAGACTATGAAATTTTTTATTATATTTGTAAATATTTTCAACAGTTTCGTAATTTAAAACAATTTTTTTTATTTATTTAAAAAATAAATATAATCTAATAAAAAATGTTTTTGAATTATTATAATAATATGTTGCCTATTTTTAGAACATACATATTTATATAATTCGAAGTATGGAAAATAAAATGGTTAAATGTTAATTGATTAAGAAAATGAAGGTTTGCAAATAAGAATTTATTATTAATTAAGTTATAAATTTTCATACAATTGTGATATTTTAAAAATAAATAATAAATAATAAAATAATTTTTTTCTACAAAAATAATCTTGCTTTTTTAATAAAATAATTTTAAATAAAAAAATAGTACATAAAAAGTTTAAGTTTTAAATAAATACCATGTCAACATTTGAATTTAGCAAAGATAAAAAAAAGAAAATTTTTATTTTTTTTGTCATTTAATTTAAAATTGTCAACATTGTCTAAGTCTATTCACTGCCATGTTAGCAACCAACTAGGGTCAAACTCCTACAATTATAAAGTGTGCTTTTAGAATTTTGTTGACTAAATAAACACCAAATTCAAATTCATAAATATTTTGATGTCAAAATTCGAATAAAAACAAGTCTGACATTTACAAAACTTGTACACCGTGTGATGCTTACCACACACGTTGATGTTTTAGTTAGAGAGTAAGAGAAGTGGAAGAAGATTTTGAGTGATAGAATAACTTTCTGGAGCTATAATGATATACTTATACGAGTGAATGACCTAATATAATATAACTCGGTTGTTGATGCACTGGTTGAGGTATTTGGCCAAATCCAAAGCGAAGAAAGAAAAATTCATCCCTTAAAAATGAGATAACACTCTCTAAGAACCAAATATTCTACATTGAAAGGATATTCAAAAGTTTCATATCACAACCCTAAATTGTGAACTAGGTGGAGTTAAAGTCTAGGGAGTCTAAGGTATAAAGATCATTTTTGTCCGTAACGAAACACACAAACTCCTTTTGTGAAAACAAGGAGTGGAGTTGAGTTTGCAACCGCATTCTCCTCGACTCACCACTTTTCCAAATTCTTGGTTCAAACATCCTCTAACAAAATATCGAGTTTGATTAGAGTAACCTTTCAACTTACATACTCGTGACATTCCCCACCAAATGTTTTTCTAGGATGAGATTGAGCAACAAAACCCATATTGGTTGTAGTCCTATTTTTGACTTAGAACTTTGTTATTTATTTAATTTTTTTTTGTCATTTGATGCTTCTATTTTATGTTGATTAAACCTTTAATTAGATGTGACCATTACCGATTGAAACACCGGACCGAACGAAAACTGGTTGGTCGAAAATGAAAGGAGATTCGTCGGGGTCGATTTGAGAAAAATCAAAACTGACAACATTTTTTAAAAATTCCAAAGGCTTAAAACTGATCTAAATTGACCTCATTGATCTGTACTTCTTCATGATTGGGTTGGAGTTGGTTTAAACATTTACTAAATCAACAATAGTTTGATAAAAAAATCGACTCCCATCAACGAATGCTTTCCTATTTTTGATATAAAATCACCTTAACACAACCAAAAGGGTATCATTGCGTGAGGTAATTGTATTTTACAATTTTACCCTCACAAGAATCACTGGGCGGTTTTGTAGGCGGTCTTATAACGTCCTTTTCACATCGTCAAACTCTGTCAATCTTTGTCTCTCTCTCTTTATATATATTTAGTGGCACTCTGTATTTTAAGCTTTTCTAACTTCTGATGAAATCATTCCAAATTCTCTGAAAACAACAAAGGTGTTCAATTGTTGGGCAGAGAGATTAATCCTCCCCTTCGTTTTCGGAGGAGGAACTGGAGAAAATCTAGCCCTTGTTTTTCTTCCCCATTTCAACGCAAAGTAAGGAACTTTCATATTTCAATCTCTTTCTTTTTCCCCCAAATTTTGATGGGTGTTTCTGTTTGGATGCTGGGAAAATTAGAGAGGGAAAAAGTGGCTCCAACTTTCTGAAGGCCGGAATTTTTGTGGGCCCTGATTGATCGCGAGGCCTGTCTCTCGGAATCCCAACACGATCTCGGGAATTTATGAGCACGATATTCCTTTAAACGATACTTGTAGGACATCCATTTTCCTTCTTGGTTTTCTTGTTCTTGATGTTTGTTTTTTGTCGGGTTAATGCTCTGTTTTTCTGCCGTTTTAATCGTGGGATTTCTATTCTGTTCTTCTTTTTAACTCTTGCTTGTACTGGGTTTTGTTAATGTTCGAGCTATATTCCCCTCTTCTTTCTGGTTTAGTGGCTATGTGATTCTTTGTGTGTTTCTGTTGCGTTTTTTGTTCAGGTGGGTCTTTCTGATTTTAGCTTGTTTTTAGTTTTGAGGGTGATTTTGCATGGAACAAAGTGGTTTAAGCTTGAAGAGATGTTTAATTCATGATTTTAGGAAATGTCTGGAGATTTTGTCTCATAAAACAATTTATGTCTGCTTGAATGTTGTTTCTAGCTCAGTGTCTTGATTTGTAACAAATTATGCAAAGGATTTGACAACCCCATGTTTGGTTCTGTTACCCCTTTCTTTTTTTGAAAAGGAAACAATCTGTTACCCCTTTCTTTAGTGAATATACAATCACTTTTGCTGTGAATAGTCTTTTCCTTTTCTTTAACCTATGTGTGTGTGTGTGTTTTTTTTTTTTTTTTTTTTTTTTTGATTCAGTGGTTGAAGGAGTGAGATGCATGGATCCTACTATTAAGTTAATTTTGCTTCTGATATTCTTCAGAATTGGTTGGTGCCTACCTACCCCTGCGTTATTTGTTTAGTTTTCTTTATATAACTTATTTTCTACCATTTTTAACTCTATAATTCTCCCTTGCCTCTAGTAAAATAATGTGAATCTATACATTTAAATTTGAAGTTTAATCAGAGAAGGTTATATTGAATTTTGTATAACCTGGAGCCTTAAAATTTCTAGTATTTGTTAAGATCATGTTTATTGGCGTTTCGCTTCTATATTGAACTCATTGATGAACTAAGTTCTTTCCCTAATTGCCAGCATGTGCTTCAACCGTTGAAAAAAGTTTTGAACATTGTGAAAGGGCTGTAAAAGATTGGGCCTTATCTTCTCTTCATCAAGGTATCAACAAAGATAAACATACATTACAAGATTTACTGTTCTTTCTACATGTTCCGAGAACAGGGGGGCGATCATATTACCACTGGTAACTTTCAAATCGTAAAGTTCACCGAGTATTGGGCACTCAAGTATCAGAGTCTTAAATGTTTATTTGGTTCTGTTCTGTAACTACGCAGTTTCTTGAAAAAGTTGTATCCAAGCTCTCAAGAGTGTCCCCGTTCTTATGATAAGCTACGGTTTGATCCTAGGTATAATTTTATCCATTCCAAGTATAATTTCATTTTTCCAAGATGATTATCATTTTATTTTTTAAATTGTTTCATATGACATTTATTCAACTTTTGAAATGTTATGTTTTACTCGCTTTGCTGTCGCCTTGATATAAAATAATTACCAACCCTTAGTTGCAAACTCATGTTATGTTTGATTATGATTGTTAAAACTGTGCATACGTGCAACTTAGGTATTACATGAACCTGGTAAATTGGTAACTGAATTAAAATAACTAGGATGTAGACGCATGAGCGATTTACAAAAATTTTTAGTCTAGTTAGGGCAGAAGGTTAGAGTCTATAGATACACAAGGAAAAAATGAAACCCGAGTACAGAAAAGTTCTGGAGATCTAATCATATTCTTAAGAGAACTGAGAATGGCATTAGGAATAGTATGCTGGAAGAACATTGTTTAAAGTTTTTTTTTTTCTTTTTCAGTATTACATTTTTTCATAGTTTTGTTTTGGGTGGGGAGTAGGGGAAGGGTCCTCCAAACTATAGCCGGAAACAGATGGAAAATCATAACCTTGGACATTTTTTATTTTTTTTATTTTATAGTTTTTAACTAATTTTGTGCGTTTGTATGGTATTTGAATCTGAATTGCAGCAAGACGAAATGCAGTTTGTTAGCTACTCATGATGATTATAGCATGATGGAAAAACTACCGAAGGAGAGGACTTCGGTGGTGACAATTGTCAGGAATCCAGTTGACCGGGTTCTTAGTTCATATGAATTTTCAGTTGAGGTAGCAGCTAGGTTTTTGGTACATCCTGACCTAGCTTCTGCAACAAAAATGTCCAAACGTGTGCGTGCAAAGACAAATGGAGTGAGCACACTGGATATTTGGCCGTGGAAGTATTTGGTTCCATGGATGAGGGGAGACCTATTTACTCGAGTATGTGTCCTGTTGGCGATCTTGTGCATCTTAATGATTATTTTCTTTTAACTCAAGTGGAGTGAAGATTAAAATAATTAGATCTTGTGCATCTTAATGATCAGTTTTTACTTTCTTGCTTGGTCTGGGAGCTCTATTTATTTCTCATTTTGTTTCTTTCTCTTTTGGTTTTCATCGGTAGTTGATTAATAGGGAAACAACAGAGATTGTCACTTTTCTGTCTTTGATTGGAGAGTTTGGGTTTTTAGGCTTGGGAGAAGGGATATTTGAGGTTGAGTTTGGAGTCTCTACTCGTTAGAGGGTCTCTCTTGCAAGTCTTTCTTTCGGCAGTTGCTGGATCCCTCTCTCGTTAGTTAGTAAGTCTGTCCTGGTTAGTTTGTGGAGAAGATTTTGAAGAAAGTCAACTTCTTTTTTTGCAAGTTTTACTTGGTTGTGTGAATTGTTTGGACTGGTTTTTGAGGAAGTTAACCTTTGGGTATCGGTTTTGAAGACCTTTTGTGGTTTATCTTTAGGCAACACTGCACTCAGTTGGACCCCTTTTCTTTAATGGGGGGTTTTGTGGGTTTTTTTTTTTTTTTTTTCTTGGCTTGCTTTAATGGATGATCTTTTCATTTCATTTCATTTTTCTTTGGAACAACTGAAGCTATTTTTCAGTAGCTTGTCAATAATGATTTCAAGTGCTCAAACTAATAGGGAAAATAGTTGCTGCTACAAATTAATTTGGGGTAGTTGTAGCTTTGGTTGGAGATGTTAGAATCTAACAACAAATAAATTTTGTTTTGGCTATGTTAGCCTGTGTGTGTGATCAATTGATATTGACAATTTTTCTCTCTTATTTACTACAATCTTATAAATAGATTACTGTTTGCCCCCTGCTATGAACAGAGAGATGCTAGAAGACAGAAAGGTTCAAGTGAAGCTAAGAGCGACAGTCCATATGACATGGGAGACATTCTTATGCCACTAAAGGAGTTTGTTGATGACCCCATTGTTCATGATATTGTTCATAATGGGGCTACTTTCCAGGTAATTCTGAATTAATTTTTGTATTGCCATGAATAATATCGGCAGTTAACAGTTTTGACTGTTGGTTCTCTACATGGATATATTTGTTTGTATTTGATGTCATCTCCAGTTTCATTTCACGTAAACATTATGCACATCTTTGGTTCGAGGGTAGGAGTTGAGGAAGTGAAGTTGTTAACTCTGCCCTTTGTTGGGCCCAAGGAGTTCTTAAACTTGTTGGCTCATGACTAAAAACATCAATTCCATGACTATTAACTTTTTGCATGTGGACCCATGACTGAACTCCACTCCTTGCCCCAAATGCCCTTGTGCGGTATGTGAGGTACAACAATGGTATAACTATACCTTTTTTTCCTTTTTTGCAATTTTCATAGGAATGATTTTGGTGTAAATATACTCTAAATTCAATGACCTGGAAAATCGGCCAGTTAAATTTGATCCTTCATCTGGTTGAGTGTCTGATACCAAATGAATGCTAAGTTGTGGGGTCTTCAAGTAAACGTGTTTAGTTATTATACACTTAATGATGTTTTTGGTACGACTGGACACCATCAGCTACATGAAGTTTAAATTTTACCAGCCAGATTTTTGTTTTCTTGGTGGGTACCATGTTATCATACACTTTTTCATTCTTTTCAAAACGTGATTGACCATTGAAAAGTTCTCAGATAGCAGGATTGACAAACAACTCCTACCTAGCTGAAGCACATGAGATACGTCACTGTGTACAGGACTACGAGAGTCTTGGTCAACATGTGCTTCATGTGGCAAAGGTAACAACCGAAGGTTTCTTAAATTATAACAGTGGATATTTGGACAATTATCTTTCTGATACTTGGCCTCCTTATGGTTGCAATTATGGTAGATGCTTGTAAATCTTGCAGAAGAGGTTGGATGCTATGTTATATGTTGGTCTAACTGCGGAACATAAGGAATCTGCGACAATGTTTGCAAATGTGGTTGGTGCACAGGTGATTTCACAGCTAAGAGATGCCAACATTAGCATGGACACTTTAGCTGACAGTCAATCAGGTTTATGTTTTGTTCTGTAGCTTTTCATGCAAAGAGGACAGTTTTTAATTTAATGGAGACAGTTAGCCTTTCATTAATGATTACGTACAAAAGGAGAGGGTGAGCGCCTCTAGCAAAGGGATCAGTAGAAATAATTAAAAAAAAAAAAAAAGAGTAGGTGCATGTAATCAAGAAAATCATCAATATGTCTTCAAGAGTAATTGAAAGTTCTTTCTCCTCTATCCAAGACCCCAAAAGAGTATTTGCTTATTTTTCTTAAAGTTGTGTTTTCACAGATTATTACTAAATGGCCAGCTCCGGTGAAGCTGTATAGTAATTATATTCTGGAGCTTTTCTGAGACTTGAAATTTAGAAATGATCTTTTGTTAGATGAGAATTGCTTTTACGGTTGGAGGGAATTGAAGTCTTTCGAGAATCAAATTTTCCACTTGGGTTCTTATTTGTTTAATCCTTTTCCATCCCTAAAATTATAGTTTCCTTTATTTTTGTTACACTTGTTTTGGCCCCTCCAGTCCCATGGTGTGAAGGCATTGATAGTTCCAACGATGATGTGTAGCATGGAATTAACTTTCAAAACCTGTTCTGGCATCCATTTTTGCAGTTATTTCATATTTGTAACCTTGGCTTATTCCTTTTCTGGATCACGATGCTGAAGATCTTTTTATCCAAGATTATTTTTCTTTTCAAAAAAGATAAAAAACAAGGAAATGGGAAAAGTGAACCTGAGAATGAGAAACAAAATGTTTTAAATGAAAGATATGGATACTTATCATATATTATACTTGGATATTATTTTTCCTAATCGTTTATGTCCATAATAGATGAGTAGTGGTTATTGAATTGTACTTAGTTGCTTAAGATTCTGCTCGTTGCTAATTTACACTGATTGACAGTTCAAAGTTTACTCGTCTGTCATATGTTTATGGATTGAGTTAGCAAGTGCTCTATCTAAACAGACTCCATTCATTTCCATCATTTTGGATGTGTTGCCAATTGGATCTGATTTTCAGTGAAAAAGATCAGTCTGCTATGTATTCACTTGAAAATCCCATGTTATTTTAAATTGATAGCATTTCTGAAGAGTTGTTATTTGTTTATTTTTTCACTTCAATCTAATGGTTGTCTGAACTTCTTATTTTGATGCTGTATAGCTTATTTTTCAAGAGACATGTAGGCCTGCGGTTTGACCAACATCTCTTTTTAAGTACAGGTAATAGCAGCTCTTCGCATTTAGATTCTGAGCTTGAGAGCAATGTTGATCAGGCAAGCTTCTCTCATTGTCTAATCATATTCATATACATAATCCAGGATCTCTATTAATCCATTTTCCTTTACAGAATAATAGTACCTTAGATGAAAAGGCTACTGTGCAAGATGAAAGTGAAGCAAAGAGGGAAAATGTACGTCCCCTCAGAAAAATCACATTTCTGCAATTCATATATAGTCTAATTTATATTCCTTGATTTTATTAGACAAAAAATTTATATTCCTTTATTTCAACATGCCAGATGACTGTTGCAGAACTTATTGAAGTTTATGAAGGGTGCATTTCAAGTCTACTAAAGACTCAATCACGTCGTCGATTTGCTTCTTTGAAGAGGATTTCTCCTGCAAATTTCTCAAAAGAGGTGTTCAATTGAGTTGTCACCAAAAATATTGAAGTCTGGCTAGAAAATAAACTTGGGGGATCCTTACCCTATAAGCTTTGCTGATCCATTCTATTTTAAGTCATGGTCCTTTGTGGAAAATTGAATGGGGTTTCTCAGGGGTTTGTATTTGGCATTTGAGAAACATATGCAGACTTTCCAGAGTTTAATTGGACACTGTTTTTGAAATAAAAAAAAGGGCGATCTTGCTTTTCAAATGAAAAAGAATAGATAAGAAACGATTACCGATGACATTTTTTATTTTCTTTCTTAACATAATATTATTGTATACAGTTTTTAGAAAAAGAAAAATAATAATTTGGTTTCTTACTCTATGTTCCTAGGGTTTCAATTTCCTTTTTATTGAAAAAGAATGGAACAAGAAACTGATAATACTCATTATGCCTCTTATCTCTTTAAGAGATTGTGGAACAGAAATTGTTTCTTCGATTTTCTTTTTCTTATTCCTCAA
Organism: Cucumis cinereus; assembly: GCA_037974625.1. Taxonomy (NCBI): domain Eukaryota; kingdom Viridiplantae; phylum Streptophyta; class Magnoliopsida; order Cucurbitales; family Cucurbitaceae; genus Cucumis; species Cucumis cinereus. Next base: position 3,007,442 of record JBBPDJ010000004.1, read on the forward strand.
TACTTTATTGCAGGTGCGGCGTTCTGTTTCCGATGAAGTTCTGCAGCAGATTAGAGCACTCAACTACTTGGATATGGAGCTTTTTGAGTATGCTCAAGAAATCTTTGCAATGAGGCACGTTCAACTGATGGGGAATATTGATATGAAAGTGAGTCTTTTTGATTACTTAAATCCTTTTAGATTTCTCTTCCAACTTGAAATGTTGTCTTCCTACTCATCATCTAGGATCAACAATTCTGACGAACATAGTGTGGCCACACTAAAAAATAATCTCTATTCTAAGAAACAAGAACATTTCTTGTTTGGCTAGCGTGTTCATGTCTGAAATGTGTCAAACATTTGGACACTCAAACACTTGATGCACGTATTGGACATTTGTTAGTTCAATAAATGTGTTAGACACTAGTTTTACAAAGTCAAGATAGGACCAATATTTGGTGAACTTGCATCAAACACTTATATAGTAAGTCAATACATACATGACACATAATAAACCTTGAGACCAAAGTTCATAAAACTAATTTTTTGACCATAGAAATGAATAAATTCATTGACTTTGAATTTCCTTCTTGTTTCATGCTATACACTTTATGACTTCAAAAAATGTGTCCTTTTGGTGCCCGTGTCATAAATTTTTTAAAATTGGCGTGTCGTATGTATATCTCATATCTGTCTCTATGTTTCTTAGCCTTTATTCACAAACAGTTAAACAGTTTTACCTTCCAGATAATACAAAAACTCATCATATAACAAACTAAAGTGTAGTTGTCTCATGATTTCTCATGCAAATGCAACAAAATTTGCAGGATGGATCAGTAAGCAAATTCGACCGACTACGTGTGTTCGAGCTATGGAAAATTCCTTCATTAGTAATGCTTTTTATCTTACTCCTTGTCCTCTTTGCATTTGCAAATGCTCGGAGAAGAGTATCTAAAGTTAAGGTGTAATTGTTGATTCAATTTATCTTTGAAGTGGGATAGAAAGGCTATGCATCTGTTTGGATTTTCAAGTTTTAATTGAATGAACAGTTTTGCCCTTCAATCTTGTTTAAGGAACTATTTATAGTTCTTGCTTACTTGAAATTCTGTTTCTTGTCTCTGATTTTGAATTAGTTTTCCGCTTTAAAGACTGAAACTCGAAGGGGTTGTTTGATTTAAAGTTATATTCGAGGATGAAGGATATTTGCCTCTCGTAAGAGGAAGTTATCTCTTTTTGCTTCTATTGCATGGACTCGAATTTTTGTTTCAAGGTTTTAGCCCTTACAAAATATAATGTGATTTGTTTGTTTGATGCAGGTTGGAAATAAGTATTAATATTTCCACATGAAGCTTACCCTTCCCATGTTGATCAATTTTGTACAATTTTTTTTCACTATGGATATTTGATTTAAGTTCTAATAATGGAATTAAATAATAATTCAAATGTACATGAATCGTTCTTCAATCTCTATGGATTATTATTACTTTTTGTTAGTACAAAAATAATACTCACATCTCCATTTTATGGTGAAATGGTTTAAAAGGCAGATTTTAAAAACATATAAAAGATTTGAGAAATTGGAGGACATCAAAACTTTTCCTTTCGTAATTTGGTGGGGTTTTTGTACGTATAATTTCTTTTTAGGGGTCCATTCGATATTTGGCCCAAAAATTATAAGTGAATGAAAAATGACTTTCTGATTACGTTAGCACCCTGAATCTTCTTCGTTGCTCTAAAATTTAGTACACTCATTCTAGGGTCATTCGATGTATGTTACATGTTTAGTAGATGCACACTACTCGTCTACTTGTTGACTCGATCCACAAGTCAACGAATAAATGGACGTTTGACTAGTCGATGCACGTTACACGTCGTGCACGTTACACGCTCCTGTTAGAATACTCAGTTTTATTCTTCGGTGTCGATTCATTTCCTTCTTACGATTTGTACTGCCCGACGTCTCTTTTACTTGTAAAAAGGTAACAACCATCCATTCATGCCTGTTAGAATACTCAGTGTTAACATGTGGAAGTCGCTCATTCTTCGTTGTTAGTTTAAGCATCATATTGTGTTCATTTCTTCTCATTGTAAAGTTCGATATAGGGTTTAGACATTTGGCTTAGCGTTTCCTTCATTTTCATTACGAAAATATATGGTTTATCGTTAAGAACACCAACCACAATACTTTACATTTACGAACACCGAACTGAACTTAGTATCGAGTGTATCAAGTGTAGTATGTTCAGGGTGTTGCGTATCGAGTGTAGCGTCAATTGAGTGTCAATTGTATCGTGAATTGAGCAGCGTGTAACCCTTGCATCGAGTAAGGTGCATCGAGAATTTTTCAGAGACAATATCTAATGTTTTTCATTTGTTTCCTGTGCAGTATGGGTAGACAATTCAAGATTGAAGTGAAGGATCGTTTTTCTGGCCAAGCTACCAGTTTGTCTTCCCACATCTCAGTGACCAACAAGATAGTGAAGGAGAAGCTTACACCTACACAACTCCTCTCTTCAGAAAAATTGTGTTCGACGGTTCGTTGCTGGTCATATTTTCGGTTCAGAGGCTCCATTGCTGGTCATGTTGTCGTAGCGTCTTGCATATTGATAACACCTTGCCCAACGTAACACCAACACTTTCCAAATATCGTGCAAGCAAACCATTACCGTATTTGACTATTTGATCTCAATGTCTCTTGAATTCAGATTTTCGAAATGCCCTCAATGCGTTGTGAAAAAATTTCTAACTATGTTGTCCTTGAAGTACTTTTCCACGTTTCTCTTTGGATGGTAAGTACAAATAGCATGGTATGCCATTAGAAATACGTCCTCAATCGAATTCGAAATGGATTGATGATCTCAACCAAAAACTAGATCAGAGCATTCGCCAATTGCGAATTTCAATAAGACATGAACCACATCTAAGAATTGTTATTCTCACTATCAACTACGACGTATATCAACGGAAACAAACTGTTGTTGCCATCCATAGCCACACTGACCAACATAGTTTTTCCATACTTACCCTTCAAATGAGTACCATCCACAACAATAACAGGACGACAAGAACTAAATCCTCGCAAGCTCGAACTTAATGTCATAAAAACGTACTTGAAGTATTCATTGTCCTCAGGCTTGATCTCAAATACGGTCTCAAAATTTTCTATCTCAAAACTTTCTCGTAAGCATGCAACAATGCATATGATTCCTACGCTACAACAACATGACCAGCAACGAATCGATCGAACACAATTTTTTTAAGAGAGCAAGTTGTGTAGATGTAAACTTCTCTTTCACTATCTTGTTGGCCACTGAGATGTGGAAAGACAAACTGGTAGCTTGACTAGAAAAACGATCATTCACATCGATCTTGAATTGTCTAGCCATACTGCATAGAAAACAAAATGAAAAACATTAGATATTGCCTTTGAAAATCCTCGATACACGTTACTCAATGTACTCGCTATACGTTACAAGCTCTACTCGCTACTCGATTCACGCTACACTCGACACTCGATTGAGGCCACATCGATTTGCCACATCGATATGCAACATCTTAAACACGCTACACTCGATACATTCGATACTAAGTTCAGTTTGATGTTCGTAAAAGTACAGTGTTGTGATCTGTATTTGTGACGATAAACCCTATATTTTCATATTGAGGATGACGCTAAAGCCAAATGCCTAAACCTTATTTCGAACTTTACAATGAGAGAAAATGAAAACAATATGATGTTTAAACTAAGAACGAGGAATGAACAACTCCACATGCTAAGACCAAGTATTCTAACATGCATGAATAGATGATTGTTACCTTTTGAAAGTAGAAGAGACGTCGGACAATATGAATCACAAGAAGGAGATGAATCAACGTTGTGGAGTAAATAAATAAACCACAGAAACCTTCAAAGAGAAGAGAGAACAAAAGAGCAAACAAAACGTTGAAAGAACGAAATGGTAACTTTACGTTTAAGTATTGAATTTTTAAAAACTGAAGATAACTAACATTGAGTATAACGAGGAGTGTGGAACGTGCATGATGTGTAACGTGCATCGAGTAGTCAAACGTTCATTTATTAGTTAACTTATAGATCGAGTGAACGAGTAGACGAACAATGTGCATTGAGTAAACATGTGATGTTCATCAAGTAACCTTGAAACGCATGTACTGAAGTTAGGGACAAATGGGTAAACTTGTTGGGTGCTAACGTAATCAGAAGATCATTTTTCATTCACATCTAATTTTTGGACCAAAAATCGAATGAACTCTGAAAAGAAACCATTCATAAAAAAGAAAAAAAAAAGCCCTTTGAAACCCATCAGTAACTTAACATTTGGATCTAAATTCTGAAATTTTCCATTACTTTTAAGCGCCTACACATCTTATACCATTTATTATTCCTCTTGTTCTTTAAAGATTACAGGAAATGAATTTCATTTTTTAAAATTACAAATTTAGTTGTTGAGTCTCTTTTAAATTGGCTAATCTTAAGTTTAAAGTTTCATCATACATAGAACTTAAATTTATATAAAAAAATAATGGTTTTTTTAATATTGTATCGTACATGAAATTGAAAATTTAAACCAATTAGACACATGATTAAAAAAATTTAGAGAGTACTAAATAGATCCAATATTTAATTTATAGATTGAACTTGCGTAAGAATTCAGGACTTGAAATGCTGAAATGTAATCAGTATTATTAAAAATCTAAAATTGGAAGACATAAAACATCAAAGATAAAATGAAAATAAGATCATAAAATGTGAAAATGATGAAAAATAAAGTTGAGCTGAAAACTATGAAAATAAAATGTGTTTGGTATTGCAAATCGAATCCCAAAAAACTCAAATCAAACATAATTTTTAGTCTATATTACATTACAAATCTATTTTATTACCGATCCCCAAATAGCCTTTTAAGTCAATATCTTTGGGATAGCCTTTTAAGTCGATATCTTTCTATTATATTTTGAATCTCTAAATTTTACGACCTAATGCAATAATGGTAAACATTTCCAATCCATGACGATATGCTCGCAGGTTTCACGATGCGAAAAAGGTGTACACCACTAATTTATGTGATGTAAATCGGTGACCTAAAATGAATATATGCAAGATAAGTAACACGCAATGATTCAACACTTAGGTTGGGTTGTTTAACCTGTTTTTCTACAACATTTCAGACACATTTAATATTCTTATAGCTTTAAAATTCACTTGAGAGGTATAACAGTAAGAATTAGTCTAATTATAATATCAATTAATCATTACTATTCATTTTAATCAATCATCAAATTTAAATAGATTATTTACAATGATAATAAATTTCAAATAACATTTAATAAAAAAATTATTTTAATATTTATAAATATAACAAAATATGATGAACTGTCATGGTAAAATAAAAATATGAATAAGAGAAAAGAAAATGAGATAGTAAGACTAAAAGGGAAATGGAGGAAGAGGGAGAGGAAAGAAGAGAGATGAACTTATCTTTAAAAACTAACTAACTAAAATAATCAACTTGTTATCCATATTCATCAAAAACTTATTTAATTATTATTTATATTCATAGTTAATAAATACATGTATTCATCCAAAACTAAGAAACTAAAAATATATATTTTCCATAATTAATAAATAATAATATAAAAATATTTATTTCATTTTTATTCTAATTTACTCTTTAATTAATTAAAATATTATAAAACAAGATTTGCGATACAACGATGCCCAGGAGATTTATTTAAGTTATTTGAGAATATGTGATAAAATGGTTTAAAATGAGTTTAGGACATGTTGTGTTATGAGCTTGAGGTGCTAAGACCAAGGGAACACACTGAGCAATATAATTTAACACATCTATTTAACTGTACAAACACAAAGCACCTACAATTAAGAATTGTGGCAACTAAAATTAATTAAAACGGAACTCTACTCTAATGTCTCCTCGTGTCCAAATACTTGTGAAATTAATTTTTAAAATGAATTTGCGTATCTAAAACTATATAAGAAAATTGGGGGCGTCTGCATGTGTTTGAGGTAATAAACTCGTCTACGGTACAACATCAAATAATATTTACAAAATACCAATTATGAATACTAAAACTAAATGGTATTAGTTAGAAGACCGAACCCATCCACAAGTGAAATTTCATTATTACGGTTTTCTTACACGGAATGAGATGTCGTACAACATACACTAACAATCATAAAGACAATAACAAAAATCAACTAAGAAAAGAAATAACAGTTACACACAAGAGTTGGTAACCCAGTTCAGTGATACAACATCTACGTCTGGGAGGCAATGTGCCCAGAAAAGATAATCAACTAATATAATTAAGTCAAACGATTACAATGGAATAATATGTCAGTAACTAAGCAACAACAATGGAAGAACAAAAATTTCAGAAAATATACACAGCAACAGGAGTGAAAATTAGTAAATGACAGCTACGAACAAAACCTACAAAACAAAAGCTCGTGAAAGGAAACCGAGTAGCGATCACGCTCTATTAATGACGTTTTGTGGGCTCTACTTGGTGACCATGTCTCCAAGACAAAACAGTCCAGTTCTCGCTTGTCTTTACTTCCCCTTTGGCTTTAAAAAATCAAATAGAGTTACCAACAGGAGCATCGCCACCCTAACTCATCAAAGGCAATAAACTAGTGATCTCACACTTCCTGTTCGAAACCCAATCAATGATATCAATCTAAAACAATTTTAGTTTCAATAATCAAGAAAAACCAAGGAGGAGTTTGATGGCTTCAAGACGGGCCACAAGGATGAAGTCTCATCAAAATCAATTATTTCTACCTGATTACATCCTTGAACAACGAAACTATTCTTGTTTCTAGTCACAACATCATTCTCATCAAATTGGTTTTCAGAGATCCACTTTGTTCCAATAACATTTACACCTTCTGGTTGCGAAAGAAGAGACCAAACAACAAGTATAACAAACTGATTTAGCTCTTCTTTCATAGCATTGACTCAATATTCATCAGTAAAAGCTTTTTGAACATCTTTAGGTTCAATTGGATATGTAAAACAAATATTAAGCTTCCCTTTCCAACTCCCTTGGCAGATGCATCGTCTCCAAAAGTTACTTTTCTTTAGCTAATAGACTTCAAAGTAGAAATTTAATTTTCCACACCAGTCATGTACCTAAAACTGCTACTATCAAAATACCAGCCCCTTTTCCAGAGGATCTGAAGAAGGTTAACACAACATGCACTTGTTCTAAACTTCTTTACCTCTCCATATCTATTTCACATAATTAGTGATGAATTCATCTGCCTGCCTCATGATCTAAAATGATATCTATGCAGTTGATAACAGAACGGTCTTTTATGACCTTTTTTTCCACCACTTCCTTTGGTGAGGATGGGGATGAAAAGCTCTCTGCCCGTATGAGGAGGATTCAGCAAAACCATTGGAGTTCAGATGTTGAGCATGTACAAACTCAATTTTCTTCTTCCCTTTGGGCCGAGGCAATTAGTTGCTTCGGTCTTCCCAATTCACAAAGCCAAAACAATGGGTTATCTTTTAATTTCTTTCCTTCTCATAGAATTCAGTAAAATGTTTCCTTCTCAAGCTTTAATCATCTAGATAAACTTGCACATGTCATCTTTTTCAGCTCTGACTGTGTTTAATTCACGTTTCATATCTACTATTGCCAACATTGATCTATGACTATCTGCTAAAAAAATTTGAACATATAACACTTTCGAATTTTCTTGCCAGTTGTTTAGTGAACATCCTGTAAAATGGGTCTGAGGAAACATTTTGGTATGCACTACTGCAAACTCCTTGAAATGCTTTGAGTTTAAGATTCTCACAAGACGAGGTGTCAGATGAGATGTTACTGACAAGGACTTTAACATCCACTTCAGAATTACCTTTCGAGAACATACCTAAGCACCCTCATTTTCCAATAAAATAGCTCATATCGTTGGCTTGTTTGCCCCGGGCACACTTACAATTTAGGACTTTTCCACATTATGATAGTTTGGATTGCGAGAATCAATCTTCCTTGCCACAAATACATTTCTAAAAGGAGACCATCTAGCGCACTTTGGAATATTGCAATAGCCAGGCTGTCTCCTGGGAAGTTTTTAAACTACACTTTAATCACTGTACCTGATAAAGTATTAGATTTATTGAAACAATTTCCAAAATTTATGGAAAAACCCAACACATAATTGATCTAATCCCTAGAATCTGTTTTCCTACTCTTCACCAGTACAGAACGAAACTAATAAATACAAGGTTTTCCATGAACATATTCAAGAGCTTTGAGTCCTTGTTCAATCCCAGCTTTATAAGCTCTTAAAGAAAACAAATCTAACAATGAACTTAAACATTAATCTTAAGATATGCATATTTCTTTTCTTTAGAAATTCACCATGGAGGATCCTCCAAAGTTCGACCCAGAGTTTTGGTACTATTCCAACTTCACTCATCAACGATTCAAAAAAGAAACATTTCGAACGGGTCTCTTTTTTACTTCTTTTTCATTTTGCAACCGTTCGGAGTCTTTGGGTATTAGGATGGGGCCGTCCTTCACAAGAGGTTATCTTACCTTAGTTATGGATCTCTATTCTATTTATGAAGTTCTAAGTTACACATTAGAAATCAGTAAAGATCCATACATACTTCACCCTTACAAATACCACCTCCTAACCATGGAAATTATTAGCTACACTATCAGTTGAGTTGAAAATTAAGCAAAGGATCTAAGAGTTACAAAATGATTTTACAATTAATCTTTCAAGTTTAGAATCGTCCATAAATACATCTATATGTTTTTAAACTATTTTTTATACGCTTTAATTCAAGGTTTGTAGTATAAGTTTCTGTTAAAGACCAAATTACACTTTGACATCTTAGATTAATTCAAACTTAACGTACAGTTTTCACCCTTACGTAGATACCAAAATAGTCCCAATTAATACTACATACTTAACTTCTTTTATCTTCCCATCCATAGATAAAATTTAGATTTTGATGGGTTTGTTCTCATGTTTTCTTTAACAAAACTGAATGCACTAGAAAACTTGTTATCACAAATACCTTTCCATAGGTTTCTTTCTGTTCAAATCCAAAAACACCTAGCAACTTGTAAAGTCATTTCTTGTTTTCATGAAGTTTCAGTAGAAAAAACATATTTGCAATACTTTTATAATTACCAACACAACATCCAATTACTATGAGAATATTCAATCCAATTCAACTTGCGAACAAATATTAATTGGGACCTAAATATCATCCTTACGTATGTGATGTTGAATTCACATCCAATTTCCCCTAAATTCAGATTCTTTTCTAAATCTCTCTTTCGAGTACTCAATAAAAAAAAAAAAAAACCCAAAACCAAGTCATCCTAGAAAAATAATTAACAGAAGAATAAAATAATTACTACTTTGGATAATCAATTTGTAAATGGAATCACAAGCATACCGAATTTACCATCAACTCTAAAAGACTAAAACTACCACCATTTTGAAATGTTGGTTTTAGTTTGGGCATTTTTCACAAATTTGCTCAAATAAGGTAAACTTGTAAAAAAAAAAAAAAAAAAAAAAAATTCATTAATCAGGTTAACACTTGAATGCAAAGTTTTCAACGTTTTGTTGTAATGTTATACCACTTCGCTTTCTTCTACCTTGGCATGAAGAAAAGCATTGTGACCATTTTGACTCTTGCAAACTCTACCCACATAAGTTCGTAGATAAGACAACAAAATTGAACCCTAAAAGACAATGGTCATTCTCTTTTTACCTTTGTTTAGTAATGGTGTACATATAATGACAGTACCTTTACCTTGAACTAGTAGTTGCTCATTTTTGGACTGCCTTTTTCTCAAGATGGTTGGTTTGGTTGTGCAAGTTGGTCTTTCTGCAATATTGGTTGGTTTTTTTAGGCAATAATAAAAGAGAGAGTCTTCTGCATAAAATGAACCCTCAACATGCTCACATGGCACCTTGTATCTCTTTGTTCTTGAACTAACATTTGCTAGGAAGACAACCGTTGCTCTTTTGATGGAAAAAATTTCACCAAGTCTTATCTGGGTTACAATGGTCATTAGATAGTCGCTTACAAAATCCAAATCTTTCATTTTCACCAACTTGTAGTCTCTTGAGAATCAATAGTTTCACAGCTTTTACCCTCATTAATGTCAAAGTCCTTTTTCAATTCATTGCAAACTTCTAATCTTCCTAGAATTAATAGTCACTACAAATATAGGTCACAGTAAACCAAAATGTATTAGGGCGCCTTAGGTTGTTTTAATTTCTCCTCTCCCAGTAATTTGGTTTATTTCATAGTTAAAATTTAACCTAATTTTTAAGGATTGGCATCAATCAAAACAAATTTCCAAAGGTTAAGTATTCGGGGAAGAACGTCTTAACATCCCTAAGTTCGTAGTTTTCACCACTAAAATAGGAAAGATATGACATCATGGTTGGAAAGACAGTTTTTTCAAACAATAAATGATATTTCCCTGCCTCATATAGAACCATAGGGCTTTAAATTAGAGGCTCAAATTCTATGATTGACCAAATGGAATCAATATTTGTTATTAAAGTGATAAAAGAAGAATTTTATAGATAAATAAAGGCTTCATTGAAGTGAGACAAAATTGGTTTGGCAAATGTGGTACTGAAAATGTAACTCTCTAGGCTCAAGATTCAAACACTCAATGGCCACTACCTTTCGCTACGTACCCATGAACTAGCGCCGTCATCCTTAATTGTATTAAATTGCTTGTAGCAGTGAAAACTACTATCTCCAAAAACCAAATCCTATTAGCATGTTTTGTTCTAACTCACATGCTTTCTAAGAAAATTCCAAAACATTGTCCAACATAAAATTTTACCAAAGTACACTTAACTATGAAGTTCTTATGACTGAGCTACAAAAGATGATGGTCCATCTTGTTAGCTTGACCCAACTTTCATTTCTTTTAACCCTTTTTTAACTATACTTTTGAATCCTCTCAAGACCTCTCATTCAGATGTGATCATAAATCCCTCACTTAAAGAGTTACAAAAACTATGGTACTAAAAAGATGTCGTACAAACTTCACAAGATATTCACCTTTAAATACAATAATGAAACCTAATCAATACTACTAATTTTCAATTAAAAATAATAGAAGAAACTCATATAACTTGAGAGAAATCTTACAACGAGATAAATCTAACAAAAAAAAAATTATTTTGAAATCGAGACAAACCTCTATATTTATTAATAAATAAATGAGACTTAAACTCAAAAGACAAGAGTATTATACCAAGAGCAAGAGAACTAGGGAAGAGCACAATCGACAACGAAACCAAAATCTAAACTTTAGGCAGCTAAAGAGATGGCAAACAAAAAACGAAATCCAAATGAAAAATATCAAACTAAACAGAACCACTCAAAGGTAAAACAACAGTAGAAGCTAAATACAAAGCAAATCGCAAAATCTCTCTCACAAGAAATCCATTCAAATCTAAAATCTTGCGTGCCCAAATCTTCAAAATGACATTAGAAAGAAAAAAACCAAGATGATGCCACCAACTGCCTCAACAGTTGACTTGCCAAAATAATCCAACACCCAAAGGAAACTCGAAGAAATCATTAGCATCTATTATAAGAAAATACCCCAAAAGTTACTCCCCTTTGACAAACTAGAGAAGAAGACTCAACACATAACCAATCGCAAGTAATCTACCAAAATCAGTGGGGTTGTACTTGTCACCCATGTGAAGGGAAAACAAGAAAAGACAGACATCGGTTCAACACCTAGGGGGATTGCATTTAACCGCTAAAAAATCAAAATAGAATAAGTTTACAATAAGCAACTATTGACTTTAGATGATCCGATATTTCGCGATATTTCGCCAAACTGGAGACAAATTTTCAATTTGTAGTTCTTCCCCGTATTGAATTAGACAATAAAATCTATTTCTAAAGACTCAAAATGATGATGTTTCTCAAACTCAATTGAGTTATCCAACTGCTCCATTTCCTCACTACTAGCGCTGAAAGGAGAAGTAAGAAAGAAAAGACCCAAACTCTTAACTTCTTTCCATCAACAATTGCGCAATAGAGAGGTAAGAACATTGCAATACATTACCACTTAAAAGCTCACTTAGTGAACAAGATTTATGACAGTTGCAACATCAAAAGTGTTCTCCAACATTTGCATGGAAGATCTCTATCAAAATATTGGATCCCATTTGGTAATCAACAAGTTTCTTTGTTTAGATACCCACGAGTGTTTTCAAAAGTAAATCCAAATTAGAGCTAGACCTAAGAATTTAATCATCCAAGGTTCTTGGAGTTCTAACTTATTACAGATCTCGCTTAGGCCAGAGAGACAAAACATTTTGACCTTTTTAATGCTTCAATAAGAATAGTTGCTTGCAAAACTGAAACTTCAAACTATAAAGTTAAGAATTGAGCAAGCTATAGAATTTTGTCATTTCGAAGTCAAAACAATATTTCGTTTCCTATTCACTTCTCATCTTCCTTAAGATAATTAGGTTGAAGCTTTATCTAAATAATCTTTCAAAGGTCTTATTGACTTCTAACATTCTTAGAATTCTATTTTTCCTCTCTTTGGCGATACTTCATATGATAAGCATGAGTATCATTGGTTCTTTAAATTTTTTTGACATGTAAGGTGGAAAAATCAAACCTCCAACATCAAAGTTGATAATACAAGCTTTATACCAATTGAACTATGATACTTCTTCACAATTATATATCTTGCATATGCCTCAAAGGGTTGCTCTTGAATTCACATCTCGAACATCATGGTAGAGAGGGATGGCAACAAAAATTTGTAGAACAAAAACAACCAATGCACATCTAGGTTTGAGCGGTGACCAATAAAAATTAGCAAGAAGTAAACAACAGCAGCATCTTTTGCGAAGGTACAACATTTTAGTTTTATTTAAATTTAGTTTCATGAATTGAAGTTTTCAAAACTAAAAGGAAAAACTCACTCCCACTAAGGCTTAGTGAGATATTATTTAATGTTTTGATTGACTGGACTTAAAGAATTCTCTTTAAGTTGCCTACGTACCCTTTAAAAGAAGGAATCAAGTCATAACGTAGTTCTATAGTTATTGTCTTATTTAATATGTTTCAATGAATTTAGTTATTGGTGGTAGTTTATCCGTGTTTTTTTTTCGTTTTTTAATTTCTTTTAGATAGGTTATTTTTCATCTAAGCATAATTGTATTCTATGACAGAGCCGTGCGGTGAGCACAGAGCAAACTATTTTTTCACCTTTTACTAAAGCATAGTTGTATTCTTTGCATGTTCAGAGTAATCTCTACCACCAGAGAAGGTAGGACCAATTAACGAACATCAATGCTTCGTCTTGTAATTTTAACTCTATTTTGAAATCCCCTATTGCATTAACGAATTTCCAACTCTGTGGAGGAGCATTGACGAATTTCCAACTCTGGGGAGGAGCATTGAACAAATGGACCAGGAGAAATGGCATGTCTTCTTAGAACATGGGAGCACAATGTTGAAGCAGCAGCAAAAGTAGATGTGTTGTCAATTTATAAGGACCTAATGGAATATTTGGGATCAAAGGGCTATCCTAGTTAACAATCTTCTAACTAGAATATCCTGTTATTGCAATCAAGCAAGAAACTTGAATTGATATGACAGAGAAATAAGTAACAAATATTTTGGGGTTATTTAAGTTCTGGTGAATTCATTAAATTTCTATAGATGGTAAATTTAATGGGAATTACTTGGGGTGAATTTTTGGAGTCAAAGACCTACACCATTGACAGATGAACCCATATTTGAAGGGAACTTTATTTCTTTTAGTAATTTGATAAATCCTGAAAGAAGACTTTGCATGGACAAAATGGGAAAAGGTTAGTAAGATATTGTTTTATTTATTAGTTGACTGGACTTGACTTTATTTAATTAGTATAATGTACCCTTTAAAAAACATCTAGTCATAAAGTAGTTTTATAATTTTTTTTTTATTTATGTTATGTTTGGTTGGATTTTTAATTTTTATCAGCATTTACGCTTAAACCATTCTAAGCTCAAGTTGATTGATGATGCAAACCACAAGGGGATTTCAACCATTCCTTACTAACATTTATTAGGGGTGTTTAAGTGACTTAAAAATTCGAACTCGAACTACCCAAACCAGACGGTAAGAGTGGAGTTAAGTTGTGATTGAGGTGTTCTTGGATCGAGTTAGATTGGATCTCGAGTTAAATAAAAAAATTGGTTTAACTCAATCAGTCCAATCCTTACAGATCATAGATACTTGATATTTAACATTCAAGTTTTATAAAATCTTAGTTATTAATTAGATAAGCTTATGTATTTAAATATAAAAAAATAACCTGACAATACAACCCAATTTAAGGGGTTGAGACCCTCCTCAGGCCTTTTAGGTGGCCAACCCGACCATCCTAAGATTTTAGGTTTGTAAAAAGAAAGCCCAACTCAACCCATTTGTGCACCCGAAGTTCAAGAGTTTAAATTGGATGATGATTAATCGTCTTGAATAATTCCATTTCAATGATATTATTAACAATCAAGAACAAGATCAAACGACTTTGGTTCATTGATAGTTACAGTATTTTAATTGTTCTAGTTGAAGTGAATGATCAATTTCATGTTAAAGAAGCCCAACAAGCAAGAGATGATCATTCTCACTCTCAATTCAATGAATTTTGAAAATCCAAGTCTCTAGAAGGCGGGAAGCACAACAGTGTTTAGATTTTTTTAGGTACTTCTGGGAGGTATGTTCCAACCTTTCCTTTGCAAGAGAATTGATAATTAATCTTATTCCAAGTTTTTCATGAAAAATTCCGACTCATTAGAGATATATGCACAAGTTGCAGTTCCTCCGTTGTCCAAAGAAAATTGTTGTCGCACTTCGTCAAGGGATAATTGTTCTTCTAAGGTTTTCACTCAATCAATTCTTTCCAAATGTTAGGACTCGATTAACTAGAGATGTTGCTTGTCATTCTTCTTCCAAGGATCTCCCTCACTCCTATGATTTCGATGAATCAATCGTTAGAGTGAGTAATAGAGAATCTAATCTTCACCATTTGTACTAAGTTTTTTTGGAATCGTTTTTCATTGAACATATCTAAGAAGCTTCTAATATTTTGTTTCAAAGGGTTGAGGATGCAAGCATTCAAAATACAAGGATAAGTATTTTTCCTTTGTATCCCTCCCAACTCCATCCAAATTTTGCTCAATTGAAGAAACTTGTAATCTTCAACTGTGTAAAGTGGATTACATCAAAGGCTCCTTTGCAAATTTTTCAACTAAATCATTGGTAAGAAGTTACATTTGCAAAGATCAACTCTTCTAAAAGTTTGTTGAAGCATTTGTTGGGTTCTCCATTGAGCATATCCTTTGAGCATTTTTTCAAGCTTCACTAGTATTGAAGTTCTTCTATTTATGATTTGGTTTGAAAAAATTCAACAATTTTCTAGGGATAAAACACATTCTCAAATTGCTTTTTAAAATTAATGAAAGAATTAAAAACAAATCAAATCTGTGAGAGAAATAAAAAGCAACCCGGTGACCCAACCCGAAATTAAGAGTTGAGTTGAGTGGATCCTTTCACATTGAACCAATATGGTTCAATTTTTGCCAACCCGAGAACTTCAGGTTGGTCCATAATTTACCTCTAACCCGACTCAACCCAACTCTATTTTCTTGTGAAAATTTTTATTTTCTCTTGGAGAGACATAATTGGTATTACCATTTAAAATTTTCACAAAACAAAGCAGATAGACTTACTTCTTCAATTATTGGCTAACCGTTAATAACTGTGGGCAAATAGGAACCTGACATGCACAATATTTTCCCAAGGCCTTGAGATAGAAATCAAGACAATTGGGATGGTATATATGGAAGATGATCAAATCAAGACAATTGGGACGATATATATGGAAGATGACTAAATAAAGACAATTGGGATGTACATATGGAGCAATTTTGAGGGATTTTTTCGGGTAGTAAAGATAAAACATTTGGTGCATTGGCAATTGGTACATAGTAGTCTTGGTATTGGACCAGTGAAGCGTATAGATTTGATTCTAATCTGTCAAACAAATTCAATTGTCAGACAAAAAGCAAAGAACATTTGTGTCTAAAAACCTCTACAACTTGGAAGTTTGAGTTGGCAGATGCACTTGGTTCACTTTTCAAATGGGATGATTTTGAACCAACGGTTTCATGAAACTTAGGTTGGTTTACTAATGTTCTTTTAAAGCAAATTCTATTCTCAATGTTGTTGACTACTTAGTCCAAAATATTCTTTCTGACCTAGAGATGGAAGGAAATCTTGAATGTATGTGTCTAAAGCCTTCCTCCTGATGTTCTCTTTCCAAAAGCTTCAAAGGGTTTTCTAGAGTTCTATTGAATCTTATTTCAGCTTTCTTTTATGTTACTTGAATCTACATGTACTAGTGATCCAACAACAACAAAGTTGGACACAAATTATTGAATCTTATTTCAGCTTTCTTTTATGTTACTTGAATCTACATGTACTAGTGATCCAACAACAACAAAGTTGGA
>JBBPDJ010000004.1:3024103-3092187 GCA_037974625.1 Cucumis cinereus
CACAAATCAATGCATCTATGGAACTCTTTCCTTCTAAGAAATGTAACCATCAAGACTTTAGCACACCCAAGTACAATGTTTTAAAAAACCCCTCTCGCATATACCTAGGCTTATGTCACAAGTCCACACCCACCTTGAATTGACAAGGTTCACAAAATAAAGCATTTAACTTTTGTGAAGTCCCATGGCTCAAAGCCCAACGTGAAACTTTAGACTCCTGTTCACATTTCAATCTTCTAACTTAAAATTTAACTAAGTTCTTCAATACTAAAATTATACAGTAACATGGATTTCTAAGGACCAAAATTTTTATCGATAAGCTTGTCTCGTAGTTTTTTTGGTGGATTTTGTTCGGTACATGAACAGTAATGACGAGAAGCATAGCCTCCCATCACATAGATGGACAAATAGAGAGAGCAAATCGTTGTGCAAATGAATCCCTCAAACGAAATATTGGTACAACACTAATTTATGTATATCAATCAACACGACTCCATTTAAAATAGTGAACAACCACGACCTTCCAGCTTCAGTGTTGATTTCCTATGGGGACAGAAAAATATCTAATAACAGATTAGAGCAACATTGATTGAAAGAGACTGAGCCTCGATCGCCTAAGAGAAACAGATGCTAAGACTTAGGGAAAGAATCAAAGACTTCCTTGACCAACACAAAAGAGAGGTACAATTCAAGGAAGGGGACGCGGTACTTCTCAATCTCAAACCTTACAATCAAGGTACGTTAGCCACAAACGATGAAATCACATCTAAACTCTATGGGGCATACAACATTCTGAAAAGGGTGCAAGTTGTTGCCTAAAAGTTGGACTTACGTATAAGTCATCCTTTTAATCATTGAGATGAATTGATTCGCAAATGGTACCTAAAAATGTGTTAAAGAAGATGCTAGAACAATGAGACGATAAAGATAGAGCTGGTAAAGTACCAAGACAGCCCAAGTTTCGTAGATTGGTTGAAACAACATTTTCCTCCCATTCACGTTGTGCAAAAAGTGAACTAAAACCTGGAGAGAATTGTAGTCAAAGAAGTAGAAAGGCAATTTCAAATGAGAAAAAACGTCAGTAGAAAGTGTTTTGTTAGACTAGTGGAGAACATTAAGAAGGGGGGGGGGTTAAAAGAGGTTTTGTGTTAAGGGCATCGAATTTGTAATAAATATTGGCTTTCAGAATTCCAGCCCCTAAGAATTGGGGTGCTAAGGTTTTTCGTGATGTGTTTTTTCGTTTATTTTGTTGTTGATTTGATGTAAGTTTCCTTTTAAGTATATAAATGAATCGTATCAGACCATTACTAGGTGGATTTGTTCATCTTCTTGTAATTTGATGAAAGTTTCCTTTCGAGTACATAAATACATAAAACCAGACCATTGTTGTGGTTGGCTTCCTCGAGATTTCTGTTTGCAGATGAAAGATTTTAAGTCGTTTCATTGCTACTTCCAACACTCTAGGTTCTATAGCTTGTGGGTTCTTTAGGCTCTAATCGATTGGAAGATCATTCAAACAAAACATATCATTCATTAGGGTTCCTCAGGCACAAGTAGAGGCATATACAACTGTATTGAGTCTAGCTTGTAACCTTGTCTCTTATAAGAGTCCAATAAGACCAAAGAACAACCTACGGACAAGGGACAAGATGGCCCCCATTTGTATCAGAGTTTATAATCATTTTCTGTATTATTGGATAGTTGGCTCTTGTTTACTTCTCTCCCATACCTCTAGTTATATTCCTCTTCTTTGGGAGATTGAAAAGTCCAACAATTTTTTACCATTTCATCCATCTATGAAAAGTTTGCTTCTATATAAATAAATAGGCAGACACACATATATATCAAAGTAGAAGCTCTAGAAAGATTATAACTTGTAAACTTTGAAATTTATTGAGAGGAAAAGGATTTGGCCAGTGAACATTATAAATCCAAAACAAGAATGATCTTCCTTCTAGAAGGTAACAACAGTCTACACTTCAATAGTCTGCGATATAATACGAGGGAGAAAGGCTAACGTTAGAACCATTAGTACCAGATGCAAGTCGTCTAATGAAGTTTGTGAAAATTTTCAATGGAATTTCAAAACATGGTTAAGTTAAAGATAGAAAAGAGAGAAGATAAAACACATCGGGAATCTCGAAGCATTACTAAATTGTGTTGTAAAAATAAAAGTCAATGCATTTAAGGAGCATTCAACTTAACATGCTCGGTATGGATTATAAGTGGGAAGACAAAATTAAGGAACATAGCAATTCAATGTTCATTTCACCTAATAAAACTTGATCCAAAATAAGTTGAATGCTCAAAACTTTAATGGAGAAAAGAATGCACAGGATATCATTGCATCAATGACCATTAATATGTCTGTAAGCATGGAAGCAAGGATAAAGGTTAGGTATACATAAATGACCAAAAAGAATCGACCTATACATCATAGAAAGGACATAATAAAAGAGAGAAATTGACTGAAATCCTATTAAGAGTTAAATACTTGAAAGGGACAAATTCAAGAAAAAAGCTCGAACTTAAAATCGTAGAGCAGCATCATTATGGCAAGAAAAACCACTAGGAGATAATAAGAAAAGATGTTCTTGATTTCAAGAAACCTTCAGCAATAAATCCAAATCTAATCTAGTTAAGACGATGAAACTAATCGCTTTGGTAGGGAAGGGTGAACTGTGGTTTAGGGAGCTAAGGAAACTAATTAAATCATAAACCAATTATTGGAACGACACTCCAGAAGATACTTAGGAATTGAGGAAGAGACACGTATTAGAAACACTCTTGGAAGGAAAATTCCTAACGTTGCCTCCTTATCAGACAACAAAAACTACTTAAAACTATTCCAAACTCAAGAGTGTTATGGGAAATAATGAACCTGCTGGAAATTCAAGGGCATAGCTCATTTTAAGAGCCCGCGAGAAAGATGGAGCATGAACAACAAAATTCAATTAAGAGGTCTTATTCTTCAAATATAAAATTAATGTTAACGAACGATGTGGGAGCTTATGCTAGTTCCTAATGACAAAGTAATGGAGGGATAACATACTACTGTAGATATAGCGGACCGGTGCATGATTTGAAAGTTTTATTTAACATATCGACACCAAGGAGATGCATTGGGTCCTCTTTTTTTATCAAAGTCAAGCTCAACCACTCAAAAAGTTCAACCCACAACCTGTTTATTTAGAAGTCCACTTAAATCTCATGAAATACAAAATTCCGATAGTATGTTAATTTCAGAAATTGATTACTGAAATTTCAAATGAGAAGAATCGTTAAGAGGATAGTGCAGTTTTGTTAGACTGGTTAAGACTGAAAGAAGGAGGAGGTTTATAAGAGGTCTTGCGTTGAAGGGATGGGCACCAAACCTGCAATCAAGTTTGGCTTGTGGGAAAGGATTTCTATCCCTCTAGAAAGTACTGGGGTGCTAGGGTTCCCGATATGTTTCTTGTTAATCTAGTTTAATTTGAGTTTCTTTTATGTTTAAAAATAAACCGTACCAGAGCATTTCTATGTTCCTGAGATTGCTTTAGTGGGATTTCTGTTTGTATATGATATGCACACACATATATCTAAGTTTAGAAAGATAGGAAAAACTCAGAAATTTTGGAATCTTCTCAGTGGGAAAAGAACGTAGCTAGTGAACAATAATCCAAAAACAGGAATGATCTTACTTCTCCTAGAACATAACATCAATAAATACACTTCAATTGTCTAGCATTTAGTGTGTGTGAAGGAGAAAGGCTAAAGACAAAATCACTAGTACTAGATGCACGTAATCTAATGAATTCTGTGAAGATTTAATGGGAGCTTCAAAACATGGATTCAAGTTAGAAAGGAAAAGGGGAAGTTAAAACAACGAAACTGCATCAACAACCACATAAGAAGTGAATGGCATTTAAGGAGCATTCAACCTAAGATGCTCAGTATGCATTATAAGTGGGAAGACAAGGGTGAGGGGCCATAGTCAGTGTTGACTTTGATCCAAACTAAGTTGAATGCTCAAAACTTTTATGAAGAAAGAGAAGAATGCACAGGATATTAATGAACGAAATGACCATTAATATGTTTGTAAGCATGGAAGCAAGAATTAAGGCTAGAAGTCTTATAAATGCACAGGATATTAATATATCAATAACCAAAGAGGAGCTGCCTAGACGACTTAGAAAGGACATTTTAAAAGAATGACATTGAATGAAAATTCTATTAAAGGATCAATAAAAAAATAGGTCCAAAACAGCGACAAATAGTTGTAGCTAAATATTTAAAATGGATAAAAAGTCGAGCAAAGAGCACGGACTCAAAAATAGAAAGCAGCTTCATTTATTTTAATAAGAAACAAGGACATATATAGAGTAGCATAATTGAAACTTTCAGGCAAGAAAAACCACCAGAAGAAAATACGCAAGTGATTGTGCAGGATTCTTATGAGATATAAGAAATATTCTTGACTACAAGAAACCTTCATCCAAATCAAATCTGGATAAAAGATAATAATAATCTAAAAAAAAGGGCAAAAGTAATTGCAAGGAAAAGGGAAGGATGAATCAAGGAGTAGAGAGCTAAGAAGCTAATTTGACTCCTAAACCAATTAGTTGAAACGATGCTTCAGAAGATGCATAAGAACTGAGGAGAAGAAAGACAAATATTACCGTTACTCTAATGAAAATTCCTAATGTCGCCTTCATAAAATAGATCAAAAACTACATAAAACTATTCCAAGCTCAAGAGTGTGTTGGGATAGTCGTTAGAAAGGGCATAGCTTAGTTTATGAGCCCAATTGAAAAGGTCATTTTTAGAAATATAAAATTTTCAAGAACGATGTGGGAGCCTGGGCGAGTCCCTCCTGATGATAAAATAATGGAGATAAAAAACTGATGAATGTATGAAGTACATTGCTAACTTCAAAAATAATAAGTTAAACATTGGGAAGTTCATCTCTTAAATGTGAATTAAACGATGTCAAATATCATTAAATACCAGACTTGCCAAGATTGGATGGATTATTAATTTCAGAAACTTACTATTGAAATTTGATCCAAACGCCCCATGAAATAAATGAAAATATCTTCTTATTATGTTCTAGGACACACCTAAACTAAACTATGAATTTCATCCAGTGGGAAAAGACTGTAACGATAGCACACATGGTTTTCCAGGTTAAAATTTCTATTAAAAACTGACGGAAAATCTAGAAATAATACGAAGGAGCTTGTGTTCTTCCACCAAAAAATTAAAATAAAAAATAATTTAAAAAAAAAAAGAGAGAAGATGGATGTATGATCTCCAAATCATTAAATTGGAGTCCGAGTGAAGGCAATTGCAAAATTATGCAACATAAGGCCAAGGCGTTGACAATGATATGATGTGAAATAGTCAACTGCTTTAGTAGAAAGAAAGGTAGATTATTGAAATGACTTTGAGGATGTTAGTGAATTGTAGAAGAGAGATCGGATAAAAACAAGGTGGTTTGATGATCACAATTAACTTGGTAAAACCGTATCATATGAGTAGATGAGAAGAAAGCTATGCTTTTAATGAGACCATGATCTATTTTCACCTGAGATAATTGAGACAAAACAATCTCCCAGTCATTCCAAACGACAAATTAAAAAGAAAAGATACGAACTTGAATAAGAGAACAAAAGGGCTGATTAAAACATTATGATGGTTCTGAACGCTTTTGAAACAGAGGCGAACAAACTCCATGGTGCGCTCTCTTGGAACATGCATGTATTTGTTATGATTTGAAAAAGAAGCATCTTATAAAATGAAAATTATAAAAATAAATAATATAACAGAACGGGAAGTATCCAATACTTATATTTTGAGATGAGTAGAAACCAGGTCATATAAATTAATAATAAAGAATGCTGGAAGAAGAATTTCGAAAAGCAACACTAAATTAATTTTTCTCTTAATAATATTAGTCCTGACCTATTAACTTATATTCTAGGAGCAAATCATTCTAACAAAGAACGCTTAGTTGACCAATCAATCAATAGTACATATATTTCCTCTGAGATGTAGTAGCAAACAATACAAGTCACCCTCCTTGTTTTCCAAGACAGCAGATTAGTTCCCGACTCAACACTCCACATCACATATTCAAAAACATTTTATCACAACCATCTTTATACACCATCCAAGGTCATTTTCAGCATGATTGAAACTCGGGGTTACAGCACTAAAAATCTCAAGAAGGAAGTACTTGACAGAGTCAGATGACCGTAACATAGTCTATTCTAGTACAATTAAGTATACTTCTGTTGGCCGAATCAAATCCATGGTTGATCCAAAAATTAAATTGGTATTTCCGAGGTATGTTCGATCACTCCACAAACGCTCTTGTGCAATGCCATAAGACACCTAAATCCCCCATGAATCTTTCACTTTCGAAATCCATAACCTGAGTCAGAAATATTATGGTACAGATACTTGGAGTAGAATTTAATAACTGTACAGCAAAAGAGAAGAAACCACAAACCCGGCTCGATCCTCAAATTCCGCCAATCTAATCAAATTATAAACTATGGGGCACAAATAATTTTGCCTTCACATCACGGGAGATGCTTCTCCCATCAAATGACCGATGAATGATAGATCATCTAACAGAACAAGTAAAACTCTTATCATCGTTATTTAGATATCTAGGGGACTCCATAGTTATTTAGAAAGCTAAGGTTAATAAAGAAATCAACGAAATGCCTACCCTTGCTATAAAAAAGTGTCTCTTCATCAAATATCAAACTATGTGAGAAATTACTCCCACATATTGTCAGCAAGATAAGACAAGCATCTCATCTTGAACCCTCTGAAACTTTGAACATAATTCTTTAAGAATTGTATCAAATGCTTTTGAGAGATGGGAGAGAAAAAGAATACCAGATTAGCTTGGTGGTCTCCCCTCAGTATGCCAGTTACTTTGAAACTGATGCATTTCTATTGGTCACCACATAAGACAACCATACTAATTCACATCCCGTTATATGAACCTAAACAATGATAACGATCATTGATCAAAATTCAGTTACTTTAGAAGAAAATTTAGATCAGCTTCAAGGATGGCCGCAGTTTTGATGAATGGATAACGGATACCTCTTCATCTAATATTAAAACGAAGAGAATACTACACCATCTGACTTGGAATGCAAAGATATACGCGACTCTGGCACTCTTAAGAACAAAACCATAGGGACAGGGCGGCAGCACATGACATAGCTACACAACAACTAAGCATCAACTCCAAATTAAAAATTTCTGGCCCTTTTAAAGAGATGGAGAAAATGGGAAAATGTTGAAGCCCCTACAATAAGGAGTCAATTAACAGAGAATTAAGATGAGCACAAAAATATATGGTTCCTTCAAAAAAATAATTGATTCCTTAAACGTAAAGTTTCTCAAAACAAACTCCCTTAACAAAAAAATTTCCTATACTTGGGGAACCCATCTTCATCCATAGGGTAGCTAAACAGGTACACCTTCCATAGGATTTCCAAGTCTTCCATAGAATATCCAACCTCGGAGAGATAGAACGCCCATACATCAGAGGAAATACCATAGTTCAAAACTAGTAACCGATTTGATATTTCAATGGACCATAAAAATCTCCAAAATAGAAAAAGGAAAGAGAATGGGATCCTGTCACAAAGTATTTGCAGTTCGCTTACACACTGCGATATCCACCGCCACCACATCCATGATCGTCTTAGGGAGACAGAACCTTTAAAAACACAACCAACAACAAAACAACACTAGACGAATCATAAAGGAACCATTAACACAACACATCAACAACTAGTAAAAAAGCCGTAAAAACTCACGTGTTAACATTGTTCCAGTCCCATGCGGAGTTTCTCTCACCTTATAGCCTTATAGGCATTGAATCCGATATGTTGTAATTGAAAATTTGAAATGGATAATCCTAAGGTTAAACTTCTCTATAGATTTAAACTAATTACAAAACATTTCAAGAATGGTTTTGAGAGATGAGAGAGAAAAATACCAGACTGGCTTGTTGATCACCTCTCAGCATTCCAGTTACTTGTAACTGTTACATTCCTATTGGTCAACATTGGACAACTACACTAATTCATATACCAATAATATGAATTTAAACAATAATAATGATCATGGATCAGATATTGACTGTTAAGTTAAAAGAATTTATAAATATGCATCAAGGATTGCCATAGTTTTGGTGAAAGGACTACAGATACCTCCTGACTTAATACTAAAACGAAGAGAAAACTATACCATCTGTGCTTGGAATAAAAATTTATGCTGTTCCTGGCACCCTTTAGGCGCACAACCAATGGGACAGGGGAGCACAGGGTATAGAACTTCAAAATGCTCATTTAAAAAGCTGGAGCTAATGTGAAAAGGATGAAGTCCCCTACAATAAGGAGTCAATTAACAGAGAATTAAGATGAGCACAACATATATCTGGTTAATTTAAAGTAGGTTTCTCAATGTAAACAACTCCCTTTACAAAGTAATTTCGATTACTCAGAAGATCTCGTTGTCATCCACAGGGCAGCTAATTCCACAAACAAACAGGTTATGGACACCAAAACATTGACCATGTCGCTCGTTTAGCAGACCAAAGATTACAAGGCCTGCATCGTCCAAAGGATTTCCAAACCCCGGAGAGAGAGAACACCAATACATCAGAGGAAATACCATGATTTCAAAACTAGTAACCGAATTGATAGATCAATGGAACATAAGTTAATGTCCAAAATAGAAAAAGGAAAGAGAACGGAATCCTTATGTCAGAAAGCGTTCGCACTGCGGTTAAACACTTCGATAATGCAGTTTAACACTTGGATATCCACCATCAGCACAGACATAACCTCGCTCCACGTCCATTTCCCAACCTCGGAGAAAGAAAACACCGATACATCAGAGGAAATGTCATGATTTGAGAACTATTAACCGATTTGTTATTTCAATGGAACATAAGTAGCTCTCCAAAATAGAAAAATGAAAGAGAACGGGATCCTTATGTCAGAAACGTTTGCACTGCGGTTTAACACTTCGATAATGCAGTTCAACACTCAGATCAACCATCAGCACAGACGTAACCTCGCCCCACATCAATTTCGAAACCTCGGAGAGAGAAAACATCGATACATCAGAGGAAATACCATGATTTGAAAGCCAATAACCGATTTGATATTTCAATGGAACATAAGTAAATCTCCAAAATAGAAAAAGGAAAGAGAAGGGGATCCTTATGTCAGAAAGCGTTTGCACTGCGGTTTAACACTTCGATATCCACCGTCACCACATACATAACCTCGATCCACATCCAGTTTCAAACCTCGGAGAGAGAAAACACCGATACATCAGAGGAAATACAATGATTTGAAAATCAATAGCCGATTTGATATGTCAATGGAACTTAAGTAAATCTCCAAAATAGAAAAAGGAAAGAGAAGGGGATCCTTATGTCAGAAAGCGTTTGCACTGCGGTTTAACACTTCGATATCCACCGTCACCACATACATAACCTCGATCCACATCCAGTTTCAAACCTCGGAGAGAGAAAACACCGATACATCAGAGGAAATACCATGATTTGAAAATCAATAGCCGATTTGATACGTCAATGGAAAAGTAAATCTCCAAAATAGAAAAAGGAAAGAGAACGGAATCCTTATGTCAGAAAGCGTTTGCACTGCGGTTTAACACTTCCATATCCACCATCACCACAGACATACGCTCCACATCCATCGAAAATTAATCGACATAACGTCTAAAAACGCGCGCTTCCGTCCATCTTAATCGCATCAAACGAACCCTAAAATCCAAGAAAAACTAAACAAAACGCTCTACAAATCGAATCCAACAACAAAATGACACTAGACGAATCGTAAAAGAACCACCAACACGCGATTGTAACACATCAATATTCAGAAAAGCCGTAAAAACTCACAGCGATACGTAATCAATTGTAATAGAGTTCCAGGCCCATGCCGTCATGAATCTCGTAATCCTTAAGAGTGATATGATCCTTATAGATGTTGTACCACTTCTGGATCCGAATTTTCTCAGCCCTGGTTCCGGTCTGGGCAGCGACAAGCTTCTTCAAATCGCCGATCGTATCGTCATCGTTGCACTTCACACGGACCTTCTTCCCGAGACGATCGTTGAGCACAACCTCGATCATCTTCACCCCTCAATTGGAAATTATGAACCCTAGCTGAAAGAGAGAGATTTTGTGGATGTGAAACAATTATGGAGCAATCGTTGCTGTTTATATAGAGGAGGAAGGAAGGCGGTGGTAGTTTTCGCGACGTGTTGAACACGCTTTACGCGTTTTGTGGGGTCCACCGCCACGTCTTTCTCTCGAACGTTCGTGTTATGAATTATCCACCGTTCGCGTTTGGTATCATCTACGGCTCCAGCCAAGCCCTGGATTTCGGAACTGACGCGATTTTATTTCGGAATTTATTTAACAAATTTTTTCTTTTTTTTTTTATCATCTGAATTATCTCGTACTATTTTAATTTCGAAGTTTTAATTTTATAACAATTTAGTTACGTAAATATTTAGTCAACATCAATTTAAAATTTAATAAATAAATCGAAAAACTTTGAAAGTAAAAGGATTATATTTTCTTGAACAAATAAATAATGACACCATATTTTGATTTTTTTTTGTTAAAATTAAATTATTACAAATTTAAAATTATATATGAAAATTTAAAAATAAATTGATACAAAATTGAAAGTATAAAAATTAAATTATGTTGTTTAAAAAATTTTGGAACTAAAAGTTAATTTAATCCGCGTACAAATATACTTTTTAGCTTAAAATCATGAAAAATCTCCAATAAAAAAATTAATTTAATATCTAATTTCAGAAATTATGCCCAGTTAGAATCACGTTGTATCTCGAATTCACCAAAAAATAAAACTATTAAAAAAGATATTTTTATCTCTAGTTGAAAATAAATTCTAAGAAATCATATTTTAGCTATAATTTACATTGAAATAAAACGTTTAAAAGAAATTAATTTATTATGATATCAAAAGTTAAATTTAATTAATTTTGTCTAATCTTATTATATTATATTGTAATCAAGTCAAATGCATGTATTTTTAGAAAAAATAAAACATATTATGATATCAAATTCAAATTTACCAAATATCTCCCCTTCCTTTTTCAATTTTGTTAATTTTTATTGAATATTTTTAACATTCAAAGTATTTCTTTTTAAAAAAAAAAAATTCCTATTTTTTAACCTTTTATAGTTTAGGAGAAGGAAAAAAGAACCAAACCTAATGTGGGTCAAACTCGAATTGGGTCGAGAAGCTTCTTTGTATAATCGAAACTATTGAATTAAGTTTTTTTAAAATGAACTAACCAACCGACTTCTCTCCCCTAAATGTTTAAAATAAAATTATAAAAATTGAATCAATAATTTGCATCCTAAGACTTCTAAGGTAATTGACATTGAAGATTTTGTAAACCTATATTTAATTCAAAATATATTTTATTTAAAATTTGGAATTCAAAACATTGCTTGCATAGCACTTCCAAAAATAATAATAATAAATAAATAAATAAATGGTGGATGGAATTTGAACAAATCAAAATGAAGAGGAAATCAACAAACAACGGCGGAATTTATTTTATTCTATTTGATTAACAAATGGAAACAAAACAAGAATTCACCCAAAATTCCCTGTTTCCGAGCGAACCAATTGACCCAAAATTCTCCCATTGCCCATTTCCTCGTTGGTGGAAATAAACAAATGTGCAAAAAGCCGCCCTACAGTTTTCATTTTTCCAAAACCCGTTAACTTTTCTAATTTAGTCAACAAATGAACTTATTCAGTTAATAGTTGGTTCGGTTCGATCTCCTATTCCACAAATTCTATTTAAAGATTGAGCTTTTTAAATTTAATCTAAACATATACGTGTGGATATGTATAAACTAGAAAAAGTTATTGATTTTATTGTCACCGACACCCATTATCTTTTTGGTTAAAATATTGTTTCGATCCTTATACTTTATAGTTTGTTCAATTTTAGTCTCTAAATGTTCAATAAATCTTAAATAAAGTTCATAATACTAGTTTATTATATTTTTTTCATCATTTTTTTATTTTTTTTATTAGCATTTTTATTCACATATTTTGTCTCTTTCCATGAAAATTATTATGATCATTTAATCAATTTTAATAAATATTAATATCGGATGACTAAATTTAAGATTTACTAAAAGTACAAAAACTAAAATTCAAAATTCAAACTAAAATTGAACAAATTTCAAAGTACGGAGACCAAAATAGTATTATAACCTATCTTTTTTTATACCTACTTTCTCTTAATAGTTATAGAACTAAAAAACTAGTCAAGTATATTGATTTAAAAACAAATGTTTAATAGAGAGATTTGAAGAAGATAACATAATCCATTTTGCACAAATTTGAAGCCTATTCCAAGGAAATGATGAAACTCAAACTAAAGATCACACCTCAAGACTGAGGCTGACCCTACCATTGTATGAAAGGGGGGCATGCTATGCCTTAGTCCTTAAAAAGAAGTCTAGTCAACCTTGATCTAGACGCCCAAATTTAGAATTTTCCTACATATACATTATAACAAGTTCGAAAAACTGAAGGCCGAACCAAAGTTACCACCAAAAGCAAACCTCAAGAATGAAATAATTGAGTTTGAAAACTCAAAACCCAAATGCAACCTAAACCAAACTTCAATGACCTAAATTGCTATTTTTCAAAAGTATAAAAATAATATCTGATTTCTACTTTTTCTATTTCATTCTCAACTGTTTACCTGGCTAATTAATTAAAACAGATAATCAAGTAAAAGAACACTTTTAGCACCATCTCTCCTTCATGGGAAGTCATTTATTAAATCGCACACACTAAAAAATTTCAACTACTATAGCAGTGCATACTACTCTCCTTTAGAATTTGACATCTGATGATGTATTATTTTAACCTATGGTCCTAACTCCTACACAATTGTTATTTGAACAGATACACGGTACTAGATAAGATATTTTATCCAAGGATAAGGTAAGAATATTATCCGATTTGTCCAACCAATTTGCCAACCAATAATGCAGTTTACAGCCTGAGCCTACACTTCGTCTATTTAAAATAACAATCAAGAACAGCATGGGGAAGGTTTGTAAGGAATGGAAATCCTCTTAATGATAAAGTAATAAATATATCCTTCATTTAGAAAGATGATAATATCCATCGGCCACAGACATTACAAACAGCCTAACATCAGCAAGCTCTATGGCATTCCAAAGAAGGGCAAAATCAGGCAACCGATTAACAAAAAGATAAAATGATGACATGGTTTGCCTGAGCAACTAATCATATAAAAGAAAGAACATTTTCTTCTTGAGGCAATCAATGTCAAATCATTCTTTTTTATTCTTATTTTAGCTTCCACTAGTTTCTCATGTTGATCCTCCATGCATAAAACAGGATAAAATAATCATTAAGCTCGTGAGATTTTTCGCTCAAAAGGATTTAAACGCACCATGTTACGGAAACACTTCTGACCCCATTGAATAGAAAGCTTGCTAGTGCTTCTTAAGCGCGTTCATTTTGTCCCTAAGATAGTAAAGCTTAGCTCTGCGCACTTTCTTCTTGTCCAACACCTTAATCTCTTTTATGTTCGGTGAGTATCTGTCATGCATCAACCGCTTATTTTAGTCAGAGGCAAAAAGCTATCAGAGGCGAATATCATTTAAAGACACATCTATATAGAGCAAGACCATACATATATATGTTCATATTAATACATACACTTCAATAAGTATGTTCACCTGTCAATGAAATAGAAATATTGTTCACCAATCACCATATACATTTTTACTTGTATCTAGGGATGAAGGGAAAACCAAAAAAACCCTAAAAGCCGAAAGAAACTGAATGAAACCATTGTCGGTTCACTTTAATATTTGTTTGGATCGATGGATGGCGTTGTTTCCAGTTTAAAAAACCAATTATAATTGGTCGGTTTCAAGTTTGGCTAGAGCAAAGTGAACGTGTGGTTCGCTTAGAGACCAATGCTAGGCCACACCTGATTAAACAGATGGGAACCCGTGGACCAAACCGAGCAAACCGTTAGTAATCGGTCCGGTGAATATCTTTTAGCAGTTCCACGCAGTTCTTCAATTTCTTCAATAATTCTAGTGGTTCGGCTTCAATTTGAAACTCAAACCGAGTTGAACCGAACTGATAACACCCTCTTGTATCAGAATTTTTCTTTTATTATTATTATTTTTTTTTTGTATTAGCAAGTGATCAAATTAGCTTGCACACATTTCAACTATTCTCACAAAACAACATCTTGACTCCACTACATTTAATTGCCAAGGTAATTCGTAGAATACTAAATTCTATATTTAATAGACCAACTCATAGACCTAGTGGCCTATATATTTGTATGAAATAGTTACATGAACTTTCAAAATGACATGTGAACACCCATCCTCCCAAATCCGTTGGCCTCAGTTTCTCTCCGAATTTAATGAAGACTCAAAATTCATACAGATTTGCACCTTAAGGTTAATCAGTCATACTATATTCTTAAGAAGCACAAAGACGACATGACATGTCAACTTCTAAAAAATAGGACAGTGGACACGTTTTTTAAAATATAATACGTGAAATATTGACATTTCTTTATAGATAAAAGTACATAAATTTATCATAAAAACATACAAAGTTAAGTCATTTAATGATATAGAAACCTTAAAAAATGTAGAAAGTTTAGTTGGCAGTGACCAGAGAAAGAAAAAGTCATCCTAATACTTTTGGATAGATCAATACTTCAATATTTATGGATAAAGTCTATCAGAAAATCTCCATCCCCCCCCCCCCCCCCCCAATTTTTAGGGTTAATATTTTTGAAAGACTTGTCCAAAATTAGGGTAATCTTGACACATTTTTTAGTGTCCCAGACACGTGTCCGGTGAATGTCTAGGTGTATCAAGGTCCTTTTTCCCGGACAAACACAATTCTTCTGTTCATCACAAAGGTGAGCAGGGACAAAGACAATGAAATTGGAAATGTAACTTTTGCAGAAAATAATTATAGCAAAAAATCAGCATTACTTACAGAGGGAAGAGGGACTCAATCCCAACACCAGCAACTACCCTCCTTAATCTAAAAGTTGTGTTTAGACCGGCATTTCGTCTGGCTATCACAATACCTTTCAATGTTGAGACACGTCGCTTGTTCTCAGGTACTTCCTGTTCAAAAGCCAAAAGCTGTTCAATAAACTCATCTGACAACAAAAGCCAAAAGCTGTTCGATAAACTCATCTACAATTGCCTTTAGGAATAAGAACTGTCTACAAGTAATGAAACAACATGATATGATTTGACTCAAATGAACTCTACCCCCTTCTTTTTCTTTTTTTTAATTTATATTGGCAACAACTTTCATAGAGAAAAAAAATGAAAGAATACAATTAATGAACTCTACCACTTTGAGCTGCACAATATAGCCTGGCCTTATTTCTGGAATTTCTCTCTGTGCTTTTACCTCCTCTACAGCTTCCTTATCTAAAATCTGTGGGTAAAAGAAAACAATGTATTGAAAGCAGACAGAAGGGAAGATGAAATGAAATTACTTATTTTCCAATAATACTCAGAAATGTGAATACCTGCATTATGTGTCTTGAGGTTTTATCAAGTCTCTTAAATTTGATGCGAGGTGGTGGTATATCAGAATCAACTGCAGGAGATCCCTGTAGAGCTGATTCCATCGAGCTTGTCGTAGCAATGCCCCTACTAGAAAAAGGAGCTGCAATCTCTGCCAACTGAAAAAAATGTGGCCTAGAACTTTGGAATGCTGAACAAGTTAAAGATGATTGCTTTCTCGAAGGCACAAATTCCATTTGAGAGCTCATATTTTTCTGCTAAATATTTATATAAATTGTTACAAAGTGATACATTACAAAATAGATTCTTAATGAATAGATATTGCTTTTGACGAGTACCCAAAAACCAATAGAAAGCTAATTTCCAGCAACATTGAAATAAAACATTTATGTATGGTCTTTCTCAACGAGTACCCATACACACAGTTTCTGAAAACATTTCTCATGAGGATAGTTGACAGTTTTTTCTAATTTTCAGTAACATTGAAAGAAAAGAGGCAGATAAGAGGAAGATAACCAATCTCCATAAATGCCAAGGAAATTACAGAAAGGCACCAATTATCAAGGATCATAGAAGAAAAGCACTATAACCACATTGTTTTACTAGAAAAGTTACATCAGCTTGAGGCAAGCTAATTACAGCTCAGACAGACTAATTACAGAATAAATAGGTGGTTCTCTATACTTATTTTGTTCAGAAAGAAAATAGGATACATAATAAATAAGAGTCTGAGACAAGACAATTGTAAAGTTTATGGTTTTTTTTTTCCGACACAAAAATCTCTCACTGAAAAAATGAAAGAATAAGAGGAAAAAAAGCTCCTGAAAAACAAGAGTCCAACACTAACTACAAAAGAAAAAAAAATCAATCCAATATCATAATTACAAAACAATCTAGTGCTGAAACTCAAATGGAAGCATTAGACCTCAGTCCCCACCAACTACCAAACTTCCTCTCTAGATTTCTCCACGTCCCTAAAAATTCTACTATTTGCTCCAACCAAATACTCCACAAAATAGCAAAGAAGCTTTTGCTTGCCACAACACTCATCTCCCTAAAAGGGAGTGCAAAACCACTTTCCCTCCAACAAAGAACACCCATCCCCCACTAGCCCCTCAAAAAAAATTGCCACCTGAAAGGTAGTTTGCGAGCAGGCACTCCCACAGGCACACCAAATGGCTCGGATCCATAATTAAATTCAAGACCAGTTCTAGCTCATGTATTCATACTCTACGTTACTTTATAGCAATAAGAGCAATAAGACGTTCAGCACATATCACATCCGGTCAGTACTAGAGGCATGTTCATAACATACATAATTGATCAGATACTATACATATTCCCCTCTCCCCTACCACCAATCAGGTGTTGGCCAATATCGATATCACGAGATTTACTTGTCTCACTACTTATGAACTAAAACATTAAGCACAAATGAATTCATAAAAAGCTTGCAATTTGAACTAGACTGAATGTCATTAATTATAATTGCAGTATAAACCAAAGTGAATTTACTGAATAGTTATAGAACCTCTGCAAACAACACAAGAACAAAACATACTAGCAAACAACCATAAGATGAAAAATAGTTAAAGGAACAGAAATACATACGAAGGCTTCCGGATATTGATTGCCCGACCTTGAGAAAGACCTCAAGAGGGAACCACTCAAAGACCCATATGACTTCCCAAAAAGACAAGGAATAGTAAAACTGTTTTCCATCGACATTGGGGCCGAGCAGCTACAGCCAGCATCCCCATTCAGAGGATAACCTCTAATCAATTTGAAATGAGCATCAGGACTTTGCCTTCGTACCAATTGATTAATTCTGCGAAAACCTTGCATTTGCGCACTAGAACTCCAGCTGCATTATCCACAGAAACTCCATGAGCGTTGAGTAATATAAAACAATCTCCATAGAATTGTTACAAAACAGGCAGGTGAGAAGAAACATGACGGAAGTGAAGCAGCGTATAAACAATGTAGCTTAATTATGCATTGCACTGATCAAGATTTCTGGAAATGTCAGCTTATTCTAGATCACCAGTAAACAAGAAATTCGAATAACCAAACCAAAAAAGAAAAAGCAAAGTAGAGAATTGGATGATTGATTAACGTCCGAATCAGATCAGCGAATACAAACCACGTTTCAATTTTGTTATTAAAAAAATGAAATAACTCCTCCATGGTTTCATTAGACAAGTTCAAATTCATGTGTTTTCAAGTGGAAAAAAAAAAGACGTAGGAAGATTGGGAGAATACCAATAACAACAAGGAGTGAGAAATCAGTGCGAAACCACTGGGACAGAGGGTTCAGCGGCACGAGCGTAAGAAAGACGACGACGGCGGCGACACCGATCTGCTGAAACAGAGGAGGAGACGGCGTGAAGATGAAGAAGAAGAAGATGAAAAGAGTTATTTTAATTTTACGAAATGGTTTAGGGTTTTTCGCTTTTTTATTATTATTATTATTATTTTACAAGAGCATGCTCCTGCTCCCTGAATCCTCAGCTTTATTTTTCTCCAAAAAAATAAATAATAAATATTAAATAATTGTAATAAGTTGAGCTAATTTTTTTCCCCTTTATTTTATTATTATTATTATTTTTTTTTTTTTTTTTTGTAATTCGGGAGAGGTAGAATCCAACAACTAGTCGATAATATAAGCATTATGGCACTTATATTATATCCATAATACATTGTGAATTTTTTTGTCTAACCCAATGTATAACTTTCACAAATATCCAAATTTTAGAAGTGGTTTTAAATATATATTTTCGAATCATTTTATCTCTATCCGTCAGACAATATTTGTGATACATTAAAGTTGGTGTCCTAGATCTTGTGGGTTGGCATAGAAATGAATCGTGTGTAAGTGATAATCATTGGAAGATAGATGTATCATTGGGCTAGCTAATGATAGTGATACTATGTCAGTTATATATATATATAGATATATATAAACCATAAAGTTGAGGGGCTCAAGTATATATATAAATATATATAAAGCATAAAGTTGAGGGGGCTCAAGTCCCATAGATCTATACTAAATTTGCTGATGTGGTATCATATATAAAGAGTTTGTATAAGATCGGACTGCAAAATGTTTAGTTTCTCTTTAGACCGAACCACAAAATGTTGTCAATATGATGATAAAAGTGATTCGACCCTAATCCTGAATGAGTTCTGAACTCATTAATATATGATTTTAAAAAAAAAACAATATCTTACAATCTTAATTGGTGGCTAATGAGGAGAATCCTTTTTGAACTGTTTTCTCCAAGTGATAATCGTATAATTTCTATCATTGTGAAATACTCTAGCTAAAAAAATTCATAAAACATGTGTGAAATTACCCTAAACCACCTAAAACAAGTTTAAAAGTGGTTTGGAATGGCATATTTTAAGTTATAATATTGTGAGTTGCCAGCGAGATAAAAAAAGAAAAAGGCCAATCTAAAACATGTCTAAACCCACCTTCCTAAATCACTTTAAAACACATATAAAAATGATTTGGAATTAGACATTTCAAATTTGAAAATTAGAAGCTTGTTACGAGATATTACGATAAAAGTTCACTTAGAATAACAATATACACAAGTAGCAATACATCATAATATTGGTCGTATTTTTTTTCCTATACCCCACTATATAACAAACAAAAATTTGAACATAGGTCAATCCTTAAATTATCGAAAAATATTTAATTCTTTCAAACATTAAAAAGAAATGAATTAAAACAAAAGGGCTTTGCGATATATTAGGAGATGCTGCTAACAAAGATTTGTCAAGTCTAAACTCACGCTAAATGACCTAATTCTGTTTGACGAATAAACACACAGTAGACCTCAGATATATATGTAAGTCTTCAGAAGATTCAACAAGAAAGAATAGTTGATGACAGTGAAAATGTTAATGATCCCAAGATTTTTTCATCAGCAATTTCTTTAGAGAATGACATAGAAAACTCATGGGAGAGGTTATGGTGTCAGTGACCATAATGTTAGAGTAGAAGAGGATGAGAATGACACCGGTGTTGAGACGGAGAGAAGTGTTCCTACCGTAGTAAATGGGTTGAGACCTAATCAAGTTTGTGTAAATAGTGGTTTTAATTCAATAAGGAGGAACAGACCGCTCCAAACAATTTGGCATGATTGGAGAACAATCTAGTGGTTTTGGCCGTTTTGTTGGGAATGAGCCTCGCCAATCTCAATCTAGTCCATCAAACACATCCTCTGGTAGTGGATGTAGAAATGGGGACTTGGTAATCCATCCATCTGCCAACTCCTCCTTAGATACAACTGTTGAGAAATGAATATTTTTATTTAGTAGTAGTGACGTAAAATGAGTCTGTTAATGTTGGCTACTAAGAACAACTTCGAATTGTGGGTTAGAAAATCTAACAGAAATCTATACAATGTGTGACGTATTCACCCTTCGCGTAATTGGATTTTTTGTGCAACAAGAACAAAAACCTCATGTCAACATAGGCACTCTTCTTGTAGTTATCAACCTATACAGTGTGTGATGGATTAAACTTCCCCTCATGTCAACATATGCCCTCTTCTTGTAGAACGAAAGTCTCATGTCAACATAGGCCCTCATGTCAACAAAAGCCTATACAACGTGCGATGTATTAATCTTTGCCCTTTTCTTGTAATTATTAGTCTTACCAACGAAATCTCGTTGCAATCACATGAATGTCCTCTCCCATAAAATGTTTTTCCAATCTAAACTATTGAAGTAATCTAAGTTCTCAACATCAGTGAATAGCCTCATATCAACGTAGGCCCTCGTTTTCTCTCTACCCATCGTAGCCTACTTCGTATAATACACCATTGTCCTCTTCACAACATATGTATCATTTTCAAACTCGATTATCTTGTATTCCTCTTCAATAGGCATTAATTTGAATACCTTTTGTAATAGACTTCTTGTAGTATTTAGGAACTATATCTTCCAATTGGCATCCAACCCTCATCACAAGTGCTTAATTAGGTGTCAACCACAATCCTGTCACCAATATGAAATCTTCTTTTTGAATGTAACAATCATGTTGTTCAAATAAAATGTCATCACATCCCTATTTTTGTCTTTGGCTTCCTTCAATGGGATGTTATGTACTAGTGGGCTGTTAAATAATATATCCACATCGACAAAGTGCTCAAATATTGTCTTTTTGAAGAGATCAAATTGAGTAGGCGTAAGTTTACCATTCACTATCTTATTAACTTGTGATGTGGGAAGACAAACTGGTGGCCTAACCTGAAAACCAATATCTCATAGGAATTTTGAATTGCCTTGCCATACTGCACATAAAATGAAAAAAAAAAAAGATAATTAGGCCATTGATAAATCCTCGTGCCTCACTCATCGCTATACTCGATGCTCATGCTCGATGCAGGATACACGATACTCGATTCTCATAGACTCGATACACGACAACCTCTACTCGACACTCATGCTCGGTATTCGTTACGACACTCGGTATGAATGGTTATGCTTGAATAACTAAAGTAACATTAAACCCTACTTCTACGCACCAAAATTGAAAGGAACACCAAAAGAATGTACATTCTAATTCGCAATGTGACAAAAAAAAAAAAACAAAATGTATGTGCTTCAAGTAAGGCCAAGTATCTAGATAACTAGTTACATGAATGTGATTCAGAATGATTGTTACCTTTCGCAAATAGAAGAGACGCAAAAAAGATGATGAATCTGTGTTGAGGAGGATATAACTAGAGAATGAGAAAATTTCCGTCTCAGATATGAGGAGAGCAAATGTTATGAGCTCAAAGTGAACATTTTATTTAAGTATTTAAAATTAGTTGAATATCGAGTAACGTATAACCTGACAACGTATATTGAGTATATCGTGTATCGAGTAAGATATTAAATAATATTAAATTGTTTGTAAAATGTAGAATGGAGAAGCGTGTATCGAGCATTGAGGAACGAGTAGACATGGATCGAGCAGTGAGTAGCCTTCAAAGATGCAAATTAATTATAGGGTCAAAACTACACTTTACACAGTGTCAACGCAATCAGAATGTCCACATTTGAGTGACGAAAATTGGGCCAAATATCGTTCGGTAAAACTCCCGAAAATCTTTAACCCTCTCAAACTTGCCTTATTTTTGGTAATTTCCCAACATTGTTGTTGGATGCAAAAATTGAAGGATAGGATCCCAATTCCTCTCTCACGTTCATATTCCCACAGAGAATACACATAGATTTGATTTCCGAAAATGGCTCCTTGAGATTCTCGATCAGCTTGAGAATCCGAGAAAAGAAGGAAAGGTTCAGAGAGTGACGGCATCCCCAATTCCGGCCGTGGCGGAGAAGAAGACGGCGATGCGATTGGGGAAGAGATGATGAACTGAGGCATTGAATCGTGGAGAAATGAATGTGAGCCATGCGACGGTTCATCCGGTTGAAGATCCCCCCACTACCGATGGCGCGAATGCGCCTATGGTCAGGATGAAGGACATGGAAGGAATGCCCGGTACCCGGGGAGGACTCGCTTTGCGATTCTTTCAGTTTTTCTTTGCGGCGGCGGCGCTGGGTGTCATGGCTACTACCAGCGATTTCCCTTCTGTTACTGCCTTTTGGTAAATCTCAATTTTTCTCAATTTTTCTCAATACAACTTTATTGTGTCTTTTGTTACTCAATTCTGTGGATGGTTTAGGCGATTTGTTCTATTAGTATCTTTTGGATCTAGGATTGCTTGGTTGGATCTTTTCGGGTCTGCTGCAGAGAGTACTTTTGGAGTAATTCAACTTGCTTTGGGAAATAGATTCAATATTGCAGAGAATAGATTCATATGCTTTGTTTTAATTGGTTTTGCTACTTATCCACGTAGTTGTGATCGGATTTTCAATGAGTTAAGGCAGAATTTTGGAGCCAATGATCAAGCGTTCAATAAAATGTATCGATTGGTTATTGATGGCAAACTCAAGTGGAAGCTTCAGCATAGAAGAGCTTGATGACATAGTTGATGGGTGCATTAATCAGTTGCCTGGCCCCACTGGCTCATAAACTTTTATCTCTTCACCGACCATCAGAAACCATGGACCTCGGTTAAGTAGTAAAATGCCGTGTCTAGTTGGAGCATTTGATGGTCCTATCTTAGGAGGTTGTAAGAAAGAACATATGATTTATGAGTTCCTAGAAATGTAAAAATGTTAATTACTTGCTCAGATTGTTATTATGCTTTGTTGGCTGATAATGGTGGTTGGTCACAGACTCATTGGGATTAAAGGTTTATTTTTTTATCCTTTACTTCACTGAGTTCTTAGCACATGTATTTACATCTTATGCTCTGTGGAGCTATGAAATTTTAAATTCGCAGGTTGATTTTCTATGGTCTATGTGTGTGTGCTGTTCCTTAGACTAATGAATCTTCTGCTTTTTCAGCTATCTTGTTGCAGCAGCTGGTTTGCAGAGTTTGTGGAGCCTTTTGTTAGCCTTCATTGACATGTATGCTCTACTAGTGA
Source organism: Cucumis cinereus (assembly GCA_037974625.1). NCBI lineage: Eukaryota > Viridiplantae > Streptophyta > Magnoliopsida > Cucurbitales > Cucurbitaceae > Cucumis > Cucumis cinereus. Next base: position 3,047,277 of record JBBPDJ010000004.1, read on the forward strand.
AAAGATCCTTACAGAATTGCAGGATAGTCAGCTTATTCACTATTGGTGATGGGGTATGTTTATAGCATCCGCTGGTTCACTCTTATGTTCTTCAATATTCTAGAACTTGATTGCTTCGCTGCATTACTAGTTATCTCCAGCATTTTTTTAATGCTCAAAGGCGTAATAAAGCGCAATAATCTTCTGGGACTTAAACACAAAACGCAAATAAAAGACCCCTGAACACATGATATTTTGCATTTAGGTTCAGTAAATTTGATCTTTTTTTAGTTAATTGAGAAGGAAAAATCCTAATTAATACCAATTTTTATGAACATAATGAAAAAGGCCCGAGACCAATGGCTTTGAACCTTGAGGCTTCACAAGGTGCCAGACTTGCGTCTTGAGCTTAGCCACGTGCCTGGAACGGATTTTAAAACTCTGGTTATCTCGAGACCATTTTTCTTGGACTGAAATGGTGTGCTTTAATAAGGAACTCGCTGCTGTTTCTCTTATATAAGAGTATGTGCTAACTTTAAGCCTGATTGTTCTCTTGGAGTTTTGACCAATCAATGAAATGCTTGGTATAGCTAGAGAAAATGGATGCTTATTATTATTAGGGAAATTGTTCTAATGGCAAAACTGTTGAAATGTTTACAAATATAGTAAATTTTCATAGTCTTCAGTGATAGACAGTGTAGTGATAGACATCTATCAGCGTTTATCAACATCTATTAGTGATAAATGATAGTAAATTATCAGTGTCTATCAGCATCTATTAGTGATATTTTGCTATAATTGTTAATATTTTGGTTATTTTGCTAGATTTGAAAGCAACCTTTATTATTATTCGACTAAATTATAAAAAATGTCCTTGAATTTTGTGGTTTGAGTAAAAAATATCTTTAAACTTAAAGTTTAAAAAATGCTCAAACTTTAAAAAATGGTTAAAAAATAATCTTACCGTTAGTTTTGGATGGAAATCATTAAAGTTTTGTTTAAAAAATACTTCTGAACTATTGAAAAGTTTTGTTTAAAGATGGCAACCGTCAACGGTAAGAGTATTTTTTAACCCTTACTGAAAGTTTAAAGACATTTTTGAAACTTTTGAAAGTTTAGAAGTATTTTTGACCTAAGCTACAAAGTTGAGGGGTATTTTTTTTTTTATATAATTTAACCTTATTATTATTATTTTTCATATACAACTTGCTTTGTTATGATATTTCATATTGTTATAGTTCCCATTGAACTGAATCTAATTCTGTCATACTTGTATCAAGTTAAAGTTGATCAGATGCAACTCTGCCTTAACAGTTTAAAGTAGTTTTGGAAATATATAGAGGTAATTAATATTTTGCTTTATTTTTCTCCTTACTGCAACCATAAAAGTGAATTGGACTTCACATTGTTGCTTCTCACATGAGCGACGTACAGATATCAGTCTCTGTAGCTGTTGTATATAAAACTATCATTCTCATATGATCACGTATTGAATGCTTAGAGATCTCTTAGAATACCCACAATTTCTGCTACCATTTATTTCCGACCAATTTTCGAGAATGTACTTTTACTAGTCTAGCAGCTGACACCCGTTTTTTTCCTTCAGATCACATCTACACTCACGTTCGCTGCAGCTTGTGCTTCTGCCGGCATCACAGTTCTTATAGACAACGATCTAGGTAGCTGCAGCAAGAATCATTGTGTACAGTTTGAAACTGCAACGGCCATGGCATTTATTAGCTGGTTTACTGCGTTGCCTTCATTCTTCATGAACTTCTGGTCTCTTGCATCCCGATGAATTCGGCTATTAAAACCTAAAAGTATTGATTCACCCAACACCCTACACCCTCTTCTTCTTTGTTGCTGTTTCTTGCGGTTTTATGATAATATTTTGTTGTACATGTCTTGAAAATGAATCTTGTAATGCCAGTGTAAAATTTGCGGTTGAGGTGACAAATATGGGTGTTTTAATTTGGAAGTCATTTCATCACTTGATCGTTACTGCAAAGAACCCAATGGCAATCCATCGTGTACAAATTGTTAACATATTTAAATTTACTTCGGTTTTGGTTTGAGTAATCCAACAACATTTCCCATTTTTATCATTCAACAAAAGAATTTGTCATCGTCAGAAAACCTCCCCTGCCATACATCAATAATTCAAACCTGAGGCTGATGTAGATAAGATGCCACAAAATTGTAGAAACCCTTCCTATTTTCTTGGACTGTTCGCATAATTTTCTACAAGTGTACATGGGAAAAGAATCACAGGAACGACCAATTGACGAAGGAGAAGGCAAGACAGTGCACGGTAGACTCATCTTCTGCAAGGACTTTCCATGCAACAGCTTGTTCAAAGGAAGCATGTCGTCCCATTGTTGACATACAAATTCCAGCAGGAATGTAAGCAAAGCCCTGATGAAAAAACAAGATTCAATTTGGTTTGCATTGTTACACTACTCATTGATCTTAGAAATAGCAAACCATCATAAGTCTCCTTTATGCAGTATCAACACGATCATCCATGACAAGTCTACCATGATGAATAATAATAAACTGAAAGGGAGATTATAGTAGATAACCTGGTTCATTAAGCTGGAAAAAACAGTAGAGAAAGCCTTGCGGGCTGAATCGCCAAAAATTTTATCTAAAGTGATGTCTTGTAAGGCAACCAATGTAGTCTCCAACATGTCAAGGCCTGCTTGGTTTGCAAACATGAACACGGGGGGCAGTGACTGCAAACCATCCATCAACATAAATTACAACACAGTTATTAAGTTCATTTTTTGTTCACTTGACGGTTTATTTAATTTAATTTAATTTAATTTTTACCTTGAGGGAACAGCAGAGAATTGCATCCTGATGATTCCACAGACGTTTCAACACTGAGTCACCTTCCACACTCTCTGATGTTACCAACTCTGTTCCCATATGGCATCTGTGAGAGAAGAGAGAGAGTCAACTATTTACCTTTATGGCTTATTAACTGGAAGGATAATTTTTTGGGTTATTTTTGTAGAACCTAAATTATTGGAAGACAAACAATAACAGAATTAAAAGATAAACCAAGTCGAAGTATTTAGACCCTCCCAATCTTCAGACACTCTCGACTTCTAATTCATATTCTAAAATATTGCCTATCTTCCTCCTTCCTTACCCACTCTATTTATAACCAACAAACCCAACTCTCTAACTAATTACTACTAATGTGCCCGTAATATCCCTTGAACATGCTAATATCATTCCTATCAAGTGTGCTTTTAATATCATTCCTCAAATGGTAGGAGGATTTTTATGGGTTGTTTTCTGATTTGGCAATTGGTTATTTTCTTAGATAATAAGTATGCCTGATAAATAAGTTCTTATTTAATACAAAAAAAAAAAAAAAAAAAAAAGAATTGTGTGGGGGAATTTATTGAACATTTGTATGCTTTTGTTGGGAGAAAAAAAAAAAAAAAAATCAAATATAGCCCTTACTTTAATAGGTAGATAGGATAATGATAAATCTACATCCATATATTTAGGGTTCACATGTACTAGGCATACTGGGAATCAGGAATAAATTAATCCAATTTTCGTGATTCAAGATATTTGGATGAAAAATTACTAAAAGTTTGTTTTTAAACAACAATAAATGTGAAATATTTAAGAAAAGAGAAATGACCTGTAGCTATGACAGATCCATCGAGCCAGCGTAAGAGCTTCTGGACAAGCAGATGATAGCTTTGGCTCTGATGTAGAGCTTAACCCAGAGGGAGATATGGCGACTGCAACCCTCTGCACGGCTGAAACAACACTCCGGACATACTGTCTAGCCATTGCTGCAACGTTATCCTGCAAGTTGCTACCGAATGGGAACTGGAAAGCGATGGTCAAAACCGATCTGAAGTTAGAAGTTGATGCAGCAGCCGCCACAGCTGCATCTTGAGAAGCAGAAGAGCCAACTTCAAGACTGGAAGTGAGATCCAGAGTCCTATTTGAGTTCCATGTGTCTTTTGGGTCACTCTGAATGATTATAAACCAAACAAAAAGCATGTTGGTCAAAATTATCAGATTTCAGTGAAAAAGGATTTCTACAAGAGTGTAAACAATTTTATGAGAAGGTGAATAATATATCCAATACTTTATTAAAAATTATTTTTTTTAGTGTTCAAACACTTGGCTTGGATTTTGAAAATTTGTAAAAAGTAGATAACAAAGCAAAGAAACCAATAGGTGAAAATGATGTTTATAAACTTCATTTTCAAAATCTAAAAGCAAAAATTCAAATGTTTTCAAGCGAATATCCCTAAAATACAGTTTCACTGAAGGAAATCAAAGTTCATAAAGGGCAGTTCTAAAAAAAAAAAAGAAACCAAATGTTTTCTTTAACCATTTCCAATATTGGATCTAAAAAGTCCTTTGTTCCAATTTTTAAAATTTTGATTGAAAGACTTGTAGAAAGTAATATAGGAGATAGACAGTGCATGGCATTAGATTAAAAGAAGCACAATTTAACTCAACTGTTTTAGAATGTAATGGGATGATCCTGAAACCAGAAGCCAGTAGCACAGCATCATCAGGAAACATCTCATCGATTGGAGCAAACACAAGTTCGGAACACGCCCCAACAGCATTCTCATCAATGCCAGTACACATCTGTTTGACATGAGAAATCAAGAGAGCTATTAAATTCATCCAACACAACAAATCATCAGAATTTTTCTTCACAAATAATGCATTAGATGGCTCTGCTGATTGAGGGGAAAAGCCCCGTATTAAATGAACTACATATGAAACAGAGAAGACGATACCTGCAAGAGATGAATGTCCCGGGACATAAAAGCATCTTCTTGAGCAAGAGGGTGACTTTCAAGTCTTACAACTTCAAGCAACTGGATGAACAAAATGAATATGGAGTTAAGAGATTTCATTCCCAGCATAAATCTTGGTGGGTGATAAGCAAAAACAAGTAGACAAATTTCTGTTTAAACTGGTCGTGTGATACAAAGCCCAATCATGCATTAAAAAAAAAAAGGATGAAACATAATGGTATCACATATATTCAGATTAAATTGATTAATTTGTACACGAAATACTATTATTTATAAATGTACAAGTGGGGTTGGGAGGATAAAATCAACAGAACTTTATAAATTGCTTTATCATGGATGCTTTGGGTTCTATACATATCCCCCCTGCTGAAGGTAGATGGTGCAAAATACAATTAGTCACCTCTTCTTGTTCAATTGTATGACCGAGTGGCATGATGATTTGGCTCCCTGTAAACCTCGTCGGTCTCATGCCCGGGTATGCATACGAACCAGTTTTTAATGATGCAGCAGAATAGGCATCAACATTGAAATCAGCCCACTCGGACCGATGCTCCCTCAAGAAGCGAATTAGAGCAATTGGAGGAACATTCTGAAAGGAAGACCATTATTAACAAACTCATTAACTAATCCATTGAAGTTTCATCTGTTTCAGTTTCACACAAACTAAACACATAGAATGTTCAGAAAGGCAAATAATGGTCAATTTCATAGCCGTTTGGAAAAAATCCATGGCCAAATAAAAGATGCCTATAATTGTAAAAAGGTTACGTTATTATTTCAATCCATAGTCTTAGAGGTTTCAATTTGGTGCCTAGTTAGGAATTAAATCTCTCAAATCATCATATCACCAGTTTTCAATCTTTTATTTTTTCATGCTACATTTTCTTTCGCATTATCTTGTCTTCTCTCTCATTCATTGTCTTGCTAACGCTGCTAATAGCAATGAATAACAATGATACTACAAAGCACAACCATATAGAAGAATGAAAAATTCTAAACGACCACAAAAACAATTTTAACCATACTTGGAGAAGCATTGAAGCCTTTGCACAAAGGATTCCCCCGTGGAATGCAAGAGAATTGACTGGATCATATGATGTATTTAGATTCTTACTCGAATTTATGGCAAGGATCACATCATCAGCTCCATCACAATTGATCAAAGACCACCCATCATCATTGAATCCATTGACAGCATCATTAAATCCTCTACAAGAAGGTAATATAGGAAAGAGACCCTCAAAGTGTTCTTGTTCCATACCATGTTAAAAATTCAGTGAAAAAATCAATAAGAAACATTTATCAACTAAAAGATTGTATATCTACCTGCTCAATCTTTGGCTGAAAGTTCGCAGAACAGCTGGTTGCCTGCCTAAACTGTATACTACTTCACCACTGGTCTCTTGAGCGATTTGCCTCACGTAGCGAAGAGCCTAAATATTTGAAGTAATAAAAAGGGGATGATGAAAATTTGACCAAAGTGTTCAAAGGGGCCAACGGTTTTTAAACTTTTCCTTAGTATCAATCAAATAGCAACAACTCGTTGCAACAATCTTGGATTGTAATGTACCTTTGAGTATTAAGTATTTTTATTTTCAAACAATAGAGGAAATCTGAATTTACTCACTGCTATAGTCATTTTCTGGGCCACGGCCTTTGATGATTCGTAAAGTGGTCGTACTACCTCTGGAACACCCCAAGGCTATTGAATTGAACAGTCATTTTGAGACTCGGCTTTCTGAAATAGTATTTACAAATTGAATGTTGAAAAAATCGAACCTCAAGATTTAGGTGGTCTACAATGTGAATAATCGAACCACCACCCTCGCATGGGCGAATCAAATAGCCGCTGGGAAGCATTTCCGCTCTTATAAATTGAGAAGCAGAAGCTGCATTCGGCCCAGTGCCAGATCCGGACAGCGATCTCTCACAAACCTCAAAGAAAAACAGAAGTAAGCATACACTATTATTAAAAAATAGGATAATGATGCTAGGAGAAACTTTTACCACAAGATTGCCATTTTCTAAAGTTTTGATGTATCTTAGAGTCCAAAAATCTCGTGCAGGCGCTAATGTAGTAGGAGCATAAACCTGAAGTACCTCAGCCGTCATTGATTCCCTCTAGAAATCTGTCATTAACCATCTAGCAAAATTGTAATAGATCTCCAAATATAGTTCACCTGCGTATAAACAAGTTCGATTGTTCCACCATCACCAGTGGGAAACGTTGTAAAGACTTCAAGGCTCCGGCAGTCACGAAACCAAGATGTACGATCTTTTAGGATCTCAGCAATCTGTAAAAGTACTTGTGATGGTGAACAAATAAATTCAACGTCACACTATTTACTACCATAATACACATTGCCAAATCAGTAGTATGAGCATGCTTGCCTTCATGGGCTCTAAACCGACAAGACCACAAGCTCGTGCGGCCACTCCACTGCAACTTTGTGAAATGGCAAAGATTCCCACCGAATCCGGACCAGGCTGGACGAAACATTCCCACAAAAAATCCAGATTAGAAATGCTATTAGGCAAAGGAATACCAACTTACGAACAACATATGAAAGTGAATTAGAACCTTCATCCCAGGCATCTGGACCCAATCAACAGCAGTTCCTGTAGCCTTTGACAGGAAGGCTGCCAAAATCTCCTCTGCAATAGACAGGAGTCTGCCATAATTGTTATAGATTAGACAAGGTAAATTAACATTATAGCTTGATAAGCAATGCAAGAAATAACATAGAATATGCCTCTGAAATTACCCAGCAGGGCTACTAGCATCTCTAAGTGAATGCTGAGCCGTAGTAGCCACTGAGTCACAAGCTGCATCAGTAGTTGTTGCTGCTGGTGCCTAGAAAACAATTGAAATGCTATCAACAGACAAACAACTACCCAAAAAGACAATGATCTACACAAATACTGATCATTTCAATCCATAATTCTCATAAAGCTTCAACACAGGACATCCATTTTTCAAAGAGAATTAAGGCAAATATCAACATAACATAAAAGAGAAGCAGAACTACTCAAAATGTGAAGGAAAGAATACGTAGATTAAGATGAAATGATCTCAGAAGAACAAAAAAACAGGAGGAGAAAGGCATACATTGGTAGTTTGCAAATGTTGGCGCATATACCCATTCTCACAGACGAGCTGAGACACTTGCTTCTGCAGCCTATCATTCTCCTCCATCAACAGCTTGTTCATGGCCGTCAATTTACTGTTTAGTGACTGTAAACGAGAAGCCTCTTTTCTTTGTTTCTCTCTACATCTACAAAAGACCAACAAAACCCCATAAAAAACATCCCAACTCCCAAAAAAAGCATACAAACTCAACCAAACTTCACAAACAGTGGAGATTCCACAGTACGCAAAATCAACTGACAAATTGCAACACCCTCAATCAATGATTTCAAAAGAAAACAAGCAGAAGAAGAAGAAGAACCCCATCAAGTTTTCTAATACCTGCGGTTTTGGAACCAGACTTTGATCTGCTTGGGTTCGATGTTGGCTAAGATGGGGCAATCACGAACCAGCTGCTGGCGGCGCAAAGAGCTTGGTTTAGGGCATTCAGCATAGACTCGCTCAAGAGCTTCCACTTGCTCCGTCGTGTAACGGACATATTTCCCAGTGCTGTCAAGGTGGCCATTGATACCCCCATCGCCACTCTCCCTGTGATGGGCCATAGCCATGGCCATTTCCCCAAATCTCCAAACCAAAACACTAAAACCTCAACAAACAGAAAAAAGAAAGATGGGTTTGTGTTCAAACTAAAGAAAACAAAGTTCCTTGGTAAACTCCGCCAGGTGTGAAAATCAAAAGTCTCTAAAGAGACAAAGTTCGGATGAACGTAAATCAGAAGATTCAATGAAAAAGCTCCCTTGATCGTGAAAAATCCCAGATGGGATTAATCTTTTTCCTTCTTTCAAGCTTGCCAATAGATTCTTCAAGCTTCCAATGAGGTTTTCACGTAACCTTTTTTTAGCTTCAAAATTTCGCAGAAAGTTCCAAAAGTTAAAACTTAGATTCCTTACTACTTTTTGAACCTCAATAATCCCTACTTCTTGCCTCCCACTTTATCCCCAAATCCCCCAAATTCATATTCCCACTAAGATTCACCAAAATCCCACTTCTTATTCCCAAAAATGTATAAGCTCCAACTTCTAGTCTTCACTAAAACTTCCCCAAAAACCCACTTCAACTCACAGAGTAAGAAATTAAAATTTTAAAAAAAAAAAAAAAATCTCCACCAAACATTCAACTGAAGAACAACCCCACCAACTCTGCAGAAAAATCAAACAGACCCATCAAACATTCAACAACAAAACAGCAACAGACTCTTTCAGCTGATTGTATTGCAACTTTCACAATTCCTGCAGAGAGACATGTATACACACACACATAGAGAGAGAGAAAGAGACAGAGAGAAAAGGGTATAGTCTTGTTGAAGTGATGATACAATTCTTCAAAGGTCGCAGAATGGTTCAATTTTCTTTTTCTTTCAAATATTTTCTAATTTTCTTGTTTCTTGAGTTTCGTCGCTGTCGATGGTGTTTGTTTGAAATGACATGATAGACAGGTAGCTCTTAGGCCCCTCCGTCAATCTGTCTTTCTTTGACAGAAGAATGACAAAAATCTTTTTCTATAATATTCTTCTCTCTCTCTCTCTTTTCCTATTAGTTTTTCATTGTTCTTCTTCTTCTTTGTTCGTCATATTTCAAGATCTTTTCTGGTTTTTCATCTCTGACTCTCTCTATAAACAACACCCAGTTTTCAGATTGCTCGAGTGGTGTAGTGGCCAAATTTTTTCAGGCGACTCTTACCAAATGGTGTAATCCTCCTAATAAGTTTTCATTGATTCAATTGTAATTATATAGGTAATTGGATTGTTTTTTTTATACATTTTGCTCAACGTAGGGACATAGAGGGCCCGCTGAAATGCATTTTTAATAGTCTAACTATCAAATCTTAACTATATTCTTAAATAATTATTATTAAAAAATCTGTTAATTTTGAAAAAACGTAAGTTAAGTTTAGTTCGTTCATTTTTATTTTATGTTTTTAAAAATAAAAAATACGAAGTAAATAATTAAAACGTGGTTGAGATACATGTTTTTTAAAACGATTTTTAAAAACAAACAACATTCGAAATAGCCAATTTTTAAAAAAATAAATTGACATTTTTTTTGTTCTTAGATTTTATTTTCAGAAATTTTAAACATGAGATATACTATTGCATTTTCAAATTTCACAACCAAACACAAATTTTGAGTTTTGAAGTAGACGTGTTTTCAAATATAGTGAAAAATAAGAATTTGTTTTTGTTTTTCATAAAATTTCTTGTTTTCCAAAATATTTTTCAGATCACGAACCAAACCATCCTAAAAACGGTGAATCGTCTAATAATGCAAAACATGAAAAATCAAGATTCTAAGTTCACCTTCATCATTAGATTCCAATATAGTCTTTCCATTCTCATGCACAATCTGCTTCGAGTTTAACATGATAATTCCAGTTTCAAACTCTCTATCTCAATCAAATGGTGATAAAAGATTGAATTGATGGAGCATAAACATGATACAAAGTAACAAAAATCAACAAAAAAATTTGAACGCACTCAATCCCTATAACCAACAGTTAATATAGCCACTCATGTTCTTAATACAAGCCCTAATCATATTGTACAAAAACATAAAATAAGAGATGGAAGAGAAAAGAAATTTATCCTCAATCCAATCCATTGTTGGCACTGCATCAACGTTCTATGCTCGACCCAACTTCAATCAACCCCACAATGAAGCTTTGAAAGCTGTCTCTAGACAGCAGCCTCTGAGCCTCCATGGAAATCCCTCAATGATCCCAAGTACACTCCCCTTCAAATGATGACAAAACAAATTTAAAATAGAGAAACAATCAATGTAGCATCATAAACCTAATAAGTGGGCATCACGACACCATATAAAGAAATATGCATGGAGATTGCAAAACGTTGCGTCGCTGCTCTACTGCAACACTACTAGTTGTGGCGCTGCGCTGCGCATTGTCCGAGGGGTACTGTGAAAGTTTAACAATATATATATATATATATATATCACTATAACAAATGTGAAAGCAGTGTCGATTCTAGCATGTTAGTAGGATATTGTTGTTTATGTGTTTTCGAATATCAAATGCTTAAAGGATTCTTGGCTCCTTACTGAAGACAGGGATACCATCCGACTAAGTGACGAGGATATAACCTCACCCAGAAGTCCAAAAGAATTTTTTAACATGAGTCAAGAAAGGTTATTGAATGAGTGTTGTTTGTTATGTTAAAAGGGTAATGGATCATACTACAAGTATACTATCAGAAAACTAAATGCTTCATTTAGACATTTTATCAAACACATTGTAAGCTACCAAAAAGCTTCATCACATAACCAACTATGGAGAAGAAAATTTAGATTCACATTAGAAAGTTGGTCATAAACCAAAAGTTTTTCTTTTTTAGCAAAGCAAAAAGTTTTTCTTCTTAGCATAACAAAAATTGTTTGTGAATTCTCTTTTGAAAAATTGGAAAAATAATTCAAACACATGAAAAAGAGAGATGAAATGCATATATAAAATGGATATTACCTATTTAGATTTGGTGCAAGCATCCAAGAAACCCTAGGACAACTTCAAGCCAGTTTAGGATGAATGATATCATGGATAGTACAAAACAATAACAACATGTCTGCTACACAATTTAACACCATTCGAGAAATGTGTCCAAATCCAACATTAGAAGAAGTCAAAACAAATCCATTGGGATGAACGCAGAGAATATCGAGTTTGTAGAAACCATGGATGCATGGACTCCATAGACGAATGATCTGCCGAATTTAGAGTTTACAGCTTAGAATGCAAACTAAAGGATAAACATTAATGATTGATTTTTTGTTACTTTAATGTGAACGATTCAAACATGTGCATAGATGGATATATTTAACTATTCATATCGACGACCTACCAAACTCTTTCAAGGAATATGTGAATTCAAAAAGTATATATTATTCCAGATAGCAGCTATCAAGGTCGAGATCTAGAAGCTCTAAACACACATGAACATACAAGGAAATATAGTGTTTGTTGATTATATGGTGCAACTTGTCCGAGAATGGTGGGAATTGATCATGACTTAATTGCATAGAGCTCTAAACACATTGCATGAAAACAAGTTGATCTCAATAATAATAAACCGAAATTTAGTTTCTAAGGTTCATGTAATTTAAGAACAAGAAAATACGTAAAATATTAATTGCATATGATGGATTTGACACTCTAGAATCTCGTAATCCCTTTGTGTGATTGAATTTTTCCTAATCGATCAATTTATTTACTTTCATAGGATCATTTTGTATTTATCACGAGTCTGTTCTCTAAATAAAAATTGAAATGATTTCTGCGATAGCTAAAAATTTAATTATCGAATTCTAAAAGATGATACACAATCTCAAACCGTCTTAAACTTATTATAATTCGATGCGTAAAATTTCACGTATTAAATTTATTGTTGGTTTTTCAAATGGTACCGTATCATATTGACAAGATGTAATTGGAAGATGCTCCAAATGTGTCCAATTACATGGGAAAGCTACCAACAAAAGTAGTGGTTGACAATAGTGTTTGATTTATTGGATGGTAGCATATAAAAAGAAAAATGAGATATTTGTTGATTGACTATAACTATGGACCTTGGGACAATAGTGGATTAAACCAAACATTTTTAGAATTGAAAGGAAAATCAACTATCATTGGTTGACCAATTTGAGCACACAGAATTAAAAGTTGAAGGAATTACAAATTTTTATTTTATTTTATTTTATTTTATTTTATTTTTGTTAGGAAATAAAAAAGAAATTGCTATGGGTTAGAATTAAAATAAAATAAAATAAAAAAAGGGTCATAGATTCAAAGTAAAATGGAATAGAATTGGGATAGTGGGGGTGTAGATGGGAATTTGTTGTCCAAAGTGGGGGTGATTTCATACATACTAATGAAATGAGATTCAAAGCAATAAAAAGTGGTAGAAATAGTGTGGTACTATGAAGAAAATGAACATTGATTTTGTGGATTTATTTATTTATTTATTATTTTTTTAAAATTTTTCCTTCAAAAAGCCAAAAAGGTTTCACAATATCCTACCATTTCAAGGCTTTGAATTTCTTTTTCTTTCCCAACCATTCCCCCAATCACAAACATCCACTTACCTTTTCTAACAAATTACTAATCTAATAAACAATTTTGATTTTTATCCATGAAGTTGTTGGGAAAAATGAGATTGGTTCTATGAAGTTTGTTCTTTATGGTAAAAAGGAAAATGTACAGGCACTAACAGTGGCAGATCCAAAAAATTTATTGACGGAAGGCTAAAAATACTCTGAAAAAAATGTACATAATGGAATTTGAACCTAGGTGTAGAAGGGACTAGAAGGTAATTTTAACAATAGACTATTTTCTAAAAAGCATAAAACTGAGGGTACTCAAACCTCTCGGATCTATACTAAATTCATCCATGTGCACTAACCATTTACATTAGTGTCGTGTTAAAAGATGAAAGATAAAATGATGGGACATACCAAAGTCAAAACATATATATATATATATATATTTAAGATATGATTGCTTCTTGCTAATGGGTATGGAAAGGGTTCCCATTTGCTTTTGTCACACCAGCCATCCATTGCTTTTCTTTTTCTCATAGGAAAAAAAGGAATATTGATTACAAATTGGGCCCCAAATTGGGCCCAACCCAGTGGGCCCAAATGTGACTTGGCCACCTCTCCACTCATTTCATTCCCTTCAAATCAATGTTTTGTTTTGTGTAAAATTATTAGAATGCTGACGTGGCAATTTATAAGAGTTGGGGAGGGGTTTGTTCAAAGTGCCTACTGCCTGTTTTGACCCCTCCACCACCCACCACTTAATCAGTCTCCCAATAATTTCATTTTTTTCAGACTCATCTAATCTCTTTAATATTTTTTTTCTTTCTAAACTTTAATTCTATGTATTTCTTTAATGATATCTTAGCTCTTGATTAATGGAGTCTCTCCCTCAAAAGTTATGTGTGTGTTTTGGCAGATGCATGACTTAAAATTGGAGGGAAAAAAAAAGAAGAAATATGTACTATTTTTTTACCCTTTATTAACACTATATTCGATTGAATTACTAAAATGAAACTTTCTGTATGCAGGTTGAGCTCTTGTTCGTCGCTTTCTCGTTTTTTTACTATTCTCACTGACTCGACCTCCTCCTCTCTCTCCATTGCTTCCGACGTTTCAATTGTCAAGTGATGACGTCTCTACAACATGAGGACCAACAACGAATGGAGAATGATCGATGCAAATCAAGAAAGAAAACTTGTGAAGGACAAAAGAGGATACGAAAAAATAAAAATTAAGGATAATTTTGGTTGGTGATATTGTAAGCAAGATGGCAAAATTTTTACGGTTCAAAATGTGGGACAAAAACTATTTTGGAGCTTGAGATTCACTCTATCATTCAAGTTTTTTTTCCTTCTCAAAAGTTATAAAAGTGGTGGTTAAAGGTTGGCTGAAGACGATTGAGAGCAGCATGAGATGGTAGTGGTTGGAGGTTGGTCAATAGCAATCGTGAAAAGTGGTGGTCAGAATTGACCGACCGCGGTTGCTGTTGGAGTTTCTTGTTTAATTAAGAAGAGATCAACTATTAAACACTCCTAATTTATTTTTCTAAAAGTTGATTTCAAGCATTCATCATAACCCAACTTATTTGAAAAACTCATTTGTTTTTTAAATTCATTTTCTGTAGATGTCAAATACATTAATTTCTTTAATATTCCAAACGCACCCTAAACGAGTGCTCAAAATAGGTCACGAGTCGAGATCTCCAAAAATACTTTTATATATGCATATAACGTTGACCCATTAGACTTAATTAAGTGACATCAATTAAGAGGAAACTCTTACTCTACCTCAACTTCAGCATCCTCTCCTTAATGGTCAAATTTTACCATAACTTGTAATCCAAGACTTTGTTAATATCTGCTAGATTTATTAAATAATGCATTTTGTCATATGGTCTCTTCCGTCCATATTCAAGAAAGATAAGAACCGTTAAGTAATATAACTTAGTTTTTATCAATGATAGCACTGACAACCTTCGATTAATGTCTATCAATAATAGAAGTTTATCAGTGTCTATCGTTGATAGAATCTGAAATTTTGTTATATTTTGTAAATATTATGGTTCATGACGTTATATTTAAAAATATCCAAAATAAAAACAAAAACAAAATTACCAAAGGGAAAAGAAAATTGATGATCTTTTTAGGGTATTAGCAACATCATTGCTCCATTCAGAATCACTTTGGTACATTTTCCAAACTATAATCAATTAATGCAAGTAACATGGAACACTTTTTGATCTAACACAAACCATATTGACCCTTTAATTAAAGATTGTGTTTTGGTTCATGAGTTACACCAATAATAGAGAGAAACAATTACAATACTAATGTCATTAATTAGATTTAATTGAGCCTAATAACTTTAAATCAAAATGAAACCAAGATTTATAAATAAATAAATAAAAAAAAACCTTGATTAAATTAAATATATGGGGTGTCAATTGGAAGAGAAAAGGATTTGTTTGGTCTAGCCATTTGGAATAATAGGGAAAGGGTTTTGTAAATGATGATGATATATGCATATATGATAGCATTCACTAAGGATCCAAAATCATTACATATTCTTTCAACCTTTTTTGGTTTCCTCCCTTTTCAAGATATAGGGGTAGGTAGCCTATGTTCCATTATGAGTTTCAAGACCTCAATTTCATGTTTCTATCTACAACCATTAACACATGAAAAATAATGCATTTTGGGACTTTGGATTCTATGCTCTCTATACTATAGAATCTCATTTCAAATCATTTCTGTCAATAATTTTACATATACATGATTTATCATCCGTATCTATCCGTGCTATATTTTTAATATTTTCAATAATTTTGTCATTTAAAATAATTTTCATTTCTTTTTTGTAACAATCTTTCAACCATCGATATTTCATAAATTATGGATTTTGAGGTTGGCATTTTAATCGATCATGTTATTCATACGTTAATTTAGGTGTTAAATTTTAATCTTCACCATTTTAACATTAAAAAATATTGTTTCCTGGACCTCAACCTCTTTAACATTTGCAAGTTTGAAGTAGTGTTACTTAATAACTATTTAATTTTATTAAATTGTAACTATTTGTCAATAATTTCCTTACAGTAAATTGCAAAAAAATATGTTTCCAAAAGATTTTTTTTTTTTTTTTTTTTTAGTTTTCACAACTTGGGTAAAAGTATAATAAAATAAAGCATATTTTTTTAACACTATAGGAAGTGTTTTGGCCAAAGAATCAGAGAGCAAAGAGTTGGAAAGTGTGAAGTTAGTGAACTTTTTATACTTTGTTTGGCTCAAGAAGTTCGTTGGCCCGACGACTAATTAATATCTATTTTATGTTCCGTTAACTCCTAACACTATAACCCTAAGAATTCACAACTTCACTACTTGTATGCAACACCTGATAAATGTTGCTTACAGCATTGAGTTGAGTTCTTAACTTTGAAGTTAATATGTTGAAGTTAATAAGTTTATGTTTGAAGCTCAAAGTTGTTTAGTCTGCGTTTAAGAAATATTAGGAGGGAGAGGAAAAAGGAGTAAAATTTTTCAATAAATATGCAAAAATTCAATAGGTTGATAAGAGTTGAATTATTTATAAAGCAGATTGGTCAAACAAACCTTCATATTGCTCTACAAACTATAAGCACTTAATGCATTCCTATTTCTCGACACTAAAAATCATACTGATGGACATTCATGCATTATCACCAATGACCAGCATCACTTAGATAACTATCAGGAAAGATAAAATAAGAACAATTAGACTTGAGAGAAGACAGAATCAATCATAGTCATTGGCCATTTTACTAAATCGAATTGAATCTATATCAATTTTGATCTTCATCCTCAAAATTGCTCATGAATTTGAGGAAGATGAACTATTTCTCTTCCTTAGAGAACTGCAATTTTCAACACCTGAAATACAAGGATCATTCACCTCGAAATTTCGCCAACCCAACCTCTTTTAGGGGCCATTCAGAATCACTGTCTAGACAAGATTAGCAAATATTATATATATACATGCATGAAAATACAGAATAGCAAAAACTGCAAACAAGGTATCCCGAGCGATGAGATGGTTACCAGAACCGCTGGATGACGAACTTAATACGTTCGGTACACCCTCATCGAGCTGGTCCCGGGGATGCAGATCAGAAGAGAGTTTTTGGAGAAGATGGGACAACATGCCCAAAGATACTAATATATAAGTACATAAGTTGACACAGTGGCTGTTGAAATGGCAATGCTGCAGGGATGCTGATACTACTTTTTCCACCTCTCAACAACTCAAGTTTTAACAAAACGGGGCAAAAAGAAAAAAAAAAGAAAAAAAGAAAAAAAGAAAAAGAGAAAAAAGGGAAAAAAAAGAAAAAAAAAGATGAAGAGAGAAAAGGGTTGACACTCAAAATAAGTTGCAGACAAGATGAGATAACCTAACTTTACTGCAAAACCATACGGCAATCTCCTATGTGGTCTTTTTCTAATGAATCACCTCATCAAATTTTGAGTTCTTCGAGGTTCTCTAATGTCTTAGTTTCTTCCTGACTGTTCACCACTGTAGATGTAGCTTGTTCTACTTCAGCAGTTGATACTACAGTAGGCGGTGAGGGCACGGTCACGGTCACGGCCACGGGCGCGGAAAGAGCAGGTGGGTCTTCTTTCGGAGCAGCAGGAGCTGGACATTCTTCTTTTTTAACTACAGGAGGATTTTCTTTGCGTACTGGGGGAGCAGCAAAGACAGGAATTGCTTGCCTAATAGAAACCGGTGGGGCAATCCGTATGGGTGGGACTCGAATTACTTGCTGTGGTGGAAGCTTTGAAGGTTGCGGGAGAGGCGGGGCAGAAAACACAGGCATTGCTGTTCTAATTGTAACTGGTGGGGCAATACCATGGCAAGATGTCCTATACTGCTGAACGGGAATATAAGAAAGAGCGGTTCCGGCATTGAACTTCTGGGGGCGGGGTCCAGAGCCTTCTAGTGCAGGAGTTTGAGATTGAGGAATGGGAATTTTATTTGCTGAAAATGGAGCTCTGCTTCGAGGAGCTGCCTTCTGGCAAATTAAGGGAAGAATCTTCGATGTGGGAGCAGGGGGTCGTTGGGGACTAGTTGGCCTTGGAGTCTGAATTTGAAGTTTTTTGTGGAATGGTATTGTTGCATTTGGATTTGACATCGCCATTTTTTCTTTTTGGCGATAATTCAACAAGGCTCGAGCTATAGTGATCTGCTCCAGCTCATCATTGTTTTCTGGTTCTGATGAAGAGCTTGCTGATTCTTTAGCCACTAGCCAAAATTAAAAACAAAACATTAGAAAAAACGAGTAAAAAAAGGAAGCACCATGGAAAGATAAACAAATTTCTTGAATTATAATAAAATATGTTCGCGATTGATATTATATTAAGAGGTAATTCAGTGATGTGTGCTCTTACTCCTCTCAAAATCTTAGCCACGTTTACAGACTATCATCATTAAAACTGATGACGGCAAATTTTTTTTTTTAAGCATGGCGGAAGCCATCAGGATAGAATATTTAGCTTCCATAGGAAGTAATAGCACTCAAAGAACTTTCCCATAAACATTTCACAGAGAAACTTTTGAATTTAAACTTGATGTTCCAGCAGATATTAATATCACACATGCTAGCATACATTGATTATGCACAAAATAAGATGATCTATTATCTTTTTTATCAGGATAATAGTGATGGTATCCGTTATAAATTATATACATACGTGTATATATATAACTCACATTGTTTTAAAGCTGACCAAGCTGCCATTGCAGCATTTTTCTCTGCCTGTTTTTTGTTCTTGGCAGGTTCGCCAGTAAACGTTATTCCAGCCAATTCTACTATCCCTGTAAAAACTGGCAGGTGGCCAAGGCCTGATCTGAATGTTGTATATTGTGGCAATGGCGCTCCAACTCTTTGGGCAATTTCCTGCAGGAGGTTCTTGTAAACTCCTGTTTCATCCTGATCACAGATGATTATAGTAAGTAATTGAACTAAAAATCGGCCAAGCCAACTCATGCATAAGATCTCAGCAGCATCTTTCATTCATATCAAGAACATTTTACAGACAGATGAACAATATCAGCAAAGAAGTTCACAAATTCTATGCCCAAGAGGATTGGTAGATTTCACAAATCTTTTCTTTTACGATAATTCAATGAAAATATCTTATATGCATTTTACATTTTAGTAGATAATACACGGATAAACTAACCAGAAAATAACTATTGGTATGAATGCATTTCATGTTTTCAATTAATCATAGTGTACTTCATGTTCTCAACACTATTTAAATCTAGAAACACTTTGACTTTTAAATAATAATTTCATTCCAGAGATCGGCTGCCCAAAAAACTATCTTCATCATTAATAATAGTATAAAACTTCAAATTGAAGAAATCAGTAACTTAAGTTTGTATTGAGAAAACCGCAAACTACATTTGTTCAATTTCTTCGGTGAACAAAGAGACAATTGCAGATTCCATTTGACTTGAGGTAATCTCAACTTGAAGCTAATCAACATCATAATTTGATTTGTAATGCCGTCTACTGTTTGGAACTGAATACAATTGAATTCTATAAGGTGTGTTTCATAAATTATTCAAAACAACTTCTACGCTGCATAAGAATAGTAAGCTATCTGAACTCCAACAATATTAATCTATTGCTTCGTAGCGAAACTCCATAAAATGGAGTGTTGTTTTATCAGTCTACAAACACCAGGCCATAACCACATAACCACTAAAATTCTATTTCATGGCCACACCTTTTTGGATAAAAGTTCAAAAATTACAATTTGGAGTTCAGAGTAATGAAATAGTTATTAAAGAACACGGTTGCTAAATAGTTATATCAAACATCAGATACATTACCCGATTATGAAGGATATCTTTAGTCCTTATTTTTAAAAGAGATGTTAACTGAGGGATGAGAGAAATTGAAACATAGTTAATAACTTTAAACCAATTAAACTTTATTAAATGAGTTAAAAAAAAACAACAACGTAATAAGCAATAAATTACTCAACCTAAGAAACATAAATTAACCACGCTGTGCGTCTCAGCAACCAACAGAAACAAAATATTTGATATTTTTTGCAATTATGGCAAACAAATCCTGATTTTACTAAAATCACTAGGGCGATACAATAGAAAGCCCCATTTCAGGGCATTCATCTTATTGGAACACAACGACGTCCATGGAGAAAAGTAACCCTAAATATCCACCGAAAATTCCTCATCTCCCTCTCCAAACACCAAGATAAACGGTTTTTAAAACACAATAAAGTTGACAGAGACACATGCACACATTTTCTCGAACGGCTAAAGAGGATAACTAAAACTTTAAAAACAACAAAGAAGAAAAGTTAGTCAAACAATTGTACCCAAAACGCGGTGAGGAGTAATTACATAAAATAATTGATGAACCCAAGTTTTAAAGCCTCAAGACTTATATAAACAAAGATAATAGAAACGACCTCCTAATTTCTAATTGGTCTACTTGAATAATCTCTATCTGAAACTCAGCTTCCAACAAATTTATCACAATTGGTGTTGGATTCTTGGTCCCTGCCGTTTCTACGATACCCATCTGATCATTTATTAGATCGGAGAAATAAAATGGGCCAAAGTTGGGAGCTACCGAAAACACAATTGGATGACCGACAAACCCATTAATGAGAAAATTAATTACACCAACTTGCCCAAGAAGACTACTCCCGACAGCTGGCTCCGAGATAATAAGGTAAACAAAAAACTTTGATAACTCTTCTCATGGAACGGACCTTCAAAGAGGCGTCACAAGTTCACACTTTTCGTTCAAAGATCACACCTAAACCGTAGCCCTAGTCAGAGAATTCCGGCCGATCAGAGAGATCAGAAGATTATCTCATAATTTAGAAAAAAAATCCCAACCTAATCCATGGCACAACCATCATTTCAACACCAAATACCAGAACAACCATCTCTCTTAGATCTCAGTTATAACCCACCGACCGAGATGTTCATGGTTTAAGTACTAAACGCACGATTGTGCAATTCCTATTCTACCTAGCTTCTTACCCTCACAAACCAGCCATGATAACAGGAAGCTCGGAGGAGAACAAGACAAAATGCACAAAGAACACTAAGATAACAAAAAACCTAAAACTAACGACAAATTTTCCCAGCTCGTAGAAGCAAATCCTACTGTAAACAGTACCATCAGTTCGTTAAATAAAAAACAACCCAGAAATGAAGATCAAGCAGAGAAGCAAGCTGGAAGAGAAGAACAAAAACTAAACAACCGTTTGACCAAAGTTTAAAAATAGGAAAGAAAAAAGAAAAAGGACTCACCAGGATCCTAGCTGCAAGCGAATGAGGGGGACCACGGTTAGAGAGGGCGTTCAAGGCGACCTCAGCGGCGGAGTGCTCAGCCTGGCGGAGAGTAGAGCAGTACTGAGGACATTCAAAGATCTCGCCATTGAAGTTAACAGTAGCTTTAAACCTTGGCGCATGGTCTGGCCCTTCCCTAATGCAGGTATACGAGGGAAGATTGAAGCAACTTCTCTGCGCCAGCTCTTGAAGCTGGTTCTTGTACATTTCTGCTCCGATTCGGTCTCAGCTCCAGTTCACTCCTTCCCCTAACTTCACAAATTAACCTCCTCCTCCTCCCTCCACCGATAGGGCTTTCCACAGAAACCAAAAACCCTAGCCCAGATCCGATCCGCCGTAATCTGTCAAAAAAAAATTCAAACTACAGTATAATAATCTCACCGTCGTCGGAGACGGAGATGAAAACCCGGCGGGATCAAAGGTTTTTAGGGGTTTTTTCCCTTCACTTTTCAGAGAGAGAAAGAAGAGAGAGAGAGAGCCCTGAGGCTAGTTTGTGAGAGAGAAAGGGAAGAGAGAGAAAACAAATTTTTCTTCGTGAAAATAATAATAATAATAAATTTCAAATTTTATTTAATTACAAAAATTAATTATTTCTTCTTTTTATTTTCTGTGTTTTGTTTTGTCTTATTTAGAATTAATATTAAATTGTGGAAATTTTGTATTATTTAATGCTTCATTTCCCCCTTTTTTTTTTGGAGTCAACTGGAACGTTAAAGGCTGCATTTGCCATTGGATATGATGAATTATTTTAATTTTTTAAAATTAGTAATTAATTTGTTGTGGTTAAGAAATAAATAAATACATTTTTTTTTTCAAAAAAATTGGGATGAGTTTTTTTATTGTACAGTCACTGACACTGTACAGATAGACATAATAGAGACAATTGGATTATTAAAAAAGAGGTTATATAAAACTAAAATAGAGTAGTAAAATTTTGTTTTTGCATTTTTTTATTTTTTAATTTTAACCCATTATTTTACTCTCTCTCTCTCTCTCTCTCTTTTATTTATTTATTTATTTTTTCTATTTTTGTGAAATGACAAACATGCCCTTCCCTTCTAATTGAATGTCTATTTTGCTTTTTATAAATATTGTTCCTCTATATAGGAATAATAGTTTGAAAATTGTTTCCTATTATGGTTTTGTCACAAAAATCTTTGAATAATGTAAAATAAATTATTGTATTATCCAAATGAAACCATACGATAATTTGACAAATGTTATTTGATATAAATGTAACGTTCATTTATCGACTGAATTTTATTGACGTCAATATTGTTTCGATGGTAAATTGAGAAAGAAAAGTAAAGAAGAGAAGAAAAAGTTGGGGTTGAAGCTATAATGCCCGATTTGCAAACATGTCTCCTAGCACCATATCAAAAGATGGAACCACTTTGAAAACTAGTGGAGACAAAAAGTGAAAAGATATCAAAGTGCAATGGCATCTTTGTGTTGAAATTTTCAAATTTTGGTATTAATTGAATGGACTGCTTCTATTCATAAACCTAGGTCAAAGTATAAATGGAGTTATCTACTCTAAAACCTTTTTTTTGTAATAAAAAAAAAAAAAATTCCATCCATTTTAAGAGTGCAACCAAATCCAAGTCCATCTATTAGTTTGATTCTATTAAAGAAATTGGACATTTTGATTTTTGTTTTGAGAAACAAATAAAAAATATTGATTTAGATACGTTTTCATTCGTAAAGCCAGCCCAAATTGAACCTAAGTCTACACACTTCTACGCCTTTTTTAGTATTTTAATTATAATTATAATTAAAACAATCAATTTTAATCTATAAAAATAAATAGACCCAATAAAAAATTAATTACAATTATACGTTTTCAGTCATAAATTATCGTTTTAAATTTTTTTTCTTATTCTTTTTTAAGTTGAAGAGAGAAAACACATTATTTTATTTTTCAATTTACGATATCTAGTGTCTTTTCCTTTTTCATATTTGATTTTTAAGATGTGATACGTACCCTTATTTGTTTTGAGTATTATCTATTTCTTTTTTAAGAAAAGAAATACGATTGAATTATAACGCCATCGGGGTGGGAGGGGAAGCGTTTCTTAGAAAGATGAAGAACATGGGATGGGAATTCATTCACCCACATAGCAGTACAAACATTGATCCTAGCATTTTTAGCTATGGAATCAGCTACTTTATTACATTCCCTGTTTATAAACTTGAATTCAATAAAATCAAACTTTTCTTCAAGGCTATGAAATTCTTCATCACAGGTGCCCAACTCGTTTAATGCAGTTTGATTCCTTTTTTTTATGAGGTTTAGGGTTTGGAGACAATCAGTTTCAACTGTTAGACGAGTAATTTGAAGGGAAAGAGCCAATCTTAGACCTTCAAATAATGCCAAAAGATTTGCAGTATGAGGGATAAACTCAGTATCAAAAGTTTTAGCAGACATCACAATAACAAAACCATTTGCATCCATGATTATAGCTCCATCGTTGAAGGAGGGGAATTGATCCAGGCAGCATCAACACTGAGCTTGAGGAGGCCAATTGGTGAGGGTGTCCATTCTTCTTTTAGTGATATGTAGTTAAACTAGATTTGGGACTGCACTTCATATTCTTTGATGGTGCCTTCAAGAATTCAGAATCCACGTGCTTTTGATCTCAACATTACAAACCTTCTTCCCATATAACAGAGAATTTTGATCATTCCAAGGGACCAACATGTAATGAAAGCAAGGTTAAGATCTTCAAGAGAGCAGGTTTCAACAAGAGCTTTCCATCTATCAGTATAACTGCCATTAGAGTCCTCCCTTATCAGCTGATTGTTTAGGATCAACAACCATATGTTGTTTACTCGTGAGCAAGTAAAAAGAGTTTATAACCCCATAAACAAATCAGTAAAAAGTGACTCAAATCTAACAACTCAAGTTGGGTTCATGGATACAAGAATAACTATGTTAGGCTTAGGCTTAAAGATATTTGATGCATATTATATAAAAGGTTTTCTACGCACCAGATTCTAATAAAAGATTTATATTTTATTAATGTTTATGTTTTACCTTATTTACAATAATGTTAACTTTTTTCAATAATTACAATAAAATTATGACACAATTACTATTTAGACTCTAGTCTCTAATTAATTAAAAGATTTTCTAGATTAGGAATCTAAAAAATCACGTATTTTAAGTATTTTTGTCTATTCTTCAAATATTTTGAAATAATTAAGGTAATTTGCAAATAAACCTATCATTTCTCTCACACCAACGTTTACAAAAAAAAAAAAAAAAACTTGTAACGTACGTCGGTAAAAAAATGCATAACTACGGTATATGTTTAATAAAAACATATCACATTTATGCATCCAATATCACTGGGGTATATTATAATTGATATATCATAAAATATAGAAATATATTATAAGTACTAGAGTATATATGTAATATAAATAATAAAATAAAACAAACAATGCAATCTATCATGTAAAAACAAACATTTCAGTATAATTCAAATAATAGGTATCTACATTTCAAACATAGTCATTAACTTGCCGAAAACGAAAATGAACAATAATGAATAAAAGGGACCGTAAAGTGAATCTTGCATTCATCAACTTTGCTTCCCTTATGATTTTTGATACACTCTAACTATTATCCTTCCATTCAATATGATTCGTC
Organism: Cucumis cinereus; assembly: GCA_037974625.1. Lineage (NCBI taxonomy): Eukaryota > Viridiplantae > Streptophyta > Magnoliopsida > Cucurbitales > Cucurbitaceae > Cucumis > Cucumis cinereus. Next base: position 3,072,285 of record JBBPDJ010000004.1, read on the forward strand.
TAAATTACCTTCTAAGTTGTATCTAAGTTTCCGGTGATGGATTTTTTTCCTGGATAAATTTGTAATGGGTCATGAAATATTCAATACAGTAAACCTTAACTTGAATATGGGTCAGATTCCATAGTTTCTTTCGAATTCGATTCCAAATGTAGATGTGAATTTAGTTGATGTGACACAGGATCTTGTGCATAGGTTTGAGGTGATTTTGTTAAGATTTGAAGAGATTGAGGAGTGTAAGTTAGTTTGTGATTGTTAATGTATATATAACATTCTATTAGGTTTAAGAAATGTAAGATCTCAGACCAGATATTAAAGAAATTCCAAAAGGAAGTTCCATGGCCGATAGAATGGTTGGAACAGGAGACAAAGAGGTCGTCCAATAATTCAGTTACTTGGATGGACATCAAAGGGATGATGTAGCCTTCATAGTTGACGGCTCTGTTGAGGTCAAAGAGAGATTGGATGAACAAAGGCACATCAACCGGCGAGAGAATGTAAGAGAACATGTAAATTTGACTTTGTTAATCAAAGAACATGTCAAATTTCTTCTATTTGATATATCAAAGATATAGTTGCTATTTGTTTTGATGTAACTACAACAATATATCATTTTAGTAGTTCTAGAGCAACCTACAGAGAATTTGGAACACCAGGAGGAAAATCAAGAATGGCAGAAGAACCCTGAAGTAGTCATGGGTGAAGCCAGAGAAAGAACTTTAAGGGAGTTGGTGAAGCTAGACATGACACAACAACCGTTGTATATTGTCTATCCTGAGACTGTTGTGCCTTTCGAGTTGAAACCAGAGCTTATCCATCTGTTACCCCTATTTTCTGAAAATCCTTAAGAAGACACTCATCTACAGTTAAAGGATTTTCACGTTGTTTATGATAGGATGAGGCCTCACAAAGTGAAGGAAGAGCAACTGAAGTTGAGAGCTTTTCTCTTCTCATCGAAAGGTGTAGCTAAAGATTGGCTATATATTATCTGCCTCTTGGGTCAATCAGAACTTGGAATGAATTGAAGAATTGTTTTTTAAAGAAGTTATTTCCATCCTCAAAAGCAATGGAGATCTACGAGATCAAGCAATGCGTAAGTGAAACATTGTATGAGTATTGGGAACGATACAAGTAGTTTTGCCTGAGTTTCCCTCCTCACCAAATATCTGAACCGCTCCTTATACAATATTTCTATTCGAATTTGTTTTTCAGTGAGAGATGTTATATTGATGCAGCGGCAGAAGGTGCTTTAGCTGATAAAATTCTAACTGAAACACGCGCACTCATTTCTACTATGGCTAAAAACTCTAAACACTTTGAGACTCGAGCTATCGATATTAAAAACTCTAAACACTTTGAGACTCAAGCTATCGATATTCCTCCTTCAAATTCAAGAGAGGTAAATGAAGTACGTTCTCAATTAACTGACTTAACTTCATTTTTTAAACAGATGGTAGTTGGTGGACAAATTCACTAAGCCAAAGCTCGTGGTGATGCTCTATGGTCGGTAACGCCATACAACAATGAGTGATGCTTGGGGAGAATGTCGTAGGAGTTTTTTAGAGGAAGTATGATCCCACACCAATACATACAATCATGGATGACGCATTTTTCGATGAGAAAGTCAAGGGATTGATAACAAAAGCAACAGTCTCAAAGTTAAATTAACATGCTAGCGAAAGTGGATCGAATTAAAATACTATAGATTTCATGAATTTAAAGGATTAAGCATGTTGAAAAATTGGGAAAAATGAAAATTTCGAACACTGGCCTTTGAAGCTTAAAATTCTTCTCCTTCTATACTTGATGAAATTGAATGAAATCAAATTGTAGACAACCACAAGGATCTTCTCTACTATCCTCAAAGCTTAGAACTTGATCGTGGGATCAAATTTGTGACCAATTTTGTGAGATTTTGAGAAGAAAAAGCTTGTGAACACTTATGGTTTTTCAACCAAATTGATAAAGTTCATCATATTTAAAACACAACCAAATTGTGTATTAAATAGCCAAAGCACATGCAGATCATATTTGCATTTTAATTTGACACTTAACTTAAATTTGGTAAGTGGATTTGGTGGTTGAAGATGAGAACTATACATTTCCTCAAGCAAGGTGCCCTCACTCATTATACACTACAAGTTGGAAAATTCCACTTTGATAAGTCAAACATTTTGACTTTTAAAAACATGAATTTTTCAAATTTGATCAATTAAAATTATTTAACTAATCAACATAATCTAATTAATTAATTTTAAATTATTTTAATTAAATAATAAAATAATATTTAATTAATTTTATGACTATATTATTATTATTCAAATCTCTATTCAAATTTTTTATATCCAAATCTTATTTAAATATTGTTTCTCTCTCAATTTGTAATAGTTAATTATATCAAATATTACTAACAATTCATTTTCTCAACTAATTCGAACAATTCAAATTTCTCGATTACTCTATTCTAAATTTAAATCCACAATGAGCTAGTAGAGAGACTTAATGGACCTACAGATCATGAGCTACAACGATATGAGATTAATTGGCTAAACTCTTTTAACCAAGTTAATCAACATTTGTTAACTACTCGACACTGTCCATTATAGCTCGTAGTTGCACTCTCCTCACTATAGATATGTTTGTGTCCACCTGATATAACCATGATTAGTAAGCCAACCCTTCACAGATTGTTTGTAATCTCGATTAGGTCAATTTATCGTTTTACCCCAAAGATTACATCTTGTTCCTTAAGCCTCAGCTAATCCTCCAATGAAAAATTGGTTTAAGGTCCAACCTACAAACTGAATCCCTCTCAGGCCAATGAGAGCGTGGGGTTTCTTTGTTCAAGATTTGGAGTCAGCATTTAAGGGAACAACCTATCTACTTACCCTTAAAGCGAGTAAGAGTGAATTATGTTGTACATCATATGTGCTTAGCTACCCACCCAGTCTTACCCTTGAAATGAAGATCTATTGGGCCAACACTGATGAGCTACCCTCGCTTATGTAGATCTAAGGATAATTCCCAATAGGCAAGAGTTCATAGTTAGCTCAAGATTCAGGTCGAGTTACCTAAGTTATCCATAGTTGAAAGTGTCAATTTTAATCAACTGTATAAAGAAAAATTGACTATTTCGTGGTTTGGTCTTATACAATTTCATTGCATAGGATGCACTCACTTGCATGTCTCTACGTAAGCATCTTGGGACACTACTACAAAAAAAAAAAAAAATACTTGACACGTTGAAATTTATAATTCTTGACGCTTTTATACAAGCCTTAAGCATATCTTACTCAGAGAATAGTAAAGGTTCCAAGTGGTGGTGACTACCAATTTGGCATTTTGTAGAATTCATAGACGACAACGAAAGTAAGATTCAAACTCTTTGTGTTTTCCTTTTAATTTTAAAAGCATGCTTAGCCATTAATTTTATACATTAGATTTTATCTCTGAATTTATTTTGCCAATGTATTGGTATTTTTATTTTCCAATTAAATTTGAGAAAATATTTTATAAAATCTTCCGCTGCGTAAGGGCTTTAATCCCTTCAGCAGTATGGATTTGACGGATAGAATTAAAACCTTTAAATTTCATAGCCCTTTCTTTGGATGGTCCTGATATGGACTTGATGGATAGATGTAAAATCTTCATAGCTCAGTTTTTGAATGGTTTGTCTTTGAAAGACTTGGTAACGTTGGTCTTGGTATGGACTACATATGAAGTCTTCATAGCTCATTTTTTTAGTGATCTATTGTGATAGATTTGATGAAACAATTAACATGATTGTGAAGGTGTGACCGCCTTCTATGAAAAATTTTAAGGGTATTTTTCTAGAATTTTTCTGTTGACCCAAGGTTCTATGTGCATAACCTTAAGTAGGAAGCTTTTATCGTGGAATGAATGAAAATTTAAGGAGTAAAATGTGTTGTGGGGGACACAACCATAATTATTCAAATCGTTAAGATATTGATGTTTCAGTTTGGTCTTATAACTTTGCTTAAAAAACAAGTTTTATAAAATGTCTTCTTGTTTTGTTTGTTATACCAGTCATTCGTGGAAAATTGTTGAGAATGAGTAACATAGCAAAAGAAAAGACACAAAAGAAAGGGGTTTTTATTACTGTTTGAAATTAATTCCAAGAATTAATTATTGGTGATTAATTCCAAGAATTAATTTCGATTAATTCAAAAATCGTTTTTAAAATTAATTTCAAAATGGTTTTAAAAAAAAAAAAAACCCATCTTACTTTTCCTTTAATTGCTCGTAGTTTTTGGAAAAAAATGTAGAGAACATTCGTTTTTCTTCTTCCTATGTTTTTCTCTCTAGATCTACTATTTTCTAAGCACTTTCCATCCATTCCAATTCGTTCGTCAACAAGTGCATGTCATAGATCGGGGATTGTGTTAACCATGGAGAACAACTGGCTTTTGACGATTTAGCATCAAGGTCGTGTTGATTTTGCTTTTAAAACAGGGGTTTTCACAGCACAACAATGATCGACATTTGGTTCCAACAAAATACACATAATTGATATCAATGTTCCACTATAACATATAAGGTAACATTACTACAAACCTTAAATTCAGAGTCCTAATACAATATCTGACAAACACAATATTCACATGATTTTATTTGTTTTAAATAGCTTAGCATTTGCAGAGTGAAAACTAAGAAGTTCTTTAAGCACTTTTGTTATTGTCACTCACAATTTTCTAGAAAAATTCTTAAAAAGTCATCCAACATTAGATTTTTTCGAACCAATCACCCAGATTATCCAAAGAAAATAGAAATAAAAGAAAAAGGTGGAGTAAATAATATAATCCTATGGTGAATAAGAAGGAAAGGAAATAAGGGGTAGGAAATGGTGTTTGGTCAACCCAAAAACCAATTGAATGATGAGAGAGTGTCATTATAGAGGTGAACTACTTTTGTTGAGTTTCATTTATCACTCAACTCTCCACATATGGACTGCCCCACCATTATATTCATCTTCTTTATTGCTCCATTAATTTCCACTCTTTTTTTTTTCTTTTTCTAAATTTAATAATAATAATAATAATAATAAATATATAATTGGTCATTTGATTTCATTGTTCTTTCTAATTATTTCAACACTTTCCCACAAAAATAGGGAATGTATGTTTGATGACATAAATTTGCTAAAGAATCAGCTGCTTATACAATGGAAATGTTAGTTTTCTTAATTACATGAAAAAGTTATTTTAATGTAGTTTTTTTTTTTTTAATTTTCCATTCAAGTCTATATTTAGTAGCATCAAAGAAATTAAATAAGAAAAAGTGGAGGGTCATTTAAGAGTTTTATTTGCATTTAGAAAGTACTAAAAATATATGACATTTTAAATTAGAATATTGGTTTTTTTATTAAAAAAAGAAAAAAGAAACCGATCATTCTTAACTTAAAATGTCATATAACTACACGATATTAGTAGTTGAGGCATCATATCAAGATTTAACGAGTCTTTCTTATTACTCTACTAAATTCTTGAAGTAAAACCTAGAGCGAAGATGTGTAATATTTTAGAGAACTTTAACAAATGTTTAGAATCATACAAATCTGAAGATGACCTTTGCTTTTGCTTACTTCTAAGGCGACACCCAAATTTGAACTTAAGAAAAAGGCATTTGCAACCGCATGGTCATGCCACCAAAACGATACAACTATTTAAAATGATAAATAGTACAATAACCTTTTAAACAGGTCATGAGTTTGTCGGATTAGTCGGGGTGCGCGTAAGCTGACCCAAACAATATAAAAAAAACACAAAAAGACAAATACATCCGTTCCAAAATTTTGGAACCTAAAAATTTATATTTTGAAAACTAAAAAACCAATGCAAGTCTTCAAAACTTGATAATTAAAAAGATGATTCTTTTTTTATTTCAAGAATATTTGATACTTTTCATCATTTCTCAAGAGAATTTCATTTCCTTTCATTCTTCAATTTGTTTTATCGTTACAACATATACTTTTAGTTCTTGAGGTTTGAAGTTGATGTGTATTTAGTTTTTAATTAATTTACGCTTACAGTGGCCTTTTTCACCTTCTCTCTTGTCATCTCCTCCCTTCCCTCTCTTCTCACGTCGTTTCTTCTCCACCTCCGGTAAGTTCTTGCCTAAGCTGAAGAAAACTGCGCAAAAGAAAGAGATGTAAAAGAACAGAAAGATCGAAGTTGAGGATTAAAAGAGAAATACACTTACTTTTATGAGCTGCTTCATTGTTTAATCCAAGATTTGTAGGAACAACAAAGTAGAACTGAGATTGTAAGAAACCAAAAAAGGGTTGCGGCTGAGGGTAGGGCATGGCAACAGAGAACAGTAGAGATTTCCCTCATTTTTGTCCAATCTCTATGGCCAGAAGAAACGGCGTGGAGAGAGGGAATGAGGAGAGATGACAAGAGACAATGAAAAACAGCCACGTAAGCATAAATTAAACTTAAAAATCAATAAAATTCGCCACTTTTTAATGCCAATCTTAACTACCAATTTTATATCAGAGATCATTTAGAACTATTTTTCAAATTTGGAAACTGAAATGTTTGTTTTGAAACTTTAGAGATCAAATAATCATGAACTTCAAACTTTAGGAACGAAAAGTGTATTTTGTCGTAAATTTAAAGTTAAAAAAGAATGCACTATTATTCATGGGAGTTAAAAGAAGTTGAGAGCTTGCATCTATTGAGAAATAGAAAGATAAAGATAAGAAAAATATTTATGAAATAGAAAATGAATGTTATGTGTAATGAAATTATTAGATGGTTTTACATACAAACTTGAGAAAGAATAATAGAGGAGGGTGAGTAGTTATTAATTAATAACTATGAAAACAAAAGGGGTGCATTAACGAAAAGAACACGTAAATTGTTAAAGAAAAAAAAGTAAAAGAAAAAAATTGGGTACATCCCGGATGCATCCATCTATGTACTTTCTCATCTCTCTACTACACAAAAATAAAAGTAAGAATTATTTTTTTAAAAAAAATAGCTGTTAATCTTGTTTTGTGTAGTAAAGAGATGGAAAACATGTAAACATTTTTAATTATTACTAAAAAAATGAAATTTCAATACTAAACGTTTTGCACATTTTACTTTTTTTTATTAAAAATTATTATTTTGTCTCTCTTCTAGTTGTCAAAAATTTAGTGGTAGACATAAGATTTTTGCTCCAAACATTAGGTACCATGATTTAAATCTTTGTTTATTTTAAGTATGACGTGGATATTTGAACTTATTAGTTGATAGTAAAAGGTCTAAGGGCATATTTGGATTTATTGAAGAAAAAATATTTTTTCAAAATTTTTTATTTTTGTTTAAATTTTATGAGAAACATTATTTAGAATAAATTTTTAAAATTTTTCAAAAGTTATTTTGAGTGGTTGACAAACCCCTAAAATTTTTAAACCAAACGCACATTTAATCAATAAGTTAGGCACATGAATTGTTATTGCTCCATTTTTCATTTATTATGATAATGAGATTGAAAAAAAAAATCAAGTAGGGGATCTCTTATTTAGAGATCTTGTTAGTGATTTTGAAATTGTTAAAATCACTTTTTTATGTATTAAAATTACTCAAAAAGATATATTTAATCACTCAAAATGAATGTAATATTTAATTTTACACTTTAATTATTGTGTTTTAAAGGCAAAAGTGGATTGTTGTAGAAAACTAATATAGTAAGGACTAAAATTATTTTAAAAAAAAACATTTAGGGAAAAAGTAAATATTTTAAATCCTCACGAACTTGGAACTTTAAATACTAAAATAAAGATATGAAAATAGAACAAATTTATAAGTTTTTTACAACTAAAATAAAACTTAAGCTTGAGAATAATATCATTTAATAGCGTGTTAAATGGTAAAAGAGAGCAAAAATGAACTTAACTCAACATTAATTGCGTGACCTTCAATTGTAAAGATAGAAGGTTCAATCTCTATCCCACAATTATTGTTCTAAGGGCAAATTCCAAAATCCAACTCTCAAGCATGGTGGTAGTTACAATTACATCCTTAAACTTTCAATTATGAAAATTAAACCTCTTAACTTTTACAAGTGCTTAAATTTGAACCCTCAAATTTACAATTATAGGAGAATTAGAAATTAGACCCATAAATGATAAAATTGAACCCTCAAACTTATACAAATGTTACGATTTAACGTGTATACAAGTTAATATAAGTTTAAATTTAAAGATATAATTACAACTACGATATTTTTAGAATTTACTCAATATTTAATATCGAGTTTCTCACAAATAAGGTGAAAAGTAAAAAGGAAGGAAAGTGTAAATAAAATAAAATAAAGGGACAAAAAGAGCAATTAATGAAAAAGTGATGGGATGCAAAATTAATAATTTGATGGCCTCACCACTAAACATTGGTGAACCGTTGGAATAGTTTTGTTTTGGTTAATTAACACACCGCAAACATGGGTGTGCTGCAACAACCCTCCTTCTTACTTGCCAATTTACATCTCTTCTTTATAACATTGGTCCCACACACAAAAAAAAAAAAAAAAAAAAATCTTAATTTCTTTAAAATGAAATCTAATTTTTCTCTCTCCCATCAACCTTGTTCCCAAATGATTAAAGTAGGTCAAATTATGATTTTTTTTTTAAATTAAATTGAAATCGATGTATTTTAATACAATAGTGGTAGAAAATAAGTAGAGTTGATTATCGTTGAATTAATCTCGTTTTTAACTTAATTACACTAATATGATAGCATAATATTTCCCTTTTTCATCTTATTCATCTGGATGATTGTTATAAATCAACATATGATCAATAATAATAATTTCATATTTGATCATATAACTTCTAAGTTTGAATTGATCAGTCACTAGCAATGGATGGCCTTTTAACCAAAATAATTCCAGCCAACCAAAGGAAGAAAGGAACATAATAAATAGAAAATAGAAAGAATAGAGAAAAATAAGTGAGCTAAAAATGTTTTTTTTTTAAATAATAATAATAAATATTAATAACCACATGAGGTTAATGATGTTACTATAATCCCCAACAATAGCACCATTATACTTGTTGGACATACCTTATTGATTTGACCAAACATAACAAATAGAGAATAAAAAGAAGAGATAAAAGAAGTGGGCAAATTGAACAAAATAAAGTGACAAATCAAACTTTTTTATTTTATATATATATATATATATATATATATATATTAAACTCACTGTTCCCTTTACTACTGTGTTCTATACCTTTTTCAAAGCCACAATTACCATCACACAATGAAGTTGAGTGTTTAATTTATTGGTTAAAGTGCCCAATGAGGACTTAAAAACAAGGGGAAAAAAACACATACATGTATTGGGTGCTCCATTTTAAAAAGAAAAGTCCTTTTTCAAGTATGGATAGATGATCTTTAAATTTCTAAATTTATGGGAAATACTTCTTTTTCAAAAAGGCAGATTTAAGGTGGAGATTGGGATCTTTTTGGCAGGCGCAAAGCAAAACCAGAAGTTGACAAAAACCCACTAAATGTTCAGTTCCAACAATCATAAAAAGAGCAAACAGTAGAAAGGATTTTGTTTTTCTCTTGGGGGGAAAAAAAAAGGAGTTGAACTACAAATCTCCCAAATGGAAAAAAGTCTTGTAATTCAGAGCCATAGGGGGGACCTGCATTTACACACTTGTGGTCCATAACCTCTACATTTAAATCATCCAAACTCAGATGACATTTCGTGTACAATCATCGACTTTATGGTACGTTATTTCGACTCCAGGTTATAACATTCTCCCAGTTCTAATGACTTCATACCACAAGCATTTCAACAGATTGAAACCCTCCCTTCAAAATTGGAGGTTAAAGCATAAGGATGCTTAGTTTTTCCTTTTTGCTATCGTTCAATGTCTAATTCGTAAGAGCTATTGGTAATAAACCTACCTGTATAATATATAGCAAAAAGGCTCTTCATTTCATAGATTTTCACTAATATAATGTATACCTATTTTTCCAGTAAATGGAATTAAATTGAATACAAGTTTTTTATGAGCTAGCCTACACTCTACAATAATAAAAGGAAGACCGTGGATGTGTATAAACATGAATACAAAAAAAAATTATAGTACAGTGTTACCATGAAAATGGGCTCGCACCCAGAAGAAAAACTTCGTTTTCAACATCCTTGATCCATTGACAAACTCGATTGCAGATCTTTATCGCCAAAGCCTGTGAAATCATAAGTTCTACAATCAGAAAAGCTTTTTTTTCCCCTTAAAGGAGATCAAATTCACATTACCAAGGGAAACATAATAGAAAGGCAACAGGCATACACAGACAAATAAAGGGAACAGTAGGGGGGGAAAACAAATAATTAGAAGGGTGAGTTCCAGTGGACAGTAATAGAGAGAAAAAAGGAAGAAGCAAGGAAGAGTTAAAAAACAAGGGAGAGGCTCCAAACTCTCTCTCATTTAAGTCTCTCCTAAAAAGTACATTTGAGCACAAACAACAGCCTGCCAAGTTTTTCTTTACTAAGAAGGAGGATTCAGAAAACCTCTACCAGATTGCCATCATCCCAATATAATCAGGTCAGAATCAGAGTAGCATTAATAAGAGTGTAGGTACACTGGGTGTTTTCCCTAGTTTCCAAGGATAACGATCTTCAATTACTGGTCAGCTTTGTTGGCGCCAAGACCAACTTATAATGGATTAATGCAGTTTTTGAAGTCAACAAGCATGAATTCGTATGGATTAGTGCACTGAAAGCTTGATAATCAAAATTATGGTTGGGAAGGGAGAGAATCTAAAAAAAAAAAAAAGCATCTTCAATGGATAAATCTTTTGAGTCCATTAGAATTAAGCCCTCCTCATTTGTTCTCTTCCCAAGTCTTTAGTTGATTTTTCTTTACAAGATATAGCTTAAAATGGAATGCCTTTTTATTTCCATTGTAATAGCATTTCTTTCACTCCCTCGCGTAGTTTGTAACTTTTGATTTTTTAGCATTATTATACTTTAATTTCTGAAAAGCTTTGTTTTCATTGTTATCTTTCTTGTCAAAACAAATTAGAGTGAGGGTGCAAAAAGTCGGGAAAGTAAGACTAACTGCTGCCATAACAAAGTATGCAAAAGAAATAGTAAAGATGACAACAATATACTTCTTATCCAAGTCTCTAATATTGACCATGGTTAAAACCGAAAAACCCATGTATCTAATATGAGTAAACAATCAAAAAAATCTTCCATCTCTTTTTATTTCTTTTCACAGATAATGAAATCAGAATTGCCGACAAGAAAACTCAAAAAGGTGGATCTGTAAAAGAGACCACCCAAATTGGAATCTCTATAAGCAGAAAAGCCAACAAGATACATGAAACAGAAACCTCCAAATAACTCATAAGGTCTCCAGAATATCTTTCAAGATTCTTATTTCTTCGATCTTCCATTCCCTTCATTTCAAATTTTGAAGGCCAAAATATTCATCCACAAGTTCCATGTATGATAAACCATCAAGTACCGTTTTTCAAATTAGGAGTTAATCTAACTATACCTTTCATGTATTGAAGAGTTGAGCTCCTAACAATTAAAGTTCATGTTGTATTGCTAGTAATTTCAAGCTTGGAACTCCCAAACATCAATCAAAATTGCTTTTTTTTTTTTTTTCTTTTTGACAAAATAAGATCAAATTAAAATTCCCCATAACGACATTCATGAAAGAACAAGAAGTAAAAAAAAAGAAATACCTTATCAGCCAATGGATCAAATGCTGCATAAAGCTCAAAATCTTGGGTGACCCAGCAGAGTAGAACTGTAAATAAAATTATCATCAAAACTTGAATGCCATTGCGTTCACATATCTTTATAGCTAAGCAAATAATGGGTTTAATGCAGCTGAAACAGATATGGGCTACTCTTTCCACTATTGCATATTTCAAAGCTAAGCATACCCCTGATACAAGATTCTGCAAATTAGAAGGTATCTGTTCTTATTATATAAATATCTGTTCAGATGTTAATGCCACATTAATAAGATGCTGGACTTGGAGCATACTTCAATTAAGGCTTTGGAAGGCTAACACTCCAAAAAGGATCAAACTCCTTATCAAATATTGGATTGGTGGTATAGGATATACAAAGCCCAGAAGGTTAAACTAGATGAAATAAACAGAAATTGATTGGATGGATTATCAAAACAAAAATATAAGAGACAAACTCAAGTCAAAGGAAAACGTCTGATTCTGATGTAAATAAATACAATGAATAAAAAACAGATATGGCACTATTGCAGATAAAGTCATGGATTTGAAAGAAAAAAAAAACAATAATAAAGGAAAAGGAAAAAAACCTCACCATCAAGAGTGCAAGTGCAGTACCAATTATGCAAAAATAGATTATTGTATTAATCCAATTGGAGATGTCAAAGGAAAACAACAAACGTACCATAGTTTTCATCTCTTCTAAACTGGGTTTTGTGAGGGCCAATTTCTTTATCATGCATAGAAGCATAAATATTTTGGTATGCTCTGTACAATCTGCAATAAAGAAATCGAAACAAATATGTAAAGAAATAAAATTTATCTAAAAGAAACCTGATTAATAAGAAGGGCTCAAAAAAGTATCAAAGTGTTACTGTATGGTCTTTGAAATTTGCCACAAATACCTCTTCTGTTGTTGACGGCTGCTAATTGGAGATGAAAATTCAGAAGATACATACTGATCGAGATATATACTGCGGTAAATAAAATGCCACAGTCCACCAGGACCACCCATCCCAGCATTAGATTCCTTGAATCTGTCAGAAAATTCTGATGGAGCTCTTTGTTGGCCCAAATGAGGAGATGTAGTTCTATAACGAGGTAAAGAATCGACAGGCACGTCTTCAACATGCATCCCACCATCTATCATGGATCTCTGAACTTCACTAAGAACATTCGACTTCAAAAGGACGGTCTCAATACGAATCCTAGGATGTCGACCATTTTTCAGAACATACAAAGAAGAAAAAGAGTATCAACTATCAATGGTTGAATAAGCACCAATAAATTTCTTTGAATAACAAGAAAAATTGCAGGAATAGTTTATTTGAGTTTAAAATAATCAGAAAGGCACAATAAGGTTGTCGTCGGCCAAACTCTTGACAGAATTTTCAGTGTCATTCTATGTTGCTTCAATATGCATTTTAATCACGGCATCTTATACAGTGCATCATCCTAACTTAAATACATGAAAAGAGGATCAAATAAAATTTTGCTTGATGGGAAAAAAGTAATTTTCTTAAAAATGCAATTTAGAGTTGGCAGGACGGGACTTCCATGGTGTAAAGAAAACAAAAACATTATAGTCGGTAAAAACAAGTTCCATTTTTGCCTTAGTTGACAGCCAAATGAAACTCTAAGGGGATGTTTGGGGAGCTGAAACGTCACTAGGATTACTGGAAATCTGAGGGGTGTTGGAATGCATAAGGAGTCCAGGGCAAAACGGAAATGTGTTGTGAAGCGTGAAAACGGTATAAAAAAAAGTCGGATTGAAAAGAGCGAAATAAGTTTGGTATTACAAATCAGACCCAAAATGTTCAATCAAACATTGGTTTTCGATTACATTACATTACGAGCATCCAAATGCACCCTAACAGTACTGATATATGACAGTCTAATTCACCTGCATTCTTTTAAGTGATAGAAGGAATCTGAATTAGTTGTAAGGAGCATCAAGTAAGTGTTAACCTGCCAGAAGACATTTATTCCGTCAATATGCAGTGAGGATAATATATAGAACAACATAATTACTCATACCAACTATAAAATCGATTAATTAACAGAGCTCAATCAATGAAGAACATCACAATATTTGCATTCTTCCAAATGACAGCAGTTTACCCAGGGAAAGAATTAGACACAAATATTAAATAAGGGTGAAAAACAAACATGGTACGGGTGTTGTATTTAAGATCTCTGATACTAGGTTGAAAGAAAACAAAAAATCCTACACTAATTAGGTCTTGAGTGTCCACTTCATTCAAAAAGTCTCAAAGAAGTGCAAACCTAAGAGAAATTGAGAGTTCCTCTATCCGTCCTCAGACTGACTACAGCCAGAATCTACTTTTGATCCACAGAAGAGATTCCTATTTACTCTATAGTCTAGGTATGCTCTCTTCTCCATCACTAACGCAGTTATTAAATACCACCCCACACTTGCATCACAAAACTTTCATGACAACGTTCCCTCCTGATATGCTCATTGTAGCCAAACTTCAAATAAAAATTAGAAATCAAATTTAAATTGGAGGAACCAAACGTGTCAATTTTGAAACATCAATGACCAAATAGAAACTAAATTCATATCTCAAGGAACAAAAGTGTTACCTATGGAAACTTGGGGACCAAATAAAAAACTGAAATTTAAATCCTAGACGAAAAGTGTATTTTACCCAATAAAATTTGAAGTATTAGTCCCACTCACATCGAAATAATGAACATATGCATACAAAAATGCCATAGGATTGTATCTTGGAAGGCATATTGGAGAGAAAGACTCTGATGTCCTGCATTTACAAGGGAGAAAAGATAAAATGAAAAAGTAGTGACTTTCTATTTTATTGAAACAGCAACTTTCATTGAGAAAAAATGAAAAAATGCATGAGCATACAAAAAGACAAGCCCACAACTAAGAAGAGCTTCAATTACAAGAAGGGACTCCACAGAATAATGTCTAAGTAAACCACTTGTTTATTGATAAGACAAGTCAATTTAAGATGTTCCACATCAACCAAATCAAAGATATCTAAAGCATCCATAGCTCATTTAATCAATGACATTTACACGTCAGAAGAACCTAAAGTGCAGTTGTAAAAAGAGTGAATCTGGACAAACAGGGGAATGGAATGTAAAATACAAAACAGACAATAGAAGATGGTGAAGAAGCCTGTTCGGAATTTCAAGAAGACGTCAACGTTGCCTCTTAAATCAATTGAATATCTCATAGTATCGAAAATAGCTTAAATCTAAGAAAACAGGAAACTTCAATCTATCATGTGATAAAGTGCTTGTGTATTCACATACACAGATATAAGCATGTAAAGCACGCATGTGTATAAGAAACGTTACAATCTCTCACATGGAGTAGCAGAGATATCCAAAGACAGCAAAGAAATAAGGACAGAAAATTACCACCACAACTTTTTTTATATAAGAAACAGGACCATGTCACTACAAGGAAAGCCAAGGTGCAGAGGCAAGAAGCCCCTCCCCAAAAAGAACTAAAACATCAAGACCTTCAATTGGAGGACTTGAGCAAGACTGTAATTACCCAAAGAAGAAAAAAAAATCATGTGTAGAGTCCATAAAGCATTAGGCTTTTTCCCCCTTTTTTTATAAGAAACCTGAAATAATGTATTGAACAAAAAGAAAATAAGGACATCCTAAGAACCGAGAGCAGATGACTCCCCTCAGAAACAGAAGCAAAATGCAAAAACACTAATTATCCTGAAGGATCATGATAAGAGCAAGTTATGGAATTCGTAAATCATGGCACCACCCTCACCGAAAATTGTTCCAGAAAATAAGAAAATCAGAAGACTTACCAAACTTGTGCTGAAGTTAATTTATTGAGCGTACATTGGATGCAAATTTGGTTGCTCTAAATGACAGAGAATAATATAACTTAAAATTTGTAACTGACCTAAAGGATTCTGTCGACATCACAAAGTTGGCAAGTAGTAACATATCATCAGGATGGAGAGAAGCTTTTTGAGCACCAACAAGACTGATAACCTGCAATCTAGATCCAATTCTTATATATTCTACGGAGAACATGATATGTGAAGCCAAGGGACACCAAGGGGGCCAAGAAGAGGAAAGTTCACCTTATGTTTGCACATTAAAATTGCAAAAAGAATGCCTGAATCAGCAACATCTTGTAATATTGCACCTGCAGCTTGTCTTGTACCATAAGAAAGAGGAAGACAAGTGTAGGCATGAAGAAAAGTAGCAGGGTTCCTGAAGTTGGATGAATCAATTAGAACTAAGGAAACAACCAAAATGAAATTCCACTGCCCCTCACTGATACATGATATTAAAAAGTTCAACCACCCAAACAATACTCGATGATAAGAATAGTTGTGCATACATTTTATATGGAGAGAGAAAAATAGAACTAATACACTGACTCAAAAAAAAATAAAAGCCAAAAAAGGGGGAAAGTTGCTAGGTTATGTGTAGTACATAAGCACAATTCAGAAATAGATTATCTGAAAACCCATATACACTGCTATTGGTATTGACGCAGAAACTACAATATTTAGTTAACAAAAATGTGAAACCATGTCCAATATTTCCATTCAAAATCCTAGTCAACAGATGCCTTATAACACTGGAGTTGCCTGGATGGTTCCATTTATTAGCATAAGCAGAACAGAATAACAGTTCAAGAAAGAGCAGCAGTTTACATGGAGAAAGTGAACAGGCTGTGTTTCCCATCCAGAAAAACATATAGGTAGGTCAAGAGTGCTGAAACTAACCAACCGAATGAATGGATGAGAGAGGAGAAGACAACATCCGTTCCTCCAAGAAGGGAAGTCATATCAAACTTGGGATTTCTCTCAAAACATCTATTTACAGACTTTGTTAGAATAAGTATCATCTGCATCCACGTATTACAATATATCAAATACGTGAAGAAACCATGACGGCAACAAATATTTCATCCATAAAAACTTAAGCATACAATGAGAAAGATTATCACTTGATTGCACAAACAAGCAGCATGTACAAAAGCTAGAGACAAAAGAAAAGAAGAAATATTTCAATGGGTTACAAGCAGAACCAAGGTTACCTGACCATATATAAGTTCCAACTGGCCTCTTAATGATTCATAAGGCTCTTCTGTGCAGCTGATGCAAACCAAGTAAATTGGACCCTTCACAAGAAAGACAACCTGGAGATGGGGAAATAATAATCATGATTTAATATAACAGAAGCAAAATATGAAAGTTGAAAAAGCAGAAGAAAACAAAACAAAACAAAAACAAACGAACAGAATATGTTCCTCCAATAGTATACAAGCACTAGAAGACAATTTCACAACATAGATAACTCTTTGAAAATGAAGAAACAACAAGTGCATACGGATAATTTAAAAGATACGCCATACCTACAAATTTTGCACACACATACATTATTCAGGTTGATATTGGTGACAATGTGAACACCCTTTTTCAGATTATAGTCTGTCTTTTTATATTTAAAAGGGGAGATCTTTCTTGCAACTCACCGATAGGTGTTGGGTGTTTTGACCCATCTATTTCATTGTTCTTAAATAAAGAGGGGATTATTGAGTTTTGCTACATTTCACAAAATGAGTGCTTGGCTCCTTATGAAAGAAAGTGTCCAAATACCTTCTTGATGATTTAGATTACGTTTGTAGGCTTATAAAATAGAGAATACAGTATGTTGGGAGATTAGTGAGAGTTGCTTCAATAGGTTTGAGTCAACAAAGAGAACTAAGGCCTCATTTACTTATGAGGATAAGAACAAAAGAGAAATGGAAAGAGTATTGACTGAAAAGAAAATTTGTGGAATGGATGCAGAACTTCTAAAATCATGTTCACAGAAAATATTTTGGAATAGAAATTGGACCAAAGAGAACGCCACTTATTTTGTGTACCAATTTATAAAATGAGAATAAAATTCAAACGGGTGTGATCCAAAACAAGTAGAACACAAATAAATAAATTTTAAGAAAAAAATTAGCAGGACCCAAAAATGAGGATGGGAATGGAATTTATTCCCTTTTTCCATTGGTTGAATGATATTTCAGAACTACTCTCATTTCTTAAGTTGGGTCCCACTCTATCAGTTCACTCCCTTGTGGCATTAATGAAGTGAACATCAAGAGGGCATGGCAAAATCCTTTCTAACTCCTCTAAATCACCTAAAGTTAAAAGAATATGCTACACCAATAAGGCGATAACCAACATTGAAATTAACCAATTAGATACACACCCACACATATAAATAAAATAAAAGAAAAAGAAAACAGACCTGGTGTTTACCAGCTCTAACCCATTTGACACGATCGCCCCTGAAAAGGTAATTAATTAATCAGAAATGTGGAGCATTGATTCAGGAAACGTTACTTGACATTTTGAATATCATAATGCTTATCAATTGTAAAACTCATTGATAACATAGCAAAGTCCAGTGACTTGCCCATCCTCCACAAAGGAAATGATTGCCTGCAAACTGGCTGAAAATCCTGCTAGTTTGTGCTCGTCCCCGTACCTGGATGTCATTGATTACATTTAAATAAGCTCCCAGTAGAAGGATGAAAATTATAGTGCTTGGGAGTTTAAACAGATAAAACTGTTTATTTATACAAGAACAAACCTGGAATAAATAGGCTTTCCTGAATGGCTCAAAATAAAGAAATGCTTCTTCCTTTTCCTCCACGATATGGAAGCATCATCCTGAACTTAAAGAATTAACTGATCAGGGAAGTTGTAGTGACAGTAATAAGTGTTTGTTAGGTAGGTCAGTCACCACAATGCAGCAAAAGTGATGATAGTTTTTCTTGACAATTAGAACGATATAATCAAAGGTGCTATACTTTCAAAGCCTCTATTTTCATTACAACTACTGATGACTGGGTTTAACTATAAACAAAACATTGCTCCATGCCACATACAGTCAAGTCAACATGTGTAAGATACTCTCCAAAAACACTCAGTAATAGATTGACAAGTAAAACTCAGTACACTCCCACCATTCGAGAGGGTGGTCTCTCCAAAAGACTAAACCAAGAGACTGTCCTCAACATACAACAGCCCAACCCCTAAAATAGTGCCATTCACCCCCTTACAAAATGATAGGCAGCTGCACGCCTAACACAAGACATTAAACAATTCAAGTTACCCATTAGTTTGGTGCAGTAGATAATAAACAACTACACGCGTGACACAAAATAGTAAACAACTGAAATCACCCATTAGTTTGGTGCAGAGGATGGTGAATTCTCATTTCTACCCTCCTTGCATAAGTATGTAGTACTGGAGGTCTAACAATATGCTAGCAGACTCAATGACTTGAAATTCAAGTGCATCAAGTTAGGTTCAAACAGGTAGGTTATCTAGAGTCTAAAAGTGAACAGATGCAAATGAGTGTCTGAAACCACAGCAACATGTGCAAGTCAACAAAAAGAAAGATAATGATAAACGATAATAATAAGGGAGGATGAAGAAATAAACAACTAAGCAATTTATTCATCATCCATGAAAGACAACACTGAACAATTCCCCTCAAGATAGCAAAGAAACTAGCATGCCACGAAATAATATCATGATTATAACCAAAGGTTATCGATTATTTTCAGAAGCTTCGCGACTTTTAATGAGAAGGGAATCGTATTATGCTAGTGTAAATGTAACCTTTTTTTTTATAAGAGACAAGTATATTGAGAAAAGGCAAAAAGGACAGCTTAAAGGCAAGGGCCAAGGAGGCCATCCCTATAAAACACCTAGACTAGCAAAGTCTTCCAAATGTTAAAAATCATGGATAGTCTATTGGTATGGTTAATACACCACCAAGAAGCTGTGTTTTGAACCACATACCAAAAAGAATCAAAAGAATTGACAGTATCTTTAAATAATCTTCTATTCCTCTCCAACCAAATCCCCCAAAGGAGAGAGCGGACAACACTACACCATAAAACATTCCCTTTCGGACCAAACAGCTAGTGTAAATGTAACCTTATAAACCACCCCCCCCCCCCCCTCCTTTTTTTTTTTTATGAAATTATAAAAATAATAATAGAAGAAAAGAAAGAATAACACCGGGTATACGTGGAAAACCCTAGTTCAAGGAGAAAAAACCACGATATGAATATTTTGTATATTTCTGTAATGAATTAAAAGACTACAAGGGAGGACAAATATATA
>JBBPDJ010000004.1:3098585-3128535 GCA_037974625.1 Cucumis cinereus
TATCACCATACATTATATTAATTCCCTTAGTCAATTTGAACATTTCAAATTATATCCAAGATATATTAACCTCATTAACTTATGACCCATTAATTAGCTAAACTCATTAACCATATTAATCAATATTCATTAACTGTGTGTACACTCCACTAAAGACTCACAATTGAACTCTTCTCACTGTAGATATATTTCTATGTCCACGAATGTAGACCAATAACAACAAGTTAGTCCTTCACAAGTGTTCGTAACTCCAGTTGGATCAAATTACCGTCTTACCCCTGGATTACTTCTTAGTTCTTAAATACCAATCCTCCTCTAATGAACAACCTGCTTATGGTCCAACCAATAAGCAGAAATTCCTCTCGTGCCATAGAGAGGATAGGGTCCTTTGTTCAAGTCCCGGAGACACCAATCGAGGGAACACTCATCTACTTACCCTAAAGTCGGGAAGGAGTGAATTTCATCTTGTGTGATTATGTTTCCAGCTCCCCACTCGATCTTGTCTCCAAAATGGTAGGCTTATTGAGTCGACAAACTGGCCGCTCTCACCCATACAAATCGTAGGACAGTTTCTCGCAAATAGGAGTTCATAATACACTTAGGATTAAGACTAAGTTCCTAGGTCATCCTATTTGAAATAGAAACCTAACTTGTCAACGGGGTTACATCTAGTAGTTACTCTTTCGTGGTCCAGTCTTATGCAAACTCATTGCTTAGGATACCCCCACAAGGGTGTCACCTACACGAACTCGTTGATCATTGTGTTTGTATCAAATACAAAGTGGGTTGTATCCATAATGTTACCCGGATAAGGTACCCAACCTTATCCTTATACTATAGACCCTTTAAGTTGTATCTCGATCATTGATCCCTGTATGTCTCCATATATAGTTCAAGACTCATAAAATAGTTTAGGATGTTAGTTTATTGAATTTGGGTTAATTAGACAAAAATAATCAATAACTATTTATTGAAATTAAAATAATAACTCTTTATTAATAACGGTCAACGATTTACATTTACTATCTACGAGGTTTAGGACATAAAACCCAACAAACTCCCACCCTTGGACTAAAACTATAGTCTAGTGTGGTAGTCTATGAAATGTACAAAACAAAGTAATCCACAAATATAGAAAAATGGTAAAATGTACAAGTATATTACATAAAACGTATATATAGAAATACACTAAACTAGGACATCATACCCATTACACATCTCCCAGTTGCCCTAGATTACCTAATGTACATATCTCGTAGATCTAGACTCTCTAGATGACCCTCGAACACTTTAGCCGTGAGAGTCTTCGTAAATGGATCAACAATGTTGTGCTTTGAAGCGATCTTGGCGACTATCACATCACCTCGTTGCACAATTTCCCGTATTAGATGATACTTCCTCTCTATGTGTTTTCCTCGTTTGTGGCTGCGAGACTCTTTAGAATTGGCTACTGTCCCACTGTTGTCACAGTATAGTGTGATGGACAATTTCGTGTTTGGAACAACTTTCAAATCATGCAGGAACTTTCTAAGCCAAACTGCTTCTTTTGCTGCTTTGCAAGCGATGGCGTATTCAGCCTCCATAGTGGAGTCTGCTATGCATCCTTGCTTGATGCTACGCCACACTACAACTCTCCCATTCAGGGTGAACACTGATCCTGATGTGGATATCCTAGTATCTTTGTCAGTTTGGAAATCAGAGTCAGTGTATCCTGTAAGAATCAAATCCTTAACACCATATACAAACATGTAGTCCCTCGTTCTCCTTAGATACTTGAGCATAATTTTAACCGCCGTCCAATGGTCTAACCCTGGATTGTACTGGTACCTACTGACTATTTCCACAGCATAGCAAATATCTGGCCTAGTGTAGAGCATAACATATATTAAGCTGCCCACATCTGAGGCATAGAGAATACGTCTCATATCCTCAACTTCTTGAGGTGTCTTAGGAGACGTTTCCTTAGACAAATGAACATCGTGCCTGAAAGATAATAAATCCTTCTTAGTGTTCTACATTGAATATCGAATCAACATTTTGTCGATATAAGTTGGTTGAGACAGTGCTAGGGTTTTGTTCTTACAATCCCTAATGATTTGGATACAAAGAACAAATTGTGCTCTCCCAAATCTTTCATTTGGAATTGGGTTGCTAGCTAGGTTTTAATGTCAGTTAGGTATCCTAAATCATTTCCAATGAGAAGGATATCGTCCACATAAAGTACTAAGAAAGCTACTTTACTTTTGTTGATTTTCTTGTATACACAAGGCTCATCAACGTTTTGATAAAGACCATAAGATTTGTTTGGAGTATCAAATTTAATGTTCCAAGATCTGGATGCTTGCTTCAACCCATAAATAGATCGATTCAACTTGCAAACATTTTGCTCCTGACCTTGAGTTATGAACCCCTCGGGCTGAGACATAAAGATACTCTCATCAAGATTGCCATTCAGAAAAGCAGTCTTGACATCTAGTTGTCATATTTCATAATCATAAAACGTGGCTAAGGACAAAAGAATCCTTAAAGACTTTAACATAGCAACAGGAAAAAACGTTTCCTCATAGTCAACCCCTTCCCTTTGGGTATAATCTTTTGCTATAAGTCTAGCTTTGAAGGTTTGTACCTTCCCAGCTGAGTCTCTATTTCTCTTATAGATCCATTTGCACCCTATGGGTTTTACCCCTTCAGGTAGATCTACAAGCACCCACACTGAATTGAAGTACATAGACTCCATTTCAAGGTCCATGGCTTTGACCCATTGGTTCTTATCTACATCATTCATTGCCTGTTTAAAGGACAATGGATCCTCGATGCCATCATCTGGTATGACAACCTAAGTTTCAGTTAAATCCAAGTAACAGTTAGGTTGTGATACAATCCTCCCACTACGTCGAGGCATTCTCAACGATTTAGAAGGATGAGACTGACCTGATGTGTTGGTTTCATCAATTGTTGGAGGGACTAGCTTCATCAACAACTCTTGTTGATTCATCACTAGCTTCATTTAATACTAATTTTCTACGTGGTTTACAATCTCTCATGTGGTCTTTTTCCACTTTCAAATTAGTTTAGTTAATGTCGTATAATGACAATACTCTCACTTTCAAATTAGGGACAACACTCTTGTCTGTTTGAACCTAGTTTGAACCTACAATCAACAATTCTCAAGTGTTAGGGACAATTAAAAAACAAGGCAATCTAGTTCAAAATTATTCAAAACGATCTTTCTAAACTTACCCAAACAATTCCAAAATGTTATTACTTTTGATGCGCCACTAAAAACTGAATTTCTTGTAGTGATATTTTTTACTATGTAAAAAAAAAAGTAAAAGAAATGAAATGTATGGGATGAAGTGCAAGGACCTAGCATATTGTATACCAACCTAGCTATGGCCTCAATGAACAATATACAGAATTCCTGATTTGCTTCAGCATAGCTCCACAAAGTCACGATGAATGAACAATAATCTCAAGATGCGGTAAAAGATAGAAGAAGAGCAATTTAAAATAGAGAATAAGTGTAACGCCTCGGATTTTTAACCTTAACCCGAGGTCGTTACTTAAATAAAACTCATAATCTTTACAAAGATATAGCGGAAGCATTTGTCAATAATAACAACATCAACACAACGAAAGCCTTTGTCAACATAGTCCCCAAACACATGTCACTGGTCCTTCCTGTCCGTCGTCGGTTTTCTCATACTTATCTGAAAAATAAACATGAAAAGGATGAGTACAAAAATACTCAGTAAGGAACCCACTATTGGGCCCACTAGGTTAACTGTTAACTTTCTATTAAACTGTACTCTACGACACACAGTCAAATGGTTTGATAGGAACGCCCATACAAC
This sequence comes from Cucumis cinereus, assembly GCA_037974625.1. Classification (NCBI taxonomy): domain Eukaryota; kingdom Viridiplantae; phylum Streptophyta; class Magnoliopsida; order Cucurbitales; family Cucurbitaceae; genus Cucumis; species Cucumis cinereus. The sequence goes on from JBBPDJ010000004.1 coordinate 3,102,440, forward strand.
CCAATGTCAGGGTCATCCTAGCAAACTTGTGGGACCACATGCAAAAGTAGCTATCGTCCCAAATACGAAGTACAACATGACTAATAGATAAAGTTAACAGCTACCATAGTTTCAAAACATGCAATCTTAGTCCAAAACATTCATAAGCACACAATGAATTTTAATTCAGAAATGAGAACCACAAACACCCCACACCTTTATCATCTTTTATGGTTTTTCCATAGCAATCTGTCCTAACAGATCATCACATAGCCATTCGGTTCATCTCAACATAGATAACCATCACCAGCAGTTAACTAAACCGTTTAGTTAACTCACCACATAACCACTACTAACAGTTAACTAATCCATAACCATCACCAGCAGGCAATTCAACATAAGCATATCCTCGAATCCACTAGGTGACCATTAACTCTCTCTAATAACCCGTACTTTACGACACACAGTCAATTGGTTTAGTAGAAACAATCATGTCGGAACAATATGCCACACATGCTTGTTAACCGACTCTACCAGAACAATACGCCACACAGGCTTGTTAACTGGCCCTGTCAGAGCAATACACCACACAAGCTTGCTATCTGATCCTGTCGGAACAATACGCCACACAGGCTTGTTAACCGATTCTACCAGAACAATACGCCACACAGGCTTGTTAATCGACTCTTCCAGAACAATACACCACACAGGCTTGTTAACTGGCCCTGTCAGAGCAATACGCCACACAGGCTTGTTATCTGACCCTGTCGGAACAATACGCCACACAGGCTTGTTAACCGATCCTACCAGAACAATACGCCACACAAACTTGTTAACTGGCCTTGTCAGAGCAATACGCCACACATGCTTGCTATTTGACCCTATTGGAACAATACGCCACACATGCTTGTTAACCGATCCTCGCGACAATACACAACACAGGCTTGCCACACCATTCCACCACCGAGTACATAAAGTTATTAGGTAAAGTTAATAGATACCATATCCAATAAATCAATTGAGTAAACATAATGATCACAACAACAGTTAAATCCCCATGCAGCAGATAACACAGATCAATAGAACAATAGGTCATGCATAATCCATACAAAACATATACAAGAACCCAAAGTTAACACCACAAAATAGGCAAAATAACCATATTCCACACCTTATTCGCTAGAGGCATGGATTCACTAGAAATATTCCTTACACATCTAATTTTAATTAATAATTTTCCATAAAATTATTAATTAAAATAACTTAAACCCGTTACCTAATCAGTCCATACAACATATCACCACATCAAGCAACTCAAATGTCACATAAATAATTTCATAAGTATCCCTATTACTTATCGAGGAACCACTAGTAAGTCACTTACCTCAAAGTGTCAATAATACTTTTGCTTGAGTTTCTCCTTCAAATTGATCCTATACATAAAACATTTAAATAATAATTTTTCCATAAAAATTATTAATTAATTTTAACTTTAATCCTTCGATAAAATATTTTAAACTTACAAATTGTTCGTCGAAAACTCCAATTCAATTCGTAGGGAAAATTATACGAATTAATTCCTCAATGAAGCTCCAAGTCTAATCTATACATAACAATTTAATTAACAATTTTTCCATAAAAATTATTAATCCAATTTATCCTTCAAAAAGTTCTTTAATCTTACCGATTCATTGTCGACGCTCCAATTAATTCGTAGGAGAAACTCTACGAATTAATTTTAACAATAGCTCCAAAATCACCTTCAATCAACCAAGAACAATTCTCAAATTAATTCTTAATTTTACTTTATTGGGTGTCCAAAAGAATTCAAAATAAAATACACAATACTTTACCAATATAACTAACGGCGGCGACCATTAGCGACAACGGATAAATCAAATCTAGGAGGTTAAACGCCATTGACGAACGAAGAAGTGTAACGATTGAGTGGAGCAAATGTCGAAAACCGGCGAAAGAAAAAGAGAAAAAACATAGAGAGGCGGCGGCGGTTTCACGAAGAAGAAGAAGAAGAAAGTGAAATTTGTTTTTATAACTTCACGCTTTCCAATGCAACCCTAAATTAATAAATAATAATATTAATAAATAATAATAACAATATTATTTATTAATAAATAATAATAATAATATTTTATTATTATTATTATTATCTTTTCCAAATTCCAACCAAATCAAATATTTTTTTTTTCCAAATCAAATAAGATCTTCTCTTTCTTTTCACCAATTATCTTTTAATCAAAATAATTAATGATATATACCCATATATATATATATATATATATATTTAATTTCTTAACCAAAATAATTAACATCCCAAACAAAATTAAATCTCAAAATAAATATAACCTATTATTTTAAGATCATGAAACTAAAATTATCTCAATTTTTTGGGATGTTACAGTAAGTGTGGCAATGTATTATTCAAACTTCTAATTCTAGTTCAATGACAAATCTATAATTTTACCGAAGGAGGCACAAGTACGCATATAAATTTAGTTTTAGATGCATTAATATAATGAAGATATATAAAAGTGAGCATAACTAACTAACACACGAACAATGACAAATACCACAACCTTAAAACCTTCACCTTATTGGCTTCAATTGCTCAAGAATATACCTTCTTCCTCATAAACTTCACATTTCTTGATATAATTACTTGAAACCAAAAATTTGTGACTTTCAAACACTTGGAACATGAAGCACTTGAACAAATATTCCACAACTTTGAAGTCTACAACTTGGCTTCGATTGCTCAAGAATCTATCTTCTTCCTTATCAACTTCTAAAAAGTTTGAAAAGGTAAAAACTATGTTCGTATATTCTAGTCCAATCCCGCATTTTATATAAAACGTTATATCATATTCCAAACAAATCTATGACTACCATAACTGTAGGATAGTCATAGCAGTTCACATATAGAACAAAGTAAATCTCAAAGAATTTGGTAAAGTTGAAAATGAATGTTAAAGAAAACAAATATCAAGACTCCTTGAAACACCAAAGAGAACAGTGAAATACCTGCACATAGTTAAAAATGAAAGTTTTAGTTATAGATTTATTGAAACTTAGAAAGTTCAACACAAAACCACAATCTACCTTGCTTCAGTCAACCCATATTAGTTCAACAACAGTCCACTATGAGCATCAACATTCAGCCGTGGGTTTTTAAACCCAGTCCTTGAGTCCAGTCGTGTTAACAATAAAGTATCAAAAACTCAAATAGCTAATTCAGTCACTAACAGTTTTAGTTTATTCACTCTTTTAAACATATTTTCACTTACCAACTTCTCTTAACACACTTTCTTTAAGTCATCTATTTAAATCTGTGCGTGCACACTTTAGCTAATATATATCTACAGACATTCTCATATGATCCAAAAGAAACATGGTTATAAGAACCAAATGTGACCTATAAAATCCAAAAGTTTCAAGAATATCAAAGAATTTACAATCAACAAGAAACTTTTGTGCTGAAGAAAATATGATACCAATTGTTTGCAGGAGAAGATTATACCTTGAAGAAATTCTCTGGCGAAACCAACATGATACTTATCACTAATGTTTTAGCAGAGTCTTCGGTATGTGCTGAGAAAACATTCAAGAACCAATTAGAACCAATTAGAAAACCTTTAAGCATCAATAGACCAACTATAAACATTTACCAATAACAACGAAAAGAGAGCTCATGTACTAACATAAAATTACCAAAAATCTTTAGGTAGAATAACGTAGAGTAGATGCAGCATGAGCACAATGATCAGGTCTCAACAAACCAAACTTGACATTAGTAAATGAAAATAGGAATCTATTAGTAGATAGAAATATGAATGCACCTCGATCCAACAATATTGTTGCTCCAAGTAGTCTAAGAAATTCAATTTCTTTGGTTGCTAAGAAATGACTCCTACCAATAAAGAATGTTTGCTCTAGTCCACTCTTGATATATGCATCGAAAATTCTCCAACCTAAATTATTTCTCATTAAGGAAATATTAAAAGAAAGTATTTAGTGAAATAAACTATAATATGTCTTGCATCATATATCATCTACAAGCAAGAAATTTTAAGAATCATATATCAATCATATATCACCTATGATAAAGCGATAGTTACTAAATAGTAGTAAACTACTCCTTGGGAGAACAACATGAAGTGAAGATAATGAAGAAAACTATGCAAAATTGTAAAACTACTTGAAGTTGTATGTGTGTGACACTAACTATATTATGGACTACCTTATTCCGAATCACAATATTGTCATCATTTGAACTACCCCTTCTGCACAATTCGCAAAATACGCACTTTTCAATCATTTTTAAAGTAGAATAACATGAAAAGTGTAACACATACCTATTGGCCACCATTAAACCGGTTCCATCAGAACAGAAAAGTCTTTCTTTAAAAGATTCCTACAGTAAAATGTGAGTAAATGAACTTCTAAAAGTTAACAAAAAATACCAAAAGTACTTCATTCTATGTCTCGAAGAACACATGATGTTAGAGAACATACCTTGAGGTTCTTATCCATAGCCAAAAAAGAGAGAAATTTAATTTTACTTCAATTACTTGAGCAAAACATGTAACTCAAAGTGACAATTTAAATCTAAAAAAAAAAAAAGTAAAAAGAAAACTCACAAACTTCTTCAATGTTACTTACGGACCCAGTCAGATAAATAATTCATACAAAAGTTTGCATAACAAAATTTCTATATAAGTAGTTTGCATAACAAAAATTCCTACAAAAGGTATTGAAAGCATGAAGTGATTTTTTATCGACCTCTTCCAACAATATAAATAGACCTTTGCATAACAACAAATATATGCTAGAAACCTTATCTAACTATTTAATGTAATCTTCTTATTTTCTTTCTAACTCCATGAGAATCAAAATTTAACATTACACATCAAACTTGAGCCTAACATATTTTTCTCTACACATCATATTTTCTTCTTACACATCAATTTCCTTCTCTTTTTCTCAAAGTTTCATCCCATAGCCATGGAATCTCCCTTGACCTCGATTTTCTAATTCGAACAAACAAAAGTCAAAGAAAAATCAACCAAATGCTTCATTAAGGCATTTCATCAAACACATTGTAAGCTAGCTAATTGGAACAAACATAATATAATTCAAATCCATAGTTTAGAATAAAAAATAATGGAATCTAGTTCAAGGTTCAATTTTGTAATTGGAACAAACAAAAATCAAATAAAAAACAACCACATGCTTCTTTAAGGCATTGAACTGGAATCGGTGGCATTACATAAACCAAATTCAATAAAAGTTTCACTCTTACTTCATACTTTCTAGACATCCTATTCTCCATCATCCATTATTTTTCCATTGTCAAAAATACTCCCGCTGTTTTACACACCTATTTACAACAAACATAGTCACAACCAGTCCCTTAAACTAAAGTGACAACCCAAATATAGTGACACATTGACAAACCAATTTGCTCAATTTTACCAAGATGGGGATGAGAGTTGTTACTTAATTAATAAATATACTAGTTTAATAACAAGATTGACATCACCTAAACCTTAGTAAAAAGTAACAATTTAACAAATACGTAGCCATAAACAAACTTACAACTTGGTTGAAAATAATTTCTACAAATACATTGAACGACCAAAGAGTGCGTCTATAGCAATTAACATTGGTACAATAAAATCTAACATGGAATAATTTGACACGTTTCATACTTCAATGCAACTGGGCAAGAAATAGGGTGTCTATTCTCAAAACGTCAATACAGTTTAGAAAATTGAAACTAGGATTATACAAGGCACAAATTATAACAAAAATGTCAATGTTTTACAGCGTGCAATCATTTCCATAATCATCATATAATTCAAATCCATAGTTTACGAACAAAAAATTATACAATATGGTTCAAGGTTCAATTTTCTGTTTTAACAAACAAAAATCAAAGAAAAAGCAACAAAATGCTTCATTGAGGCTTTTCATCAAACACATTGTATCCCATGTGATGAGGCAAAGTGTTGGACATGCTTTTTGGACACAAAACTTTATTATATTTACCTAGCTAGTTTTCCAAGGTGAATTGAGTGAGGACAATGCAAAGAAAACAAAGAAATCCGAAGTGGACAGACGAATTGTGATCTCTAATATTGCACGACAACAAAGCTTTTGCGTGGTTCTTGACGGAGACGAAGCCAGACGGACTCACGCATTGAAGCGACACCAAACGTTGAAGCTTCGTGTCGAAGTGTGTGGAACTTTGACGGTCAACACAGAGAAGCTTGGAGGGTTGGGCGAAAGAAAGAAATGGTTTCGAGCAGAAGGTGAGAAAAGAAATGGGCATGAGGTTTTTTAATGTTAGAGCAAAAGGTAAAAAAATTCATGAAAAAAGATGACGTGTATTTTGTGTTGTCTTTTCGTGACGCAAAAAAAGCGTCACGAATTTTTGGAAATCTGAAAATTTCCGTCATTTTTTACAAAAAACGCGGTTTTGGAAAAAGGCGACACCTTTTTTCTTACCCTTTCTCATTTTTACTGTTCAAAAGTGTCATTGTAGGTGGTTTTTCTTGTAGTGATTATTATTTGCTAAAACTTGATTGGTTTAAAAGAGTTATGGAAATTCTAACGTGACTAAATTTGTTTCTTTCGATAAGAAAATGACTAGTATTGGAAAAATACTATTAACACTGTGTTGGTTATAGACGAACTCAATTTGTTTTATTGAGAAATTGTAATACCTTATCTTTTCATTACAAGTTGTTTTTTGTAAAAAATAAAAATAAAAATGGAATTTTTTTATTTTTATTATTATTTAAGTGGTATTAGTTATTTATTTATTTTTTTTAAAAAAATGAAAATAGGAAACTTTTGGAAATTCGCCTGAGAGGATAAGAATAGAAGAAGGAAATTGAAAATTTTCCTTCCTCAATTCTTCTAATTGGAGGGAAGAACGACGGGAATGATTATTTATCAACTGTAGTCGACCGAATTGAAGAGAAGAAGAAGAAGAAAAGGAGAAAACTCGAAAAAGAGAGAACGAAATTTTGGTTGCTCGAGATGTTTGAACACAGTGAACGAATAGAGAAAGTTGAGCTCAAATCTTGACCAAATTGAACGAAATTTGTGATGAAATTGTTAAGACAAGAGAGAGGAAGCTGAAGGAAAGCTCAATTTGAAGACTTTGGCCGAGAAAACAAAGAAAAATGAAGATTTTGTCGACGGAGCTGAAAAAATTACAGCTTTGAGTAGCTTGAAAATTTGAAGAAATTGAAGGGGTTAGAGATTGAATTGAAGCTTCAAATTTGGTGATAAGCTTAATTAGAAGTTCCTCTTTTATTCCGTAAGAATTAATTTGATTAATTTCAGCTGGAAGTGACGAATTTGAAGTTTGAAAATGGTAGAAAACTTGTCGAAAAATTAGAGCATAAAAAATTTAGCTTGAATTCTCGTTGATTCACGAGGAATTGGACGACCAAATCTTGAGGTAATGTTGCTTAAGTTATGGGTAATTGATTGGTAATAGCTAGAACTTCAAAGTTTTACCGAAAAAAGCGTATTTTATCGTCGGAGTCTCATCAGAATGCTCATCAGAAAACTGGACAGAAATTGGGGATTTTCGACAGGTTGATGATGAAGTTTTAAGCAACTGTCATTGTATGTCCGTCGTTAAAATCCTATTGTTGTTGTCTGTATGTCATTAAAGCCTTATGATAGAATGGATAATGTTGGAAACTTAATTATTATGTTACTTTTAAATACCAATTTTACCCTTGTATAAGGAACAAAATAAAGGGGATTTAGGGTTTTTAACCTAAAAATTGGATTTGTTTATCGACTTGGTTTAATTCGTCGATTTTGGATAATTTTCAGGGAATTTATCAATCAGAGAAGTTTACGAATCGAGAACGTTTCATCAACTTTGTGAGTGACTTATAATTTTAAAATATGATTTTGCAGCATGTATAGTCTTGAATTTCTTTAAATTACTTACGAGTTTACACGTTTTTTGAGATAAATTTCTTAAGCCAAATGTATTGAATGTTTATGATTATTCATGTAAAAAATGAGTTATGTAAAGATCAGATACATGATTTATGATTTTACATATGCTAGTAAGCATGACTTGATGGTGAAAATGTCAAAGATATATTATATTATTATTTTCACGTTTTAGGAGATTTCAATAAAAGTATGATTCAAGCATGCCTTAGTATTTCTAAATGAAATTCTTTATATGATACTTAAGTATGAATCAAGTATTCAGCCAAAAGTATTTAATTACTATTTTAGTGATTTATGAGAATTTCAGTACAAGCATGCGTATTCATGATTGAGCCTGAGGCTAGCATACTAAGTGTGCACACTAGAGTATTTCGCTGTCATGAGTGCTGAGTTTGCCCCACCATGGAAAAGACGTTGTGAGCGATGGTTCCGCTACAATGTAGATACCGCTATCGTGAGTGTTGAGCTTGCTTCACTACGACTAAGTCGTTTCTGATGTTGGTCCCACTGCAACATAGATTTCACTGTCGTTATGCTGGATTCGCTTCACTACGACAAAGATGTTATAGATGCGAGTCCCACTATAACGTAGTATTGCTGTTGTGAGTGTTGAGCTAGCTCCACCACGACAAAGACGTTGTTTGTACTGATCCCATCACGACGTAGTAATCGCTATCGTTAGTGTTGCGATGACTCCACTACGACAAAGACGTTGGGAGTTCTGGGTTTTTCCCACTTCAACGTTTTTTAGATGATTACACATGGCTTTGTAAAAGTTTTCAGTCACAGATTACTTGCAAAAGTTTTTAGTTATGCATTGCTTTATGAAAGATTTACAAACACATTGCTTTCCAAAGTTTATGATATATTTCAGCAGTATGATATTTTTTTTATTTCCAAAGCATGTGATTTCTAAAGTATATTATCTAAAGTATATTGTTTTAAATTGTTACTCACTGGGCGTTAGCTCATCCTTTCAAATGTTTTCTCACTTTTCAGGTAGATATCGTGATTTTCGAGCCTGATCTACTACTGCCTGCCTGCTGTCAATGTTTGAGTTTTGTTTTAGGTCATAATCATGACTCTTTATATGCATGTTTTGGTCTGTAAAATTTTATAACGAGTGAGTTGGGTTGTATGGGACACTTTAGACTAGTTATGTATGTGAATTTTATTTACATGTTTATCAATTATTTCTGTGGTATGTTTCTCAGAGTAAGATAAGTAAGTCGTCAATGAGTGCCGTTAAGTTAAGAACGTTACTTACTGGCTTCACGCCATCTCTTAAACTAAGAGTAGAGAGTCTAGGAGAGGGTGTGACAACATGGTATCAGAGTAGGAGTTTTTAGAGAGTTTTCGGATGTCTTGAAAGAGTAAAGAGAAGTTTAAGAGTCCAGTAACATGCATATATATTTAGATGTAATTGTAACATGTCTAAAAAGTTGGAGTTATGCCTCTTCGTCGTAGTAGCAGACAAAACAGGTAGGAGGCTGCAGGAACACGAGATCCTACCCAAGCTCAGTTTGAAGGGGAATTTAGTACCCTGAGAGAACAACTTGATATAAAAGATAGGATGTTTTCCAGATTTTCTCAACTAGCACAATCGCTTGGATCAATGTCTAATGATCCAGAGAAAAAGTATGGAATAGAACGGCTCAAAGCCTTGGGAGCCACAGTTTTTCAGAGTTCGACTGACCCAACTGATATAGAGACCTGGCTGAATTTGTTAGAGAAATGTTTTAATGTAATGGATTGTCCGAACGGAAGAAAAGTCAGATTGGCAACATTTTTGTTATAGAAAGAAGTAGAGAGTTGATGGAAGTCCATTGTGTCTCGTAGAAGAGATACTAGTACGATGGACTGGGAGACCTTTAAGAAAATATTTGAAGATAAGTACTACCCCAGTACTTACTGCGAGGCAAAGAGAGATGAATTTCTAAAATTGGTGTAAGGCTTATTGCCAGTACCAAAATATGAAAGGAAGTATACCGAGTTATCCATGTATGCTCACACCATAGTGGCTTCTGAGAGTGATAGATGTAGAAAATTTGAAAGAGGTTTGCGAAAGAAGATCCGTACATTAGTGACAACAACAACCAAATGGAAAGATTTTTCACAACTTGTTGAAACGACTATGCGAGTTGAACAAAATTTAGAGGAAGGAAAGCATGACACAGGGCCTAGTTGAGCTATTTATACGACTAGTGGTTTTCATGGACGAGATCAAAGACGATTCACTCCTGGAGTTTCAGGGAGAAGGGATTTTAAATCTTGATTTACTAGTCAGCCCTACAGAGGAGACAGTACGGGGAGTGCATTTTTTAGACAGAGTCAGAGAACTTCAAGTCAATCGACTGGATCATCGGCAGGGCCGAGGACAGGGCAAGATTCTGTATCCGGTTCCATGGAAAGAAATATATGTAGTAGTTGTGGTAAAGGTCACAGAGGTCCATGTTTGACAGAAGAGGATTTTTTTTATCACTGCAAGCAACTTGATCATTTCAGAAGAGATTGTCCACAACTGAGATCAGGAATTCAGAAAGGGCAACATGTTCAGTCACAGAAAGTAAGCCATCCAAAATTTTCAGGGGCAGGAGCTGGAAGCTCTAGTGATGTCAAACAGAAAGGAGTTGCAGGACGACCTCGTCAGCAAGGAAAGGTGTTTGCCATGACACAACAGGAAGCAAAGATTGCACTAGACGTTATTACCAGTACATTACTTGTTTGCGATTTACCTGTTTATGTTTTATTAGACCCTGGAGCTACACATTCATTTGTTTCTAGCATGTTTATGGGTAAATTGAGTAGAACGATAGAATCACTACAAGATGATTTAATTATCTATACTCCTGTTGGCAATGTCGTATTAGTTAGTGAAGTGATTAGAGATTGTAAAGTATTAGTAGAAGATATCAGTACGTCTGTAGACCTAATACCCCTTGAGTTACAAGAATGAGATGTGATCCTTGGCATGAATTTTCTGTCTATGAATCATGCTACTATGGATTGCCATAGAAAAGAAGTAACTTTTCGAAAACCAGGATCAGCAGAAGTGGTTTTCAGAGGAGAAAGGAAAATTGTTCCGTCATGTCTGATTTGAGTACTTAAGGCTGCAAAGATGTTGAGGAAAGGTTGTGTAGGTTATCGTGCACACATAGTAGAAATAGAGACATAAAAGCTGAAACTTAAAGATGTTCCTGTGGTGAGAGAATTTTTAGATATTTTTTTCGATGATTTATCAGGATTACCACCTGATAGAGAGATTGAATTTGTTATTGATCTTTTGTCTAGAACAACACCCATTTCTCAGACACCGTATAGAATGGCCTTGTGTGAGTTGAAAGAATTAAAGACACAACTACAAGAGTTAGTTGACAAGGGATACACTAGACTTAGTGTATCACCTTGCGAACCTCCAGTATTATTTGTGAAGAAGAAAGATGGCACACTGCGGTTGTGCATAGACGACAAACTGTTGAACAAGGTCACGATACGTAATAAGTATTCTTTACCTTGTGTCGATGATCTGTTTGACCAGTTAAGAGAAGCATTAGTGTTCTCTAAGATTGATTTGAGAGCAGGATATCAACAACTGAAAGTTAAAGAATCTGATATTTTGAAAACAACATTTAGGATAAGATATGAACATTATGAGTTTCGAGTAATGTCATTCGGTTTAACGAATGCACCAGCGGTTTTCATGGATCTCATGAACAAGATTTTCCATGAATACTTAGATCAGTTTGTAATAGTATTTATTGATGATATACTGGTGTATTCTGGTGACCGAAGAACTCATGAGAAGCATTTAAGAATAGTGTTACAGACATTACGGGATAAGCAGTTGTAGGCCAAGTTCAGTAATTTTGAATTCTGGCTTGATCGAGTAATGTTTTTAGGGCACTTAGTGCCAGCTGATTGAGTTAGTGTTGATCCACAGAAAACAGAAGCTATTGTTAAATGGGAAAGACCTACCACTACAACGAAAGTACGTAGTTTCTCTGGTTTAGCAGGATACTACATGAGATTTGTGGAAGATTTCTTCAGAATAGCATTACAATTGACGTCGTTGACGAAGAAAAATGCTAAATTTGAGTGATCAGAAAAAGCAGAGTTTTCAGAAACTTAAAAAGAGATTGATAACAACACCTATTCTGATACTTCCAGTATCAAGAAAAGAGTTTGAAATCTACTGTGATGCATCTAGACAAGGTTTAGGTTGTGTAGTGATGCAAGAATGTAAGGTGATTGCTTATGCTTCAAGACAATTAAAGAGGCGTGAATGCAATTATCCTACATATGACTTAGAGTTGGCAACTGTTGTTTTAGCATTGAAAATCTGGAGACATTATTTATTTGGAGAAAAATGTCATATTTTCACTGATTACAAGATTTTAAAGTATATCTTTGAACAAGTAATGCCTCCAAATCTTTAGCGCCAACACTATGACTGCTAACTCTAAGTCATGAGTAGGATAATTGCACTCATGCTTCTTCAACTGTCTCGAAGTATTGACAATTACCTTACCTTCTTGAAAAACAATCAAATATAATTAAATAATCAAATTTGGAAAACTAAATGAATTTTTGAAACTCATTTTTAAAAGTCTAAATGTTTGACTTATCAAAGTGTTTCTTTTTCCAACTTGTAGTGAAATTTTAGTATGCACCTTGCTTGAGGAAGGTGTAGTTCTGATTTTCTTCCACAAAATCCACTATCTAAATGCTTGTTAAGTGTCAAGTTGTTTTGCAAATATGATTTGCATGTACTTTGGTTATTTAATTGATAATTTGATTGTGTATATTTGATGATGAAACTTGTTGAATTTTGGAGAAAATACAGTGTTCAAAAACTCATTCTCTCTCAAAACTCATAAGATTGGTCACTATTTTGATCCCACAATCAAGTTCTAAGCGTTGAGAATAGTAGAGAGGTTTCTTTTGGTTGTCTACAATTTGATTTCATTTAATTTCATCAAGGTTTGACCAAGAATTTTGAGCTTCAAAGGTAAGCGTTCAAAATTTTCATATTTTCAATTTTTCCTATATGCTTAATCCTTTAAATTCATGAAATCTAATGTGTTTTAGTTCGATCCACTATCGCTAGCATGCTAATTTAACTTTCACTCTCATCATGTAGCTTTTATATTATGTTCGATGTTGATCGACATAACCTAGCCAGTCCCTCTCTCAGGTTTTTTTGTACGGATGATCCATTTTTAGGGACCCATTCGATTTTTGCCCAAAAAGAAGAAGTGAATGAAAATGAACTTCTGATTACGTTAGCGTCCTATGAGTTCACCCTTTAGCCCCTAAGTGGAGTAGGCGCATCCCAGGGCTACTCGATGCACATTACATGTTTACTCGATGCACGCTTCTTGTCTACTCGCTAACTTGATCCATAAGTCAACCAATAAACGAATGTTTGACTACTCGATGTACATTACACGCCATACACGTTGCACGTTCCTCGCTATACTCGATACACATTACCTTCAATTTTTAAAAATTAGATACTGAAACTTAAAGTTACCATTTCGTTTCCCCAACATTTCTTTCATTTGCTCTTCTATTCTCTTCAACTTGCAATAGGTAACAATCATCCATTCATGCATTCATACTCCGTCTTAGCATGTGGAAGCTGCCCGTTCCTCGTTCTTTGTTTAAGCATCATATTGTTTTCATTTTCTCTCATTGTAAAGTTCGAAATAGGGTATGGCATTTGGCTTTAGGATTTCCCTCATCTTCAGTACGAAAATATAGGATTTATCGTCACGAACACCAACCACAACACTTCACGTTTATGAACATCGAACTGAACTTAGCATCGAGTGTATCGAGTGTAGCGTGTTCATAGTGTTTGTGTATCGAGTGTGGAGTCATTCGAGTGTCGAGGGTAGCATGAATCGAGTAGCGTGTAACCCTTGCATCGAGTAGCGAGTAGAGCGTGTAACGTGTAGCGAGTAAATCGAGTAACGTGCATCAAGTATTTTTAAGAGGCAATTTCTAATGTTTTTCATTTTGTTTCTTGTGTAGTATGGCTAGGCAGTCATGATTGATGTGAAGGATTGCTTTCCTGGCCAAGCTACCAGATAGTAAAAGAGAAGCTTACACCTACACAACTTGTCTCTTCATAAAAACATTGTTCGACTCGTTAGCTGATATTGATGTAATTTTCAACAATCTGCTTATACAATACATCCTACTTCGAGAAGTGAAAGATAATTATAGAAGGGATTCCATGACACTTGACTTGAATGACATGATCGTGACCTTCACGATGGAAGATTTCCTAGTTGTTACGAAATTGTGGCCAATACCCAATAAAGAACTCGCTTTAAGGTCTAACTGTGAGCGTGAAGGCACATTCCTAAGGTACTACAAGAAGTCTATCACCCAGAAAATTCACAATAATGCCCTTGAAGTGGAGTACATGATAATGGACTTTGAAAATGACGTAGACGCTATGAAGATGACATGTGTCTACTACATGGTATTGGCTATGATGGGTAGGAAGAAGACGACAACCTACATTGACATGAGGCTCTTCATGGACGTCGAGAACATGGACTACTACACTAGTCTAGTCTAGAGAAACATTCTATGGGAGAAGACATTTCCAGAACTAAAACGAGGTTTGGTCGAGGAAGGTAACTACGAGAAAATGGTCAAGAATAATAAGGATTATATTATTAAATACAATCTACCGGGCATTCCTCATGCATTCCAGGTAATAGCAAGAAATTAACTAGTTCGCGCGTTATGTTTCTAATATTGTGGTGTAGTAATTGATTTGTTTTACTTTACTATAGTTGTGAGCATACGAAATAATATCGACCGTGGCTGAAAAGTTTGCAACCTTGCTAAACAACCACATAATTTCTTTTTTCATGAGGAAAGCCTGGTAGATTGATGAGATGTAAATGTACGTACTCCCTACCCACCAAGGTAATGCAAGAAGACGTTTTCGAGAGCGATGAGGTATGCTATTACTCGTTAAGTATACTTTAATAATAGTCTATTAGGACAAATTCATTGATGGTTTGTCGATTCATGCAGTTGGTGATCACACCCATAGAGATACTCTAATCCATGGGAGAGTAGTCTGCAGGCCTAATGATCATGGGATGAATGAGTCGAAGTTTTTAGTAGGAAAGATGACTGCACTTCTACTCGAGTTGTTGATGATCTAGAGGATCTAGAGGAGGCCTATTTGAATCAAGATTATGGGTCACGTCAACACTACATGCACCATAAGGAGCCTATACATCACTCAATGTCTACTCCTTCGTATGAACAAGATAGACAGCAGTCTGGTGGTCAATAACAAGACCATGAGACAGTCCATTCTAGTTTCTATACTCGACTGGAACCTACAAGAGTTGGTCCTTCACGTAGAGTGTTGACTGACTTGGTCGAGCGAGTCAAGTCAGTACAGAGAAAGCTAGGGGACGTTTATCAGACCTTACCTCTTTGAAAGATAATATGAACCGACCAAACATCAAATTATTAATTAGATGTTATTTAATAATTATGATGTAATCTTAATATTTTTTAGTTTTATCATTTTAATAACATTTAAGTAGGATTAATTTAGTCTTTTTTATGATAGATTAGGATTTTTATTGGGAAGACTATTCAATTCTTGCTATTAGGTTCTAAAAAGGAGTTTTTGGCATAATGAATTTGGAATACAATTTTCCTCTTTGTTGATGACAAAGATTTATCACCAACCTTTGAAATTCTTGATCTAGGGTTGCATACTTAAGCATTTAGGTAAGTTTGATCATCTTTCTCGTGGAGTGTTCAAATCTCGAGTCTTATCTCATGGTCTTCGATCAAAAGGTAATCCAATTCTAGTCCTTCCCTTTGGATTTTTGTCAAATTGACTTGGAGGTTTTAGAATTTGATATTAGGGTTCACCAACTGGCTTCCTAATTTTCATATCATTTAGTATCAGAGCCTAGTCTCTAGATTGCGTATATGTTAATTGCTTTCTTGATCGAGTCTAGTTTTTAATTTGTTTTGTTCTTGTTTGACATTAAAAAATATTGAGTCTATCAATTTAAAAAAAAAAATAGAGAAAGAAGTTGCAATTGCAATTGCGTAGAAGTCAGAAGGAAGAAGAGGAAGAAGAAAGAAAGAAAGACGTAGAAGACAAAAAGAAGAGGAAGGAAGAAAGAAAGATGTATTGAAAAAAAGAAGAAGAAAGAAAGAAAGAGAAATTAGGAGGTGAAGTGGAATCGGAAAAGAAATGAAAAGAGATCAGTTGCAGGCATAGAGAAGTAGAAAAAAGAAAAATCAGAAGTGGGATTGAAAAAAGAAATCAGTTGCAAAAGGTCAGTTACCCGCGGTGAAGTAAAGAAAATTGAAAGTGGGTCAAGCAGACATGTTAATGAAGCTGCTAAATTTTCACAGGTTTTAAGCTGCTGAAATTTCATAAGAAAATTAATAATTTTTAAAGTGAATTTGTTTGATGATTTGAATTGAGTTTTTGGTAAAATTAGTGTCATTAGTTTTTATTCTTCATTCTTTCTTTCTTTTTGTCATTGTTTGTCTAGTAGTTTGCCTTTCTTTGTTCATCTTGTATAATTCCTGAATTTTGAATATTAGATCCTTAATTTTAGATATCATAATTTTTTGTTGTTCTTGTCTAGTTTGTTGAGTCTTGAATATTAGGTTCTTAATTTCTAGTTTTTGTTTCTGTTGCGTTCAACTAGTTCTTTGCTTGAGTTTGGCACTTTACAGTCATTCTTGTTTGTTTGTTCTTGGCATGCAACTCTGAATCAATATTTGAACTCCTGAATTTTTGTAAGTAATGTATACAGAAAGAGGAGGTTTGAGAAATAATTACGTAGATCAAATCATGCTTCCATTATTCTTTGGAAGATCTTTAGATCCAGATGCGTATGTTTTATGTGAGGAGAAAATTGATGTCATATTTGAATATCAACATTACAGTGAAAAGGAAAAGGAAAACTTGTTGTTTCTACATTTGAAAAATATGCACTAACATGGTAGAGATATTTATTGTCGAAAAGGAGAAGAAGAGGAAATCATGCAACACTCATGGGAAGAAATCGAGGTGCTAATGAGAAAGCGTTTTGTTTCTAAGGGTTTCCAAAAATTGCAAGCCTTGAAGCAAGGAAGCAAAAGTGTGAACTCTTACTATGAAGAGCCATTGTTACTACTTGAGGACGTTAACATATATGAGGAAGAGGAATTTACCGTGGATCGATTCTACAATGGACTTAATGAGCAAATTTTCGATATGCTTGTCGATCGAGAAGAAACTCGACCTTGTGAGGACTTAAAAGAAATGGTGCACGTTGCCATCAAGATAGAAAGGCAACTTCAAAAGAAATCTTCAAGGTATAGTAAGTCCAAGCTCAATTTTAATGCCACCACTAGTAAAGAGAAGCGAAATAATGTTGTGTCAATACATGGACATGGTGTTTTGTCTAGTAAGTCATTAGATTGCAAGGACTCACATGATTATAATTTTTGCACTGTTGTGGAACCACTTATTACTAGAGAAGCATGTGTTAATGGTAGTGGGTAGAGGAAGTAGATGGTAGTGAACTTGAAACTGACGTACTTTCAAGTCCATTAGAGTCTAAAGTAATATTTAATCCTATTGTTGTATCATTGCTTTCAAGAGAAGAAAAACTTGTTGTGAGTGAGTTGGAAGACAAAATGCATGAGACTAAGACAAAAACAATAGAACTATATGAAGAAAAAAAGGGGTGAAAACATTGATCAGAGAGAAGTCAATAATGTGAGTTAGAAAATTTGTGAGGATGACAAAGGAGTCTGTTTTCTGATAGGTGAACTTCCACAAAGTTTGCATAGTTTTTCCTTTGAATTTTTGCACGAAGTAAAAGTGTTATAACAAAGCTCCATGAGTGGTTCAAGTTCTTTTGATGGTCACAAATTGAATGGAGATTCGAAAGACCAATATTCTTTCAAAACTAGGAGAAATTCAAGGTGGTGTCTATCTTTGACATCTCATGACTTCAATGATGTTTTGCTAAAAAGACCAACCAAGAGAAGTCCAAGGAGATTGACATCATTTTCTTCTCATGACTTCAAGACTACTTTACAAAGCTTTGATTTGGATTCGAGAACGAATCCTTCAAAAAAAGGAGAGGTTGATATGAATCAGCCAAACATAAAATTATTAATTAGATTTTATTTAGTAATTATGATGTAATTTTAATATTTTCCAGTTTTATCCTTTTTAACAACATTTAAGTAGGATTAATCTAGTCTTTTTTTACGATGAATTAGAGTTTTTATTGGGAGGGTTATTTAAGTCTTGCTATTAGATTGTGAAAAGGAGTTTTTGGCATAATGAATTTGGAATGAGATTTTTCTCTCTGTTGATAACGAAGATTCATCACCAGCCTTTGCAATTATTGATCTAGGGTTACATGCTTGAGCATTCAGGTAAGTTTGATCACATTGATTGTGGAGTGTTCAAAGCTTGAGTCTTATCTCTTGGTCTTCGATCAAAAGATAATCAAATTCTAGTCTTTCTCTTTGGATTTTTATCAAATTTACTTGATAGTTTTAGATTTTGATATTTGGAGTTCACCAATTGGATTCCTAATTTTCAAATTCTAGAGTTTTCGTATCAGCTGATGTGACTAAGATGAAGTCAACCTTGTAACACGTTGTTGACTTTACCACCAACTTCTGTCGAGTATATATAACTTCGTACTGTCATATATTATATTCTTTTGGCTTAGTAAGTTAACATACTTTTCTTTTTCTTTGGCAGGGCGATACTAGACCATCCAATGACTTTCAAGACACAGAATGAAAGTCACTTGATTCCAGTGAAGGACATTAACACGAGTCCATTACTCCACTACATCCCACCCAGTCCAATACACCCTTAACTCCCATCCAGTTCAATACACCATACCTCCCATCGAGTCAAAGACACCATTACCTCCCACTGAGTCCAAATACATCCCTAGCTCTTATCGAGTCCAATACACCCTTACATTCCACTGAGTCCATTCCTCCACTACCACTAACCACGGAGTCAATCCATCCACCACCATCTACACCACCATCATCTCCACCTCCACCACCTCCACCCCCAAACATCCCACTGAGTCACTTATGCTACCGCCCCCAACTTCCACCAAGTCCCTTACAACCCTACCTACCGTACCTTCCCCACCATTGAAAATCATTCTCTCGGATCCACTAGTGCTAGACAATTTTGAGACTCCGCTACCAAAGTCTAGATTTTCACATCCGGAGTTAATCTCATTCCCTTATCAGCCAAAGTTGAAAATTAAAAAAAAAACTCAATCGTCGACGATGGAGGAGAGTAAGGTAAAGACTGAGGTTCCAATACAAATTAATGTCGTAAAATACAAGCCACGATGCACGGGTAAAAAAGGGAAGGCATTTCAACCATACAAACCAGCAGCCCATCCAAAGAGAATTAAGAAGAAGTATACCGACCCAGTCATTTCTCCATCTGAAAGAGGCACGATGGTCCTTTACGAACCAACACACCTTCTCAATCAATCCACTATGGACAAATTTATGGATTGGTTGATGGCGGTGAATATTGAACCCTACAGTAAGTCGGAAAGTTGGGCCTTCTTCCGAAGCGGATGCATGGAGAAAGAGCTCTTCAAGAAGCTCATGAACGACAAGGAGTGGCTTGAATGCAATATAAGTATAATCCACTTAGAAAATGGTTCGTTCTAAGGTGGTAATCAATTTGACAAACACTGTAATATCCGACTTTTTATTTAAGTTATTTGTTGTAAAAGTATTATTAAAATATTGGATGGGCATTTTAGTAATTTTCGATAATGATAGTTGAGTAATTTTGTTTAAGAATTGGTAAAAAATTAATTTTGTAGTTTTGTTTAAAAATAAATAAAATAATATTTTAAGAAAAGAAAGAAAAAGAAAAGGAAAAAGGAAAAGAAACAAAATTTATTTATTTATTTATCTATTGATTGATTTTTTATTTATCATTTATTGAAAAAAAAGGGAAAATTGAAATTTTAAAAAATTGTGTCGTGAGGTGATAAGAAAGGAAAGTTTGGAATGGATTAAAAATTTTCCAATCTGTGTAATTGGATGTATATTTGGTGAAATCTCCTCTTAAGCATCAATTGATCATTTTGGAATGGAAGAAGAAAGAAAATTGAAGGAAAAAAGGGATAGAAGGCCGAGAGAGAGAGACTGAAAATCTGGAAAATTGGTGTTTTGAACACCTTGAGAAAAAGTGTGAAATTGAAGTCAATTCTCAACCAATTTGGACGAAATTTGTGTCTAAATTGTGTAGAAAAGAGAGAGGAAGCTGATACAAAGCTCAATTTGGAGAAATTTGGCCGAAGAGACAACTGAATTTGAAGGAAAAGAGAGTCGGGCAGCTGGAAAACACGAAAAACTAACCTGAAACTTTGAAAATTAAATTCTCCGTCTACAGACTGAGTTAAGATCTAAATTTTGGAGGTAAGCTAGACTATTAGTTCATTTAAAGTTCTGTAAAAGGAATTGAGTTAATTTGGTCTGTGTAGGAAGAAATCGAAGTTTCAATTCTCGAATTTAAGCTCGCCGGAAAACTGGGTAAGGTGACTTCCAGAGGCGATTTCGAGTTATCCACGAGGAATTTGAAACTTATTTTTTAGGTAAGCAAATATACTCATGTAGAAATTGTTTTCCATAGGTTAGAGCCTCTAATTGTCAGTAGATTGAGAGAATTGGCTCGCCGAAGTTTGATCAGTGCAGTGGCCAGAAAACTGTAAGTTTTAAGGAAGAAAACTGAAGAAGAAGAAGAAGATTATTATTATTATTATTATTACTATTATTACTATTATTATTATTATTATTACTATTATTATTATTATTATTATTACTATTATTACTATTATTACTATTATTATTACTATTATTACTATTATTACTATTACTATTACTATTACTATTATTATTATTATTATTATTATTATTATTATTATTATTATTATTATTATTATTATTATTACTATGTATATAATTTTGTTTATAAATAATCGTTTAGGAGAAAAGAATTAATTCAAAAAGAGAAATTAAGGAAAATTTTGTTTTTCTCGGTTCTCGTGCTAAGTGATTTAAGGGTAGACTATGAATTTATTTTTCAGGAGATTCGGAGATCGAGAAAATTTATAAGCCAGGGATAGCCTGTCAAATTTGTGAGTGATAGTATTATTTTAATATTTTTATATTAAAATAATGATCGGAATGCACGTTTTTCGAGAATTTGCATAATTTTCAGAAAATTTCAGAAAAATCATGTTGTTCAGATTTTTCGATGTACATTCACATGGTAACTTGTTTGAAGAATGATTTAAGTGTTTTAAGGCATTTTCGATAGTTTTAATATAATAGTATTATATTGACACGTTTTAAAATAATGCCTGTTTACGAAATAATCATGTTTTATAATATATATATATACATAAACAACCAGGCATTGCTACGTAAAGCGTGTCAAAATAATACTATGATATTCAAACTACCGAAAATGCCTTAAAACACTTATATCATGCTTCAAACAAGTTACCATGTGAAAGTACATCGAAAAATATGAACAACATGATTTTTCAATAATTTTTTGAAAATTTTGCAAATTCTCGAAAACGTGCATTTCGGTCCTTATTTAATATTAAAATATTAAAATAATACTGTCACTCACAAACTTGACGGGCTATCTCTAGATCGTAAATTTTTCCGATCTCCAAAAATCTGAAAAAAAAAAATTTAGAATCGACCCTTAAATCACTTGGCACGAAAATCGAGGTAAACCGAATTTTCCTTAATTTCTTTTTTGAATTACTTCTTTTCTCCTAAAATACTATGTCTATATATATTAATATTGCTACTGCCTGTGAAATACTTGCTAAAAGAAAAATAGAAATGCTAACACACGCCTCGGGTCTACTTAATTATACACATATATTAATAATAATGATAATAATAATAATAATAAATAAATAAATATATATTACTTTACATGTACAGCTCCACGGGAAGGAGATTAATTTCATTAAAGACCTACTATGACAGACAAAAGATCACGGTACAAATAAAAAAGTTAACTTCATCTTCAACCTTCCATTTTCCTTCCATTTTATTTTCAAGTTTTCCGGCCACAACTTCGGCCATACTTTGGCGAACTAATTCTTTCAATCTACTAACAATTAGAGGCTCTAACCTATGGCAGACGATTTCTACATGAGTCTACTTGCTTACCTCAAATTTGGAGCTTCAAACTCCTCGTGGATAGCTCGAAATCGTCTTTGGAAGTTCCCTTGCCGAGTTTTCCGGCGAGCTTAAATCCGAGAATTAAAACTTTGATTTCTTCCTACACAGACCAAATCAACTCAATTTCTTTTACAGAACTTTAAATGAACAATCGAGCTAGCTTACCTCCAAAATTGGGACCTTAACTCGGCCTGTAGACGGAGAAATTAATTTTCAAAGTTTTGTGTGTATTTTTCGCGTTTTCCAGCAGTCCAAGCACTTTTTCTTCAAGTTCAGTGGTCTCTTCGGTCAAATTTCTCCAAATTGAAGCTACAGTCAGCTTTTAATCTCTCTTCTAATCACTTTAGACTTAAATTTTGTCCAAATTGGTTTAGAATTGATTTCAATTTATCATTTCTTCTCAAGGTGTTCAAAACCATGTTTGCCCAGTTTTTCTCTTCTCTACCTCTCTGTTTTCTCTTCCCTTTTTCTTCAATTTCCTCTTCAACTCAACAAAATTTAACAAAATAAATATTGCTTTCCACCTCTACTTCATCCAATTGGAGAAATTGGTAAAGAATTTACATAATTTCCACTCCCTTCTCCTTCTTATCATTCTATCCTCTCGGCACACTATTTAACAAAAAGATCAATTTTTTTTCCTAAACACCAAAAGATAATACAAATTAATAATAGATAAATAATTTTCTTTACTTTTCCTTTTTCTTTTTCTTTTTATAACTTTTTTTATAAATCCAAGTAAATTACCACTTTGCCCTTGATGTAATTTAATTTTTAAACAAAATTACTGAAATGTTCTTTCCAAACATTTACTAAAATACCCTCCGATTATTTTATTAATACTTTTACAACAAACAACTTAAATAAAAAGTCGGGTATTACACGAAATGCATTCGATGCGTCGTGGAAAAGTTTTCTAACTATGTCGTTCTTAAAGTACTTTTCCAAGTTCCTCTTTAAATGGTAAGTACAAATAGCATGGTATGTCGTAGGGAATACAGCCTCAATGGAATTCAAAATAGACTGATTTTGATCTGAAACAAAAATTAGATCATGATATTGGCAAATTGCAGATTTCAAATGAGACATGAACCACGTCCAAGAATTGTGGTTCTCGCTATCAACTACGATGTATCTTAATGGATACAACATGGTTCTCTCGTACTTACTCTTCGAATGAATAACATCTCCAATAAAAACGAGGCGAAAAAACTAAATTTTTGCAAGCTCAGACCCAATGCTATAAACACATACTTGAAGTATTCATTGTCCTTAAGCTTGATCTCAAATACGGTTCAAGATTTTCTCAAAATCTTTTGGTATTTTAAGTTTCTGGAAATGGGATAATTGATATTTCGGTGTAGATTAAGCTCATAAATTATCTAGATGAGTTAACCTTTGAATCTACACTTAAAAATTAAGAAGAAATGGTCATGGATAGGTTGGGAATTTGCAAAAAAGTAATGAAACCAGTTGCCATTTAATTTTTAGTTTGTAGCTTGATCAACCCTTTGTTTCTGCTTGAAACTCCCAAATCATATCATATTCAATGTCTTTGGATAGCTTTAGTTTGAGTTGGTCTTTAGATTATGAATATACGGGGTCAACTTGTAGCAATATTCAATACTGAGAAATTCGGATATATGGCAAAAAAGAGGGGGGTGGTTAGAAAATGGCAAACAAAAAAAATAGCAATTTTCGGTATAATCGATTTTTCGAAATTTCAATATTCTAATTTTACCCTTCACGGCGTTGGTTTTAGTTTTTTTTTTTTTTTGAAGGTATATTTGGCGTATATTGGTTTTCACAGATTCTTCTATATTAAATGTTGGATATTTAAATACAATTTATTTTAGGTAGTTAGTATATATTAAATTGTTTTAGATATATTTAGATAAAACAATCAAATCCCTAAAGATAAATAAAATAAATGTTCACAGATTCTTCTATATTATTTTTTGATTGACTATATTATTATATACATAGTAGCAAATATAAATAAAATAAACCCCTAAGACTATGGTAATTATTGAAATAATAATTACACTTTCTATTTTATTTTAAATTATGATATAATTAATACCCTAAGATTATGGTGTTTAAATAATTAAATATATTTAATTCTATATATAACTCAATAAAATCCGACATATTGAGGTGATTATTTCAACTTTTTTTGTATTGAAATATTGAGAAGGGGATGCACGTATGTGAATAAAAGATCAAATTCCTAAGATTATGGAATTTGTTTAGATAAAACAATCAAATCCCTAAAGATATTTTCTTATATACATACGGTTAAAGACATTTTCTTATTTACGATTATAATTATATATTCAAAAGATAGAATAACTTCAAATTATTTTAAATTAAACTTATCTATTTATTATTCGAAGTCTTAAAGATATTTCCTTATAAAACAATAAAATCCCTAAAGATATTTCATTATATACGTATGGTAAAAAATATTTCGTTATTTACGGTTATAATTATATATTCAAAAGATAGAATAACTTCAAATTATTTTAAATTGAACTTATCTATTTATTATTCGTAATTATAAAGATATTCCCTTATTTACGGTTGATTTATTGCATTAGCATTCTTTATCTATTTTATTAACTCCAGTTTTGATTTTTCTGTTGATTTAATTATTAAATATTAAGGTTAAATTATACTATTTCAATATATCAATAACGTTACTTCAACAAATTAACAAAGTTATTGATGGCTTTACAGAGAGTAAAAACTGTGTTTGACGGTAATTGGATAGAGTCATCAAAGTATCATAACTATCGTGTTGTTGACGTGTATGACCCTATTGCTTCTTCTTTTCAACAATTGGTCGATTGTATTCAAGGTAAATTGTTTCCATCTTTGAGTCATTCTGTCACTCGATTGACAGTTTATTGGGATGGATGCAGTAGTGCAGATCTTATACAAATTGTAGAAGATAAAAATGTTTCTTGGCTTATGCTGTTACTATCTAACATCCCTGATAATGATTTATTGGTTGTTGTTGATTCTTTATCTGTAGGTTCATCTTCAAATATAGTATTTGTTAACAGTAATGTATCAAGGTCTCGAAATTCATCCAAGCATTCAAATTCTGATGGTGGACTAATTGAATTTGATGCATTTGAATTATCTTATGCAGAGATTTTAATAAATGTAGGCTCAAGATTTAGAAGTAAAGATGTATTAAAGAAAGTCATTTATTTTCTTGCAGTCAACAATAGTTTTGAACTCACTACCGTTAGGTCGAATAATACATCGTTTGAAATTAGTTGTAAGGATGTGATATGTAATTGGTATTTGCGTGCCTCTGTTTTCAAGAAAAGTAGTGTCTGGATAGTTCGTAAATTTGTTAGCAATCATCAGTGTGCAGTTGACATTGTTAAAGATGTCGACAAACAAGCAACATCTTGGATTGTTGCTGAGTGCACCAAATCATTTTTTTAAAATGAATGACAAGGCCCCTTGTCGCCCTTCTGATATTATTAATTATATGAAAATTCACAACGGTGTAAATATAAGCTATGATAAGGCTTGGAGAGGACGGGAGATCGCTTTGAATTATTGTAACACCCCAAATTTCCGGAATCTAAGATGGATTGTTACTAAATCAAAAACAAGAAAGAAGACGTTTGAAAACCAAAGACGACGAGAAACATCTCCATTCAATTTAAAACAAACTAAAACAAGTCGTGTAAGTAAATCAAGAGTTAGAAATATGTAACCAAAACTTGGAAAACGACTCCGACGGGATCCCACTTTTCCAAAAATTCAAACATCAACAAAACTCATGTTTAAAACACAAAGCA
>JBBPDJ010000004.1:3150061-3179450 GCA_037974625.1 Cucumis cinereus
TAAAAATATTATATTTTTAAATAGTTAATAAAGTCTTAGTTGTTATGATTTGAATTTTAGATTTTATATTTTTAAATTTGGTATCTTAGTTGTTATGATTTGAATTTTAGATTTGGTATTTTTCGTTTAATGAGTTTTGGTGTAAATGGGGTATTTTCGTCTTTTGATCATTTAATAATTCTGAAATAATTTTGCTTTTTTTTATAACTTTGAAACATTTTTGCTATTTTTCAAAAGGAAATTTTTAAATTTGCTATTCTTCTTGTTACACTATAAATATGACCTAAAATAATTGATCAATTCAACCCAACTTTTGTGGTTTTACGGTTGGTTTAGGTTCAAATAAATGAAAATTTCATGAGTTTAGTTGGTTCATGGGTTTATCTAAAATAATTCAAACTAACTTTTTTTTTTAATATTCGTGATTGTTCGGGTTAGCTTACATCCACCTCGACTAATCCCACGAGACAACTCGAAAATTAATTTCTAGGTAGGTGGTCACCATGAATTGAATCCAGGATTTCTCAGTTAGTTAGTGAGACTATGTCCCCTTTTTTGCCACTAGGTAAACTCATGATGGTTAACAAATTCAAACTAATGGAACTTATTATTAACTTAAGATTTATATATATTTAGTTTATAAGCTTTCAAATTGACCATTTTAGTCCTCAAGATTTCTTTAAGTTGATTTTTCTTTTTGTGGATGTTGTAGATTGAGATAGGTGAGGTGTCTTCCTAATTAGTTGTAACATCAAGATTTGGTTCTGATTTTTGTTCTCCGCTTTTACCATCATGGGTGTGGTTAGTGCCTTTTTTTTGGTATGGTTGATGACGAAGATGAATGCAATTCTCCGACCATAATCATCAAAATCAGTTGAATCATCGCCAAAAGCCGATGTTCTTTTTTGCGTAGCTTAGGGCTAAGATTGAGTTTTATTTTCGTCATTTTTCTTGAGATAACATGTAACTAAATTTGATTTTCAAGCACGCAAGCTTAGTTTGCAAGTTATGTAAACAGTTAAGAAGTCTAATTAGACGATGTTTTTGTTTTGATAATTTTGTTAATGGGAAGAGACTTTTTAATGGCATTCTCATAAATCCAGGCATTAACATGTCAATTTAAAATACTAGAGACTAAAGACATCTATTTTAAAAAACTTGAGACTAAGAATGTGATTTTCTAAAAAAAAAAATTTACTTTTATTATTAATTTTAGTTTCATTATTTTTTAATATTTATTCTAACTTCTAAATAGTTTTTTTAATACTTTGGAAATTAATTTTTGCATTATATAAATTGGAATGGAATATTTTTAGCTTAATTTAATATATTTGAAAATAATTTAATTAAATTTTTATGTTTTAGTGCTTTGCTTTTTTTTCTTTTAGAATAAAAATTTATAAGAGGAATTGAGTTATATAGTCATGTTTAAGGTTTGCTTTGAAAAATGACAAAGAAAATTTGATCACATTTACCCAATTTTATTTGACCAATTTTTTTTAATGTGATTTTCATTTTTGATAATCCTAAAATGGCCTAGAGAATTCTAAATGAACTTCAGAATTTTTTTTAGATAATATTTTTTTAATATTTATTGTCAAATTTAGGTGAAAAGAAAAGATAATGTCAAAAATAGGGTTGCGGAGTCGTGTACCGGGTACACGACTTCGGAAGTCGTGTACCGGGTACACGACTTCGGAAGTCGTGGACCGTCCACGACTCCCTTGACGTGTCTACATGTGTGGTAGGAAGGACGGTCAAACTGCCACCCCTGCAGACAGGTCAGGGGAGTCGTGGACAAGGTCCACGACTTCAAAAGCGGTGTTGTGGACTCCGTCTACGACTTCGCTCGCAGAAACCCTAGAAATAGGCTTTCTGTCTTTCTCTTCCCCCACCCATTTTCCTTTTCCTTCATCTTCTCCTCCCTTCTTTTACACTCATCTTCCCCATTCTTCCTTCCTTCCCTACAGCCGTCGTCCACTGCTGTCGACGTCGTCACCACCGTCGCCGTCCACCGCTGCCATCTAAGCCACCGCTGCCGTCCTCTGCCACCGTCCAATTTTTTACGGTATGAACTTATATGGTTGTTTTTTATGTATTTCAATTTTCAAAATATTAATATTAACTTTTGACATATTTTATACTTTACATTGTTGTTGTAGGAGAAATTTATTTACCGTCGTTCGTCGCTCCCACCATTGTTGGCGTCGTCGTCTAAGGTATAAATATATTTTGTTTGATTTTTATTTTAGTAATTGTTTTATTTTTTTATTGTTCTTGTATTTATATGTTTTTTTATTCTTATTAATATCCATGTATATGTTTTTTTTTAATTAATATGCGTGTATATGTTTTTTAATTCTTATAAATTTGCATGTATATGTTTTTTTGTTATTAATATGCATGTATATGTTTTTTTTTATTTTTATTAATATGCATATTAATCTTTTTATTAATATGAATGCAATTAATATGCATGTAGTTTAATATGAATGCAATTATTGTATATTTAATATACATATAGTGTTTTATTCTTGTATTTAATATGCATGTTGTTTTTTATTATTGTATTTAATATGCATGTAGTGTTTTATGCATGCATGTAGTTTTATTCTTATTTTTATTTTTTTATTTCTTGTATTAATATAGATGCATGCAATGTAATTAAAAAACTATTAAATAATTAAATTAAATATGAGCATAAATAAATTATGAAAGTAAATAAATAAAACATTAAAATAAACAAATAAATATATAAATAAATTATGAAAATAAATAAATTAAGAAAATATGAAAATTAATTAAGAAAATAAATAAATAAACCTTAAAACCTAAACCCTAACCCTAAACCCTAAAATCTAAAACCAAAACCTAACCCCTAAACTTTAACCTCTAACCCTAACCTCTAAACCTTAAACCCTAAATTAATAAATAAATTAATGAGAAAGTAGTTTATGAGATTCTTGTTAGAGTAGTTTATGATGTTGATATTTTTCCAACTTTAACAGTTGATTAAAAATGTCGATGCGTCCAAAAGATCTAGTTATTCTTGAACCTGGTAATGATGGGGACAATGATATTGATGTAGAAGTTGATAAATTGTTTGGGAATGAAGAAATTACTTAACATGAAAATGAACCGATACAATATGAGTATTTACGAAAATAGACTGGGACATTACTAATTCTGTTTGTGAACAAGCTTCTACATTAGAAGCTAGGAATGCACCTGTAGATAATTAATCTTTAATTAAAAAATGAATGTTATTTAACAACAAAAAAGATCTTCAATTAGCTGTTTAAAAATATTGTGTGACAGAACACTATGAAATTGTTGTAGTAGAGTCCAATCAAAATATTTTGTACGTGAGATGTAAAAAAGCCAATGAGGACTGCAAGTGGAGGTTACGTGGAAGTAGACGTAAGACTTACGGCATGTTTGAGATTACAAGGCTCGATGGGGAACACTCATGTCTGTACTCTGAATTAACCCAAGATCATTCACAGCTTGATTTCAACTTTATGAGTATTGAAATTCAAAATGTGGTTAGAGCTGATCTTAATGTTCTTGTGCCATTACTTCAAGAAATTATTAAAAAAAAGTATGGCTATAATGTCAAGTACAGTGGCAAGCAAAGAAAAAACCGCTGATTGCAGTTTTTGGTGATTGGAAGAAATCGTATAACGAGCTACGTTATTAGTTAAATGTTGTTATATATTACAATCCTCAAACCCGAGTCGATTGATACTTTCTTCCATCTGACGTATCAGGTACAACTATTTTTTGAAGAATTTTTTTGTCATTTGGGACTGCAATAGAAGGGTTTAAATACTGTAGGCCATTGATCCAGATCGACGAAACCCATTTGTATGGAAAGTATAAAGGAAAAATGTTGACTGATTTATACGTTGATACGAATGGTCTTATATTTCCTCTTGCTTTTGCTATTGTTGAAGGGAAAAATATGTCAAGTTGGTCATGGTTTCTCCAGGCATTGCAGCAAAATGTTACTGATCGAGATGATATTTGCTTGATCTCTGATAGATACAGAGAAATTCTTTCTGCAATTAACAATGAGGAAGTAGGGTGAAGTGAACCTCGAGCATACCATCGATACTGTTTGCATCATGTTGCTAGCATATTCAATATCAAATATAAATCTAAGCAATTAAAATATTTGGTGTTTAAAGTAGGTAATCAACACCAAAGACACAAATTCATAAAATGCATGAAAGAATTGAAAAAATTGAACTCTGAGTGTCTTGAGTATTTCGATGATATTGAGTTAGAGAAATGGAATCAGTCACACGATAATGGGTATCAATATGGCTCGATGACAAGCAATGCAGTCGAATGTATGAATAGTGTGTTTAAAGGTGCTAGAATGTTACCAATAACTTATTTGGTTCGGTTAAGCAACCGAATCAGACCATTCTTTATTTTGAACGTCGAAGAAATGAGATAAGCAAAGTCCTCGATCGAGGAGATGTCTATACACAGTATGTCATGAGAAAACTGAAACGGTGAGAGAAAAGAGCTTTTACACATACAGTTACTTTAATTGATAGAGACACACAAACATTTGAAGTGCTGACTAGAATGAGTATGATTTCTCCATACAAAAGCCAACACCAACAAGTTTTGAGTTTAAAGGAGAGAACGTGTTCTTGTAACAAATGAAAATCATTTAAAATTCCATGTTCACATGTAATTGCAGCTTGTAATGACACGCATTTGAATTATTTGTCTTTTATTGATGAATGCTATCAATTGTTCACTTTCAAACGATGTTATGAAGGTCGCTTCCAAGCTATACAACATCCGGATTATTGGTCGAAATTATCATTCATGGAAGTTCGACCTATTATAGACCTGCTTAGGGAGGTCAGTAGACCAAAAACTACTCGAATACATAATGAAATGGATTGGAGAGAGTCTAGCAAAAAAGTTAGATGCACAATATGTAATGGAGAAGGACATAACAAGCGTACATGTCCAAGACGTACATCGGGTGCTTTCTCTTCAAGACAATAATTTGTAATAGGGTAGTCTAATTTACTGTATTACAATTTGTATATTTTTATTTATTGAAGTAATTTTATATACATTTGTTTGTAATTAACAATTAATTTAATTGTAATAAATCTTATGTATATTTGCCTGTAATGATTTCGACTTTATTGGTGATGTTTAATTTAATTTGTTACTACATTTGGTTGATTTATTATACTTTAATTTTTTTAGTCATTTTGATACTATGGAGCCTGGACCCATTGACCCTACACAATTGTCTCAACAAGTGTCTCATCGTTCACAATCGGTATGAGACACTTCCTGTACCGTAGTTTTGAGCTGTCGTAGGAGAGAGGCAGCTTCTCAGCGTACTATTCCATTTAATCCACATATTGCGCCATATGTAGAAGTTGTTGGGTTTCTAGGAGTGTCGTAGATAGGGTTTATCCGACTAGATTGACACCTTGTTACTGCTTTGGTGGAGCGTTGGAGACCCGAGACACATACGTTTTATATGCCATGTGGAGAGTGCACAATCACGTTGCAGTAGGTGGCAGTTCAGTTAGGGTTACCTGTGAATGGAGCAGTTTCCTAAGTTGGCTCATGATGTGGACGGCGTGAGTATCCAAAGGTATGCTCGTGCATACATAATGCAACTCATCGGGGGTTTTTTGTTCGTCGATGAATCGAACACTTTAGTTCATTGCATTTTCCTACCGTTGTTGGAAGATTTCAACCAAGCGGGTACGTATTCTTGGGGCTCAGCATGTCTAGCATGACTATACAGAGAACTGTGCCAAGCAAGCTATACACGATAATTGAAAATTGCTAGACCACTTATATTGTTGCAAGTATGAACGTACGATAGATTCAATATCGTCGCTCCACAAGTGACATTAAAGACTTCACATGATCGTCCACTTAGCTTCAGGTACTATTTTATTTATTAATTTATATATAATCATGTTATATAATAATATATTTTATTTTTAGAATAACATTTTATTATTTGGTAAAAATATGTAGATGAAATGATATCTTACCAGCATCTGAAGTCAGCAAATATGTTGCTAACATATAGACAGATATTTCATCGATTATATTCAAATAAATTACACATATTATTTTCCTTTTTGTTACTTAATTTGTTGTAATTGTTGCTTTTACCGATTAATTGGACTCTATACACACATGATGTCATGACATTGTTACCTGCAAAATGTCATAATGGTCAAGAAGTTTGGATGTATTATGGCCCTCTGATATGCTTTCATATCGTAGAGTGACATTTACCCGATCGTGTGTTGCGACAGTTTGGTATGATGCAAATTGTGCCATCGATATGTTTTACAAATTCGAGTCTACACCAAATTGATCTAAGAGGTAAACACAATCAAGATTGATGTAAGATTCACGAGGAGCATATCATGATGTTGCAGAACCGTTATGAATGGATTGCAGAGAGAGAAGTAACGCATCATCCACCTGTTTTAAACAACTATTTTGACTGGTACAATTTAATTACCAGACGTTTTATCACACATGATGACGCTTACTATTATTACATGGTAAGAATTTTAATACGATATGTTTTATAAACTATATAATGTTAATCTTAACTAATCTTATTCTATTTAATCATGTAAAATAATTTCGTTCATGGCATACACAAGTTCCAGTGGTAAACTAGATACCAAATTTGGGTTAGAAATATGATCAAGCATTAGAAGATGTACAACAAATTATTCAGCAAATAAGACGCCTCAACGTTACAGACACGGATAGAACACGTGTTCGACGTAGACGACGACGAAGATGTCGTAGAAGAAAATATAGATAATGCTTGACTGTAATTCATATTTCTAAATAAAAAAAATTAGTCACCATTTTATTTTTTTTATGTAAGGACGTTTCTAATTAATTTTAATTTTCAAAACTATAAGTTTATCTTTTAATTTTTTTCACATCAACATTAATGTCTTAATTAGAAACCACTATTCTAAGACAA
The DNA here is from genome assembly GCA_037974625.1 of Cucumis cinereus. NCBI lineage: Eukaryota > Viridiplantae > Streptophyta > Magnoliopsida > Cucurbitales > Cucurbitaceae > Cucumis > Cucumis cinereus. Next base: position 3,157,083 of record JBBPDJ010000004.1, read on the forward strand.
AAATTAACATAAACGGTCACATTGAACTATTTATTAAAATAAGTAAAATTGTAATTAACCATTAATAAACATGAAAATTGATTTTTTTTTTCTTCATATTTTAACACATTTAAAATAAAAATCAACGAATTTTATTTTTAAGTTATAAAACTTAAAGGTTTAGGTTAAATTTGACAAAGAGTTTATCAAATTTAGAGTGGTAAAAGGGTTAATTAGTAATATAATAGTTTTTTAAATTTTAATTTTAAAATAGACCCATTTTTTTTAAATTGTAAATAGATTTTTGTTCTAAAACACTATGAAGGTCGTGGACCCCATCCACGACTCCAGTCATTCCAGTCAACGCTCCAGTCCACGTGGGGCGTGACTGGGCAAAGGGAAGTCGTGTACCGGGTACACAATTTTCTTGCTACAGTAAATTCTTACCATATTTGACAATAGTTTTATCCATAATTCTTTTGTGTCAATAGTTTGAAACTTTACATTATTTTGAAAATTAACCCCTAACTTCATGATATCTTATTATTTTAAAATTTTCTTATGTTGTATTTAAAATTGATATTTATTTATTAAAATATTATATATGTTTTTCAGATTTATTTTCAAATTAAATAGTATAATTTATTTTCAAATTAACCGAAGATTGATTAAATCTAATATTGTTAACGTTTATATGTCTAACAATATTGATTTTTGTTTGTTTGATTAATTTTTATTTTAATTTTTTTAAAATGATAATATTTAATTTAGGGATTCACTTATTTTGATTGAGTTTTAGAAATTGTATTTAAATTATATATGCAAATTTGAAGCCCATTAGCCTAGTTTAGTTTGTAATTTATAAACCAAAATTTCAAACAAGATTAGTCATTTAATGCATTTATTATTACTACTTTCTTCTATTTCACTTATTATTATTATTATTATCTTATTAATCTTATACCATGAACTTTTTCTCCTCTAATTTGAGCGTTTTGAAACTTGTTGGTAATCAACAAGTGTTTTGTGTCAAATTCTTCTGTATGTTTTATATATACAATGTATATAAATAATATACTGGATTTATACAGTATGTATTGAACAGTTACTAAATATAGTTTATATATTACCATCATATTAAGATGAAGCACGTCTATTCATTGTCCCATTTAGATTTTAATACAAATAAATGTAAATTAAATATATATAATCAAAAGTTAAAGACTTTTACAAATGTTACGAAATAGAGTAACATTTCTTGCCCACTCACCATTTGACCTACATTTAAGATAGATTTTTAACTCTATCCATTAATCATCTTTTACTAACCTACTTTTTATAATGCATTTTTAAAATCTTTTCATTTACTTTTTGTGTTTGCAGTTTTTTATCTTACGCGTCTTTCACATTCCTTTTATTCTGTCTTCTCGTATCTACTAATTTGTCTTCTCTTGATTAGTTTTTTTAAAATTTCTTTTTTCTTTAGTATAGAGCATTTACCTATTCTCTGGTTCTTTTGCTAAATTGTTGCAGTGGTTTAGTTTTGTCATCTTTTTTATAAATATAAATAATTTTTTACTTGTGCAATAAAATTTTCATGTTATGTTCTTTTCTAAAGTGAGTGAACTAGGAATACTTGGTCTTTTTATGTCGTGATGAGCATAATCACTTGGCAGCTTGGTTTTGTGCAAACTACTACAATATTTTTATTCTTTGGTTAAATTTCTTAAAATTTATCTTAGTACTAAAACTAAACATAATAACTTACTTTTCCATTCGTTAGTGTTAACTATCTTTAGGTTTTAGGTCTTGTTGTTTTAAATAACTAATTATTAATACATTGACAAACACAAAAACTTTATTTACTTATCATATATCTACTACATGAATCAATATTCTTTATAAAATGGTGTACATTGCAAAGTTATTTATTCTTATTTCTCTTTTAGGATTTTTTTTATAAATAATATTATTTAAAAAAATATGGTAGTGGTAAAAGTATTGACAAATATAGGTGATAAGTCGTATACCATGCCCACAACTTCAAATCACAACTACCATTATTATATATTAAATTAATATTAAACTTTTTATAATAAAGAAAATTAAATTAAATATTAAAAGTAAATTAAACTAAATTAAATGATATATATTAATTAAATTAAATGAAAATTTAATCCTATCATTTCTAGATATCATTTTCTATAGAAAGTTTATTTAAATACATATTGACAAATTAAATTAAATATAAGAAGTAAATTAAATTAAATTAGATAGGTTATATTTGGAAGGGAAAAAAATTAAATCCATATATTATCTATTATATAAAAAAATTAAATTAAATTAGATATGTTATATTTGGAAGAATAATAAATTAAATCCATATATTATTCTTTATAAAAAATAAATTAAATTAAATTAAGAAGTCGTGTACCGAGTACACGACTTATCTACCCTATTTTTTACACTAATTTCATCTTTAAACCCATTTTTTGTTTTTTCTCAACCACAACAGAAGCAAGTTAAGATCTGTAAGTGAGCCTAACAACACGATTTAAGTTCGAAAGCACGACATCAGATTGTTGGAGATCTTTATTTCAGATCTGTTCATGTATTGATAATATTCTAACATTATCTTCAAATGGTAAGTCTAAATTAAGTTTATATTGTTGTCATGCAATTAAAATAATTAAACATAAGTATGGCCAAAATTTCTAAATCTCATTGGCTTCATAGTAAAAGAAGCTGAGATTATTGATTTCCATTACAATGTTGTCACTATTTACTAAGCTTCATGGTGTTACTCTTTGAGAATCAAAGTTATCTTTTAAAAACAAAATAATATTTATGGGTTGTTATTATATGTTTTAGCCTATATGTGTAAATGTCTTTAACCATTAATTAATTTTAATATGATGTATTAAATCATATTTAATATAAAATAATTAATAATTACTATTTATAAATATCTTACATTTATAAATCTTTTTATATAATAATTTCGTATGAATTTAATATTTGGATCTTAATTAAATATATCTCTCCATTAATACATTTTGGATTATAACTCATATTTATGAGTAACAATATGTATCAAAATAAATTATATTTTACATTTAATCACAAAAGTATAATGTTCTCTTAATTAATTTGAACATTCCATAAACCCTAAATCCCAGACAAAAACAACCCTCTTGACATTCCATGTGAAATTTCCATGATTTTCTTTGATGGACTAGTTAATACACTTTACCAAACAATATAATTAGGTTTAGAATATTTCAAGATAAGTATGTAGGTGAATATTGAAAAGAGAAAATAGAGCATGTACCATAATGTTAGGCATTATAAACCTACTTTAATTTTATTGACTAGTAAACAGTGAATTACTAGCACATCACGAAAATGGATGAGGACTTCGTGAAATATCGAGATACATGTTTTTTTGTCTCTAAAATTTTCTTTCATCTCTGCAAAATTATCTATTCTCCCTTTATTTTTTTTGGCAAATTATTATTTCTCACTGCAACAAATATCAAATATAATAGTATTAAAATAACATTATCACGTGAATTTGTACATCCATTTTCACCACTCATATGGAAAACATGATTGTTATCAAATAACAAAAAATCACCAATACGTGTGAATAGACGCTGATAGACTGCTATCATCTATCACAACAATTTATAATTAGTTAAAAATATATAGTTGATCATGGTCCACCATACTAAAGCACGATAAAAACTGTAAATTTATGGTCACGTTTGGAAACCATTTTGTTTTTTAAAATTAAACCTATAAACAATATTTTCACCTTCAACTTCCTTCTCTTGTTGTTTATTTTGTACCAATGGATTTACAAAAACCAAGCCAAATTTTGAAAACTAAAAAAAGAGTACTTTTGAAAGATTGTTTTTGTTTTTGAATTTGGCAAAAAATTCAATCATTGTGCTTAACAAAAATGAAAATCATGTAATGAAATTAGGAGGAGCTAGACCTAAATTTTAAAAAGGAAAAAAAAAAGCAAAATGGTTACGAAATAAAATTTTATTATATATTGAATATGACCTTTCTATTATATCTATTTATAATAGAATAGAATCTAAACAAAAACCCTTAAATTAAAATTACACAATACATTAACAAACACAAAAATTTTATTACCTTATCATATATCTACTACATGAATCAATCTTCTTTACAACATGGCGTACATTGCAAAGCTCTTTATTCTTATTTCTCTTTAAAGATTTTTTTTATAAATAATATTATTTAAACAAATATTATAAAAAAATATGGTAGTGGTAAAAGTATTGACAAATATAGGTGATAAGTCGTATACCATGCCCACGACTTCAAATCACAATTTCCATTTTTATATATTAAATTAATATTAAACTTTCTATAATAAAGAAAATTAAATTAAATATTAAAAGTAAATTAAATTAAATTAAATGATATATATTAATTAAATTAAATTAAAATTTAATTCTATCATTTCTAGATATCATTTTCTATAGAAAGTATATTTAAATACATATTGACAAATTAAATTAAATATAATAAGTAAATTAAATTAAATTACATAAGTTATATTTGGAAGAGAAAAAAATTAAATATATATATTATATATTATATAAAAAAATTAAATTATATTAGATATGTTATATTTGGAAGGAGAATAAATTAAATCCATATATTATTAATTATGAAAAATAAATTAAATTAAATTAAGAAATCGTGTACCGAGTACACGACTTATCTACCCTATTTTTTACACTAGTTTCATCTTCAAATCCTTTTTTGTTTTTTCTCAACCACAACAGAAGCAAGTTAAGATCTGGAAGTGAGCCTAGCAACACGATTTAAGTTCGATGACACGATATCAGATTGTTGGGGATCTTTATTTCAGATCTGTTCATGTATTGATCATATTCTAACATTATCTCCAAATGTTAAGTCTAAATTAAGTTTATATTGTTGCCATATAATTAAGACAATTGAACGTGAGTATTGGCCAAAATTTCTTAATTTCATTGGCTTCATGGTAAAAGACGTGGTGTCCATTGCAATGTTGTCACCATCTACTAAGCTTCATGGTGTTGCTCCTTGGAACCAAAGTTATCTTTTAAAAATAAAATAATATTTATGGGTTTATGTCATTATATGTTTTAGCTTATATATGTGAGTGTCTTTAACCATTAAATAATTTTACTATGATGTATTAAATCATATTTAACATGAAATAATTAATAATTAATATTTATAAATATCTTACATTTATAAATCTTTTTATATAATAATTACGTATGAATTTAATATTTGGATCTTAATTAAATATATCTCTCCATTAATACAGTTTAGATTATAACTCATATTTATGAGTAACAATATGTATCAAAATAAATTATATTTTACATTTAATCACAAAAGTATAATGTTCTCTTAATTAATTTGAACATTCCATGTGAAGTTTCCATGATTTTCTTTGATGGGATAGTTAATACACTTTACCAAACAATATAATTAGGTTTATAATATTTCAAGATAAGTAAGTAGGTGAATATTGGAAAGAGAAAATTGAGCATGTACCATGATGTTAGGCATTATAAACTTACTTTAATTTTATTGACTAGTAAACAGTAAATTACTAGCACATCACGAAAATGGATGAGGACTTCGTGAAATATCGAAATACATGTTTTTTTGTCTCCAAAACTTTCTTTCATCTTTGCAAAATTATCTATTCTCCCTTTATTTTCTTTGGCAAATTATTATTTCTCACTGCAACTTATATTAATTATAATAGCATTAAAATAACATTATCACGTGAATTTGTACATCCATTTTCACCACTCATATAGAAAACATGATTGTTATCAAATAGCAAAAAATCACTTATACGTGTGGATACACGCTGATAAACTGCTATCATCTATCACAACAATTTATAATTAGTTAAAAATATATAGTTAATCATGGTCCACCACACTAAAAGCACAATAGAAACTTTAAATTTAAGGTCACGTTTGAAAACCATTTTGTTTTTGAAAATTAAACCTATAAACAATATTTTCACCTTCAACTTCCGTCTCTTGTTGTTTATTTTGTACCAATGGATTTACAAAAATCAAGCGAAAATTTGAAAACTAAAAAAAAGTACTTTTGAAAGATTGTTTTTGTTTTAGAATTTGGCAAAAAAATTCAACTATTATGCTTAACAAAAATGTAAATTATATAATGAAATTAGGATGAGCTAGACCTAACTTTTAAAAAGGAAACAAAAAAAGCAAAATGGTTACGAAATAAAATTTTATTATAAATTAATCATGACCTTTCTATTATATCTATTTATAGTAGAATAAAATCTAAACAAAATATGCCTCCATATAAATCCTTAAATTAAAATTACACAATACATTGACAAACACAAAAACTTTATTTCCTTATCATATATATCTACTACATGAATCAATCTTCTTTATAACATGACGTACATTTCCAAAATCTTTATTCTTATTTCTATTTTAGGATTTTTTTTATAAATAATATTATTTAAACAAATATTGTAGAAAAATATGGTAGTAGTAAAAGTATTGACAAATATAGATCACAAGTCGTATACCATGTCCACCACTTCAAATCACAACTTCCATTTTTATATATTAAATTAATATTAAACTTTCTATAATATTAAAAATTAAATTAAATATTAAAAGTAATTTAAATTAAGTTAAATGATATATATTAATTAAATTAAATTAAAATTTAATCTCATCATTTCTAGATATCATTTTCTATAGAAAGTATATTTAAATACATATTGACAAATTAAATTAAATATAAGAAGTAAATTAAATTAAATTAGATAGGTTATATTTAGAAGCGAAAAAATTAAATCCATACATTATCTATTATATAAAAAAATTAAGTTAAATTAGATATGTTATATTTGGAAGGAGAATAAATTAAATACATATATTATTCATGATGAAAAATAAATTAAATTAAATTAAGAAATCGTGTACCAAGTACACGATTTATCAACCCTATTTTTTTACACTAGTTTCATCTTCAAACCCTTTTTTTGTTTTTTCTCATCCACAACAGAAGCAAGTTAAGATTTGGAAGTGAGCCTAGCAACACGATTTAAGTTCAATGGCACGACATCAGATTGTTGGGGATCTTTATTTCAGATCTGTTCATGTATTGATGATATTCTAATGTTATCTCTAAATGGTAAGTCTAAATTAAGTTTATATTGTTGTCAAGCAATTAAGACAATTGAACGTGAGTGTTGGCCAAACTTTCTAAATCTCATTGGCTTCATAGTAAAAGAAGTCGAGATTATTGATGTCCATTGCAATATTGTCACCATCTACTAAGCTTCATGTGTTGCTCCTTGGGAACCAAAGTTATCTTTTAAAAATAAAATAATATTTATGGGTTTATGTCATTATATGTTTTAGCTTATATGTGTGAGTGTCTTTAACCATTAATTAATTTTACTATGATGTATTAAATCATATTTAACATAAAATAATTAATAATTAATATTTATAAATATCTTACATTTATAAATCTTTTTATATAATAATTTCGTATGAATTTAATATTTGGATATTAATTAAATATATCTCTTCATTAATACATTTTGGATTATAACTTATATTTATGAGTAACAATATGTATCCAAATAATTTATATTTTACATTTAATCACAAAAGTATAATGTTCTCTTAATTAATTAGAACATTTCATAAACCCTAAACCCTAGACAAAGACAATCCTCTTGACATTCCATGTGAAGTTTCCATGATTTTCTTTGATGGGCTAGTTAATACATTTTACCAAACAATATAATTAGGTTTAGAATATTTCAAGATAAGTATGTAGGTGAATATTGGAAAGAGAAAATCGAGCATGTACCATGATGTTAGGCATTATAAACCTACTTTAATTTTATTGACTAATAAACAGTGAATTACTAGCACATCACGAAAATGGATGAGAACATCGTGGAATATCGAGATACATGTTTTTTTGTCTCCAAAGTTTTCTTTCATCTCTGCAAAATTATCTATTCTCCCTTTATTTTTCTTTGGTAAATCATTATTTCTCAACAAATATCAAATATAATAGCATTAAAATAATATTATTACGTGAATTTGTACATCCATTTTCACCACTCATATAGAAAACATGATTGTTATCAAATAGCAAAAAATCACTAATACGTGTGGATACACGCTGATAGACTGCTATCATCTATCACAACAATTTATAATTAGTTAAAAATATATAGTTGATCATGATCCACCACACTAAAAGCACGATAAAAACTTTAAATTTAAAGTCACGTTTGGAAACCATTTTGTTTTTGAAAATTAAACCTATAAACAATATTTTCACCTTCAACTTCCTTCTCTTGTTGTTTATTTTGTACCAATGTATTTACAAAAACCAAGCCAAAGTTTGAAAACTAAAAAAGTACTTTTAAAATATTGTTTTTGTTTTGGAATTTGGCAAAAAATTCAATCATTGTGCTTAACAATAATGAAAATGGTATGAAATTGGGAGGAGGTAGACCTAACTTTTGAAAAAAAAAAAAAAGCAAAATGGTTACGAAATAAAATTTTCCTATATATTAATTCTGACATTTCTATTATATCTATTTATACTAGAATAGAATCTAAACAAAAACCCTTAAATTAAAATTACACAATACATTGACAAACACAAAAACTTTATTTCCTTATCATATATCTACTACATGGATCAATCTTATTTATAGCATGACGTACATTACAAAGTTCTTTATTCTTATTTCTTTTTTAGTATTTTTTTATAAATAATATTATTTAAACAAATATTATAAAAAAATATAGTAGTGGTAAAAGTATTGACAAATATAGGTGATAAGTCGTATATCATGCCCACGACTTCAAATCACAATTTCCATTTTTATATATTAAATTAATATTAAAGTTTCTATAATAAAGAAAATTAAATTAAATATTAAAAGTAAATTAAATTAAATTAAATGATATATATATTAATTAAATTAAATTAAAATTTAATCCTATCATTTCTAGATATCATTTTCTATTGAAAGTATATTTAAATACATATTGACAAATTAAATTAAATATAAGAAGTAAATTAAATTAAATTAGATAGTTTATATTTGGAAGGGAAAAAAATTAAATCCATATATTATCTATTATATAAAAAAATTAAATTAAATTAGATATGTTATATTTGGAAGAAGAATAAATTAAATCCATATATTATTCATTATGAAAAATAAATTAAATTAACTTAAGAAGTCGAGTACACGACTTATTTACCCTATTTTTTACACTAGTTTCATCTTCAAACCCTTTTTTGTTTTTTCTCATCCACAACAGAAGCAAGTTAAGATCTGGAAGTGAGCCTAGCAACACGATTTAAGTTCGATGGCACGACATCAGACTGTTGGGGATCTTTATTTTAGATCTGTTCATGTATTGATGATATTCTAACATTATCTCCAAATGGTAAGTCTAAATTAAGTTTATATTGTTGTCATGCAATTAAGACAATTGAACGTGAGTATTGGCCAAAATTTCTAAATTTCATTGGCTTCATGGTAAAAGACGTCGGAATTATTGGTGTATAATATTTATGAGTTTATGTTATTATATGTTTTAGCCTATATGTGTGAGTGTCTTTAACCATTAATTAATCTAACTATGATGTATTAAATCATATTTAATATAAAATAATTAATAATTAATATTTATAAATATCTTACATTTATAAATCTCTTTATATAATAATTTCGTATGAATTTAATATTTGGATCTTATTTAAATATATCTTTTCATTAATACAGTTTGGATTATAACTCATATTTATGAGTAATAATATCCATTAGTGTATCAAAATAAATTATATTTTATATTTAATCACAAAAATATAATGTTGCCTTAATTAATTTGAACAATTCAAATTATTTCGTATAGTTATCCATGGTGAGTTAATAGGGGACCTAATGGACATACATATTAGGAGGTTCAATGATATGAGATTAATTAATTAAACTATTTTAATTCAATTAATCCATATTCATCAACTATCGATCAGTCCAAGATTGATAGTTGCACTCTTTGCATTGTTGATATATATGTGTCCATGAATACAACCAATCAACAATAAGTTGACCCTTTCATAATTGCTCAAAACTATACTGGGCCAAATTATTGTTTTACTCCTGAGTTACATCGAACTCTATAAATACCACTGATCTCTCTAATAAACAAATAATTTATTGTCGAACTATCTAACACCTCTCGAGCCAATAAGAGGTTGATGTCTCATTGTTCAAGACCCGAAATTATCTATTAATGGAGCAGTCATTTACTATCCCAATGGATGTGAATGAATGAATTCCATATTGTGTAGTTGTGTTTCTAGCTCCTATCTCAAACAAATCTCCAAAGTGGTAGGGTTATTGAGTCAACTATCAAAGCACACCCTTACATATCAAGGACTGTCGTCATAAACAAGAGTTCACAACTCAGTCAAGATTAAGGTCAAGTCTCTTATAGTCATCCTAGCGAAATATTGGTTCCTACAAGTAACGATGTTGTAAAGAGAAACCAATTATTTCATGGTCCAGACTATGTATAAACTTTTTCATCAAGATACCCTCACTCGCATGTCTTTACGTGAACAATATGGCTCATATTGTTTGTAACATTTACATCTCATGTAACAATTATAAAGTGGGTCGTATCCGCGATGTTACCAAGATAAGACAACCAACCTCTATCCATTTAATGCAGACCTTTTAGGTTATAACTTGCACATTAACCACTTGTATGACAACCAAAGTATTATCAAATAACCTTAGATATTATTTTATTTGATTGAATTAATGTTGTCTAAATATCAAATAAAATACCTATGATTTTATTAAATAAATAATTTATGTTAATAAAACTACAAACCACGAGATTTAAGACACCAATTCCAATATGTGGATCGCATCCCCGATTTACGTGACAAGTGGCCACCACGTTTTCCAGTCAACGCCCTAGTTTGTGCCACTATAAAAGAGCAACCACGTCGCAGTCCACGAGTTCATGGTCCCAAAAGTTTTTGTCTTATCCCATTTTCATCTCATGTAACAATTGTGGGTTTTATTGGACTAAACACCTCCAATTGGGGTCCACTGTCGACTAAACCCGCTGGTTACCAACGTTGCTACCATCCACCACTCTCCATCATTGGTTAGATTTTGTCATCGCCATCACCACAACTATTGTGAAAACATTCTTTATTTTGTATATTCACCATCAATAATTTTTTCCATTATTTTGGATAAATGAACAAAATCGCATGATGATGGATATCACTATGGTTGGATGACAACAAATGTGGTTGAATGTATGAATAGAGTGTTTAAGAGAGTTAGAATGTTATCGATCACATCTTTGGTTAGGCTAACATTCTACAAAAAAAATAGTACTTTGAAGTTCGCAGAGGAGAAATCAGTGAAACACTTGATCTCGAGGACATATACACAAAGTATATCACAAAGAAATTGAAAATGGGGAAAAACGAGTTATTTCACATACTTTTAAATCTATTGACAGAGAGACACAAAGTTTCAAAGTAGAAATCGAGAAAAGTTTGATATCTCCCTACAAAGGCCAACAAACAGGATGTGAGCCTAAAGAAGGAAACATGATTTTGTAACAAACGATAGCCCTTTAAGATCCCATGCTCTCATGTCATTGCAGTCTGTAATTTTATGCATTTGACACACTTATCTTTTATTGACGAATGTTACAAATTGTCTTAGTGCCAACAATGTTATGAGTCTCGCTTTTATCCTATACCACACAAAGCCTAGTGGCCTAATGCATCATTTGAGGTATTTCATCCCAAAGAAAACTTATAGAGAGAACCTAGATGACCAAAAAGTTCTCGAATTCATAATGAGATGTATTGACATGAATGGAGTGTAAAACTTCATGTACTGTATGCAAGGAAGAAAGACATAACAAACATATTTGTCTAACACGAAGTTTAAGTGTTCCTTTTTGGGCCAAAGATGATGATATTTTTTTCTAATATTATAATGAATTTGTAATGTATTTTTTAACGTATTGTGTAATGGACTATATTTATTTATTTGGATTGTGGTGTCATTTATTAATGGTGATGTAACATGTAATAGACTGTAATTATTATTATGTATGACAAGTTTGTGTTTATAATTTTTCAGTGACCATTATAAATCCTAGTCTGTTTAATACAATACAAGTATATCAGCAACCAACACACCGTTCACAATCAGTATGGGATACTCAATCCATTGTTGTCTTAGGGTGTCGTAAAATGGAGCAAATAGTTGATCATAGTATATTGTTAAGTCAGTGGATCATACCATATCTACAATTGGTTGGTTTTCTTAGTATTACACAAATTGAGTTCATCCAATTGAATTGACATCTAATCACAACTTTAGTGGAGCGATGGAGACCAGAAACTCATAATTTTCACATGCATAGTGGGAAATGCACAATAACACTGCAAGATATTGCAATACAATTTGGATTACTAAATCATGAAGAACTTGTGACTAGTTCTTTAGTATATGATTGGAAGTAGGTTTGCGAGGACTTTTTGGGTGTTTGACCTCATGAATTAAAAAGGTCCAAGTTGAGTATCATTTGGTTAGTCACACAATTTGTTAAGTTGTCTTCTAACGTTGACGAGATCACCATACAATGTTATGCACGAGCATACATTATGCAACACGAGAAAATATATAACACCTGATAACGCTTATTATCATTACATGGTAATAATTTTATAATATTATTTGATTTTTCAATTAAAATGTTTGAATATTCTTTTACACTGACTACTTCTTTATGGATAATAATTTTGTCCAAGGTATGTAACAATATTTAGAGCAACATGATTTACCAGAACTAGGATCGATGTGTGACTAATGTGTTGTTAGTGTTGAAGAAATAGTTCAACAGACACGTAGACTTAATGTTTACTACACTGATAGAAAATCTATTTATCGTAGATACCAACGATAACGGGTCGATAATATTTCAAAACAACTAGTTGAACTAAAATCTAATACAACTAATGAGTTGATTCCAACTTCTTTTGGACACTTTCTTAAAATTTAAGGAGATATCACATCGAGTTTTGGTTATCAACACGATTATAATGCATTTGATGAATTTTTGTCTGTTATCATCCAACAAGATTATGATGATGTGATGATGTGATTCACTATCAACAACGCTTCAAGGTCCCTGTACCTCATCGTGGAATACATGCGAAAAGAGGACCACTGTGTGGCACATAACTTTCTGTTGTACTTAATTTCCACACATGAATTTTTGTTGTATTTAATTTACAATTTAAACTTTAGTTGTATTTTTCTAAACATGTAGTTTGATTAATATCTCTTTTCCTATATGTGTTACTTGTAGTGTTTAATCTATAGTTTTTTAAAAGGAAAAAAAAAGACATGTAGAACTCGTAAATCAGGTCCACAAGTTAGGCCAAAATCATGGATTAGACCCACGGGTTAGGTTAACCTAATGCCACATCAATGATGCACATGAAAGTTGGGTTTGAAATAGTCAAAGTCGTGCTTCATCCATGATTTTTTCACCTATTTTTTACAATAGTTCCTCCTTTCACTCTACTTTTAGACAATTTTAAGATGCTCTCTTTTTGGCATTTATTTAGCTAACCACATTATTTGTGGTATGGGTCGTCTCCACATTAAGATTTTAGAATGTAAATCGTAAAGAATCCAAGGAATGAATTTATAATTTTTTTCAAAATCTAATTTAGGAATAAATTAGATTTTGATTTACACATATTTTATATGTAAATTTAATCTAGGAATAAATTAGATTTTGATTTACACATATTTTATATGTAAATTTAATTGGCATTTGACAAATATTAACCAAATATAAAATTTACATTATAACATTTAAGGAATTAGATTTACCATTTAATTTTAAATTTTAAGTATTTAGATTTATAACATTGGATCAAAATTTGAAATTTTGAAATACACAAATTGAAATTATATAGGATGTCCAATGGAATTAGAAGATTTGTTATTATAATATTATATTGAATATTTGAAATTTTAACTTAGATAGGAAATATAATTATTAAATATTTAATATCAAATTTATGCAATTTAAGAAATGAAAAGATTGGATATCATAATATTATATTGAAATTTGAAATTTAGAATTAGAAATTAGATATAATTATTAAATATTTAAAATCAAATTGTTAGTATTTCAAAAAAAAAATTATTAAACATTTAAATTTTTCATTGAAAATAAAAATTAGAAAGAGGACTTCTTTTCACAATTTTACGTTAGACTCCCACCCCACCATCAAAGTATCTCAACTCATGTCAAATTGTCAATCTGTCAAAAATAAAATTAATTCAAATTACTCGAATATAATGTTAAATAAGTGTTTTAAGAAACAATTTACAAAAATCAAAAAGTATTTGCGAAATTGGGGTAGATTTTTTGTTTTATTCTATTCAAAAGACTGAATTTAACAAAGTGAACACATAAGAATACTGCCACGTGCTGCAAGCTGCGCGGATGTGGTAGAGCAGGTAAGATAAGTCTTTTTTTAAGACGAAAAGAAGATGCGAAATTGTTATTTCCTATACAGATAATTCAAGATATCTGACGACATTATTAACGGAGACGATTCACTAACGCTATTTGACTACCTTATTAAAAAATTCATGAAACTTACGTTTTCTTAATTTTTATTTTAGTACAATTACAAATTTTTATTTTAATAAAGTTATAAACCTTGTTATCTCTTAAATACTTTAACTCCTCAAACACAATCTCCTCTTCAAAATTATATCCATCTTCAAAACTCTCTCCATCTTAAAAAAAAAACTTTCAATTTTCTCTAACTTTTGAAAATTTCTCAAATTTCTCATAACTCTCCCAAATTCTTTCAAATTTATTTTTCCAACTATTTAAAATTTATTGATGAGTGTGTGGTGAGACACTTGATGTTATTTTGAGTTTGATAGCATAAAAGCGTAATTTTCTCATCTTTTCAGGGGTGCTTAATCCATTTTTTAGGGAAGACTTGGTCGAAATTTTTACAGAATTTTCTAAAAACATGTTTGACCAATTTACCTTTGAGAGAAACGTTCAAAAGAGTAGTTTCACGGCTTGATCTAGGTTAGAGGGGTAATTTGAAACTAGGTAAGACGATGGTTTAGAAAGGACCAAATATGTAGATGTCGAGGAGATGGTTGCCATGTTATTACACATTCTAGCCTATGATGTTAAGAATCGTATAGTTTGTAGACAATTTGTATGGTTCAGTGAGACAGTCTCTAAACATTTCAGTTCTGAATTGAACGTTGTCTTGCGTTTATAGGGGACTTTATTAAAAAAATTGGAGGCAGTCACAAACATTAGTATTGATGAGAGATGGAAATGATTTGAGGTAAGACAAATTCTTATAACGGTTAATGAAATGAGGAGACGATATTTAAAGTGCTAAACCATAACTTTTGTCATGTTCTTTGTTCCCTACTCAGAATTTTTAAGTGCTTTGGATGACACGTACATCAAGGTTAATGTATCTATTGTTGATCGTCTGGGATATAGAACAAAAAAAGGTGAAATAGCAACGAACGTGCTTGTTGTTTGCACAACAAATGGTGAATTCATATTTTTCATGCCAGGATGGGAAGGGTCTGCAGTGGATTCACGTGTTACTAGGTATGAAATAAGACAACCTAAGGGGTTAAAGGTTCCTAAGAGTATAAATATTGAAAATTTTCTAAAATAGAAGAATACATTAGGTACTTTATAAAATGATTGATATGGTCATGCATTAAATGTGTCACACTGAACATGGTATTACTATTTATGTGATGCCAAATGCAGAGGGATTCTTGGCACTGTATAGAGGAGAGCGATATCATCT
This sequence comes from Cucumis cinereus, assembly GCA_037974625.1. Lineage (NCBI taxonomy): Eukaryota > Viridiplantae > Streptophyta > Magnoliopsida > Cucurbitales > Cucurbitaceae > Cucumis > Cucumis cinereus. Next base: position 3,173,094 of record JBBPDJ010000004.1, read on the forward strand.
ACCCGAGTGGCGTGGAAGAGGGATTCCTTGTCTACTCCAAGGAAACATTTTAACATGAAGCATTCAATTACGAGAAATGTAATCGAAAGAGCATTTGATGTATTGAAAGACAGATGATCCATTCTTAGAGAAAAATCCTTCTACCCGGTTCACATCCAATGTCGGACCATAATAGCATGTTGTCTAATTCACAACCTTATAGCAAGAGATATGTGACAGTATAGATATAGGGTTGGGGGCATTAAAAGAGAGACATTAACTTCAACCGGCGATTGTAGAGATAATATATCATTCATTCAAACTTCTAACGAATGGAGCATTATGAGACATGGTTTGGCTACACGTTGTTTGCTGCATGGGAACAATTGTAATAATAGAATATTAATTCTTGTTATTTTAAGCATCCATGACATATATTTACCTATGATTTTATATTCATTTGCAACTTATGTTGCACATGAACATTGAAGCATGAACTTTATGTTAATTATTAAATGTATTATGTGTTGGACTAATTATCTTATAATTATTTTAAGATATTAACAAAAAGAAAAGGTAACATAACATCAAATTCAAATGAATTTATACATGTACAAATATGACAGGAGTTGACCGAACCAAAAAACATCCATGGAATAGTTTTGAAGATGCAAAGTTGGTGGATGTCTTATCACGATGGTCCATGATGGTGGATAGAGGTCAAACAATGGAACATTTTGGCCCAGCTATCTACAACATCTACATAGAATGTTGAGAGAGAAGTTATAAGGTTGTACTATCATAACGACAAATACAATCGAATGCAAGATAGAAAAAACTTTAAGAAATACTACAACACAATCTCATAAATGCTTGGCCCAGGTTGTAGCGGGTTCAAATTTAACGACGAGTTTAAATATATTGAGGCGGAGAAGGAAGTATTTGATGATTGGGTGAAGGTGGGGTTATAAATGCGAATGAAATAAAAGTCAACATTGGAAGTTGATACTAATTTAATTTGGTTGTACATGCAGAGTCGTCCTAGTACAAATGGACTACTGAATAAGTCATTCTCTTGTTTTCAAAAGTTGACACTTGTATTTGGAAAGGAAAAACCAACTGGAGCAAGTGTACAAGTTCCAGTAGATGCGACATCCAATGCTGGAGATAATTTGGGCTCAAATGATGTAGACATGAAGGGAGAATCATAAGAATATTTTGTTTCAATTCCCCTCGGAGTCAATAGCATGAACAATGCATACGATGAAGAAATGGCCAACACACCGACTAGTGCACAAGTACTAGGAGCAACATCTTCAACCAGTAGGAAGTGAAAACGAATGTCATACCACACTAAATGTTAGATTTTTTCGTACGACCATGAACATGAAAACAACCCAACTTGAAATGATTGCATCATGACCTGGAAGAAACTATGCTTTGGAGTCTAGACGACGAAAAAAAATAACATACATTCTAATTCAATTATTAGAGTTGTCAACAAGGGATCGGGTGAAACTCATGGATATAATATTTCGCAACCAGAAAATTATCCAGATTTTTTTTTGTCCTGATGGCGTACAAATTTGACCATTGCATGGTGTTGTTGGGAAGGCTCGACTGATCCACATGCTATACCTTATTTTTTGTTGTCATCTTGAATCACCCACCATATTACCTCTTTAATTATTTTGGATATAGTTTATTTATATGTCTCTTGCCACCATATGTTTTAGTAGTTTTTCTTGTTGATGTAATTTCACATTTTGGGCAATTATATATTTGTATTTACAAACTTGTGAAAGTAACTTGTAATACAAACATATTTTGTTAAAATGATAATGTAATCGTCTCATGTTGGCCACCGGGTATTAAACAATTAGAGAAGAACTATAAATCTAACTTGTGTTGTTAATCTTAATTATAATGCATACTTAAATAAATTTATAAAATTGACACAACAAAAATAAATTAAGAAATGACAATGTTATAACTTATTGAAACAAATCATTACTTAATTACACTTTTAAATTTATATATAAGGAAATGGAGAAGAAAAAACTAATAAAAACACTAACCCTTCATTTGGATTCCAGAAAGTTGAAGAAATGATTTTAAATCTTATGATTTGAAATCCGAAAAATGATTTTAAATTATTTATTTTGTTTGGAACGAGAAATATTTGAAATGAAAGTATTTAAAATTTCATGTTTGGATGGTAGTTGAAAAGGAAAAGAAAGTTAAGAATTTACTAATATAGGCTTTTGTCTATGAATGTGTTAATTGAAAATTAGAAAATGATAAGGTTAATTATGTAATTTACTTTGAAATCATGCGAAATCCGACCATTTTGGCCAAGAAAGTTTTTAAGTAAAAACATGATTTGAAATCATTTTGGGTTTTAAAATCATTTTTATGCAATATGAAACAATGAAATTTATTTGAAATTTGAAACAGAGCATAAAACATAGTTCAGAAGTTCAGGTTTCACAACTCTGCACTCTAAACACAGACTTCATAACTCCAGATTACACAATTCTACCCGGACCTTTTATTGAAATAATGTGGTTGGAAAAACAATTTAGAGATATAGTGTTGTTTTGAAAATAATTAGACAAATAAGGTTGATTGGGACAGAACTGGTCTTGAAAACCGAATGAAGAAAGAGGTCTGATCTTGAATCCTCCAAAGTTTTATATATGTATTTTTTTAAAAAAAATAAGAGACCTCCAAAGTTTTATTTTATATATATTTTTTTTAAATAAGAATGACCGCACCTCCAAAAAATCATATCAATTTTCATTTTTTTTAATAGGGAGAAATCGGACCTCCAAAGTTTTTTAATAATTTTTATTTTAAAAAAAGGGAGGTCTGGTCTTCAAAATCGGACCTCCAACATAAACTCCTGCACAGCTCCCCTCTGCACAGCTCCCCTCCGGTCAACATTTACCATGACAGCTACATCTACAGTCGTCGACAGTGGGTCAAAGAGTCGTCTCGTCCGTCGTCAGAGTAGTCCCGTTGTCGCGTCTGTCGTGCTCCCGTTGACACCCGTGAGCAAAAACCCTTTAAACCCTCCCCCTTCTTTCCTTCTCCCTCACCCCCTCAAGCCAGAGTTCCTTCTTCTTCCTTTTCTCCCTCACAGAATCCTCCTTTCCTTCTCCCTCACTCCCTTGAGCCTTCTGTCTTCTTCTTCCTTTTCTCCCTCACAGGATCCAGTTCTTTATCGTACTTCCTTTCACTTTTATTAAATTTAATTGAGAGAAGGTATGTTATTTGAATTTAATTTTTTAATAAGTATGTTATTTAGAAATTAATTTTTTAATTGAAGATTTTATGTATGATTAATATTAAGGTACTCATAATCTTTTTTTGTAGGTTCGTTGGTTTGAATTAATATAAAAATGAATAAATCATTGTCCATTTGAGGATATTCTTCAATTTGTAAGTTTTTTTTATTCCAATTTAGAGTTATGATTAAAAAATTCTTTTTTATTTATATTTTATGTGTTGATTTGGTTATAACTTGATTCTATACATTGGTTACTTAGAGCTATTTTTGTTTGTAATTAATGAATTTGATGATATTTTTATTGAATGTAATACATTTTTACTTAGTTAATGCATTTTTACTTCCTTGAAGTATTCCGAGTCTTGAACTCCCTAACCCAAATGAATAAATGAACTAATATTCTAAAAGAAAGACATAAAAAATTAAAATTTTATCACAAAACTATCGGTATTAACAACTTTTTTTTTTCATTTACTTATGAATCAAATCTATAGTTTTAATCAAGATTTTTTTTAGAAAAAAGCAGAAAAAAAATTCCATAAGCCTAAGTTAGTATTGTTAGTATTTAATAAATTCTTTAAGTTTTTTTTTAAAAAAAAGAATAATAGATTGTTAAGCTTTACTCTAAAAACAAAAATTCTTAAGCTTTAAAAAAATGTCTTTGTCTTTAATTTTCTTTTTTATTTTCTCTTCTTAAAAAATACATTCTTGATAAAAAAAAAATTAAACTTGGTTTGTAAAAATATTAGTAGAAAATGAATAACTATCATAAAAATATTCTTGATAAAAAAAAAATTAAACTTGGTTTGTAAAAATATTAGTAGAAAATGAATTACTATCATAAAAATTATAAGTGGAAGTGATGTTTATAAATTTAATTTTAAAAACTTAATAGTTATAAGGCTTTTAATTTTGTGAACCACAAATATTTTTAATTTTTTATTTTTAATTATGTGTTTAATAAGTCATGGATCAATTTAAAACTTTTTACACACATATGTAGAGAGAAAGTTAATTGAATTAGGTAAATAATACCTACAATATATAATAATAAAGTAAACAGAAAAAAAGAAATTTATTTAAGTTTAGGGATACATTGTAAAAATATGTAGAGAGAAAATTATTTAAAAAATTATTAAGTTAACTTGGTCATCTTATAGTATTATTTTTATAGTATTATCTTGGTCATCTTATAATATTATTTTTATTTTCCTTCTTTAGAGCATGGCAGACAAAATATTGGGATTTATGTTGTGTTGCAAATGGTCATATAATTGATAGTGTTGATGGGATCGATTATGACCAACCAGCGTGTGGAGGTTTTAGCATAAGCGTGAACAGTGGAATTGTATTTGAACAATTCACTAAAATTGTAGGGTCATCACTTGGTATAGATATGCGCATACACCAAATAGAAATTATATATCAACATCCTAACCTAACACCATCAGGAGATCTAAGATTTATGTTGTTCCCTATTCCTAACGAACAAGCTATGCAAACAATGTTTTCAATCGCAATGTCGATCCCAAACATGGTGCATCTATATGTCAATGTGAATAGGGTGGGCTTGGACATAAACCTGAATTCTGAACCGTTCGGTCAGTTTGAAGACCAAACTCAGTGTAATGACCCTAACTCAGAACCAGTTACATCGCCAATATACGACGATGAAGAAATGGTTGCTAACAATGATTATAGGGACTTTCGAACAGAAACAGATGATGAGTTTGAAGAATTAGACTTTGATGGTCGTGAATATGAATTGTCATCAAATACATTCACTGAGTTAGATATGGATGTAGTAGACAGTATTCGTGAGCACAACCCAATTGTAGTTTTCGTGGTTGTTGATAGTACAGAATTGTACAAGGGAATGATTTGTCAAGATAAAGAAACACTTCAACATATGGTCAAATGCTTTGTTATTCCGAATCATGCACCATATGAGATAGTCGAATCAACAACCCTTATTTGGGCAGTTCGCTGTAAAAAGTGGGAAGAAGGTTGTAGGTGGAGACTTCGTGCACTAAAGAAAAAATCACATGGTCTGTTCGAGATTACTAAATTACCTGAGCAACACACATGTTTTTATTCAGAACTCAGCCAGAGTCATGTTCAGTTGGATTCGTCAATGATGGCTCGAGAGTTTTGTGATGCCGTAAAACAAAAACTGTCGATCAGTGTTGCACAATTACAGTCCGACATCAAAACAAAATTTGGATATCATGTTCCTTATCACAGAGCCTGGGATGGAAAAAGAAAACGTTAGTTAAAGTGTTCGGTGACTGGGACGAATCATATAAATTGCAGCCCATGTGGCTGTATATGGTGAAGCATACTAATCCCGGAACACGCGTGGAATGGAGAGTACAGAACACATAAATTGAAGGGCATGCTATCCCCACTTCTATATTTTGGGCTTTTGGGCCATGTATAGAAGCTTTCAGTAGATGTCGACCACTTATTCAAATCGATGACACTCATTTATATGGCACATATAGAGGTAAGTTGCTTATAGCTACATCTGTAGACTTGAGTGGACATCTTCTTCCACTTTCATTTGCAGTTGTAGAGGAGGAGTCTGCGGATTCGTGGAGATGGTTTTTTAAACATCTTAAACAAATTTTTCCACACGATGAGGTATGTTTGGTGTCAGACCGACATAAGGGCATTATATCGGCAGTAAAAAATCCAGATAATGGTTGGACATGACCTAAATGTCATCATAGATTTTGCTTACGGCATATCGTCAGCAACTTTAATAAAAAATATAAATTTACAACATCGAAAAACTATGTATATCGTGCCGGATGTCAATTCCAAGTTCGGAAATTTAATAAAGCAATCGAGGACATTAAACGAATTAACAACAATTGTCTGAGATTTTTTGACGAATTTGAGTTAGAGCAGTTGACCCAAGCACATGATTGAGGATTTAGGTACGGTTGGATGACGACAAATCTATCATAGTGCATGAATGGAGTCCTGAAAGGTGCTCGAATGTTACCCATAAATGCTCTTGCTCAAGCAACATTTTATAAATGCGTTAATTATTTTGAGAAAAGAAGAGAAGAAATCAGAGC
>JBBPDJ010000004.1:3179550-3197796 GCA_037974625.1 Cucumis cinereus
CCATCTTGTGTGATTATGTTTTCAGCTCCCCACTCGGTCTTGTCCCCAAAATGGTAGGCTTATTGAGTCGGCAAACATGCCACTCTCACCCATATAAATCAAAGGAAAATACCTCGTGAACAGGAGTTCATAATACACTCCGAATTAAGACTAAGTTGCCTCGGTCATCCTATTTGAAATAGAAATCTAACTAGTCAACGGGGTTACATCTAGTGGTCACTATTTCATAGTCCAATCTTATGCAAACGGTAGATTATAAGAGGTAGTTCATAATATCAAAAGGTAGATTATAAGAGGTAGTTCAAAAGATAAGTTCATAGTCAATACTAATGACAAAAGGTAGATAGACTATAAGATAGTGACACACACCCCATCTTTCCAATTTTCTCCCTCTTGGTTACCAGAAAGAAAATACAGATCATGAGTAATAAGGGATGCTAAAGGATCAGCGGTAGAAGGAGGCTCCTGAGGTTCAGCAGTTGATGTATTTGTTGAAGAAGGTTGCAATCCTTGTAAGGTAATAATGAGAGAGTCCACAATAGACTTCCTATTTGATAATGTGCGAATTGTGCTGCTCAGAATTCTAGATTCCGTAACCAAGGTATGTAATACCTTGTTACCAACTGCAGGTAGTAAAGAAAGATCATCACAACAAAATTGAGTATCATTGGGTTGGTTATCATTATTTGCAACTGAAGCTTTCATAGTATGTACAATATAAGGAACATGGGCCCTTGAAACAAATGCAAGCTTAATTGGAGAATTTTTGGAGCAAGACCAGGAAGGTCTTGAGTAGTGAGTACATTTGAATGCTGAGTGATCATCAAATCACATAATAACCGAGGAAAGCAAATAGGTATTTGTAGTTCAAAAGACTCAACATATCGCATAATTTGAGACAAAATGAGCTCCCCAACATTTACTGGAGCACAAGTACCAATCTGATAAATCAGATTGCCAACAGCAGCTGAAACACTGGATGTGTGAGTTGAGGGGATCCAGTTTTTTATACCAATATTATGGAGAATGACATATTTAACACTTAAAACACTAGCCAAGTTTGATGGTTCCACCAGCTAATTTTGTTGTTAATACTTTCGATGAAGGTGGTTGAAAAGGAATATTAGCTGACTGTTATAACTCTACATAATGATAAATTGCTGAAATAGATATATCAAAATATAGACCAAGAACATGAACCTTTCGATACTCTGAATCACTAGGATCATCAAATCTAGCTGGAAGATTGACAATAAACTCACGAATCAATCGTGGATAGTAGGGTCCTACTTGAGACACAGTTTTGTTCAATCCTGCTCGATGAATTAGTTTCGTAATCTCTATACAAGAATGATGCTTATCAGAAATATTTACTTCATCAGCTATTCTTATTTGAATAACATATCTCCATTTTGCTACATTTTCTTCATAGTGAAATGAAACTCTATCTAGAGGTATAGAGGGAACATTTGGGAGAATTTTACGATGACCAAATTTAGTAGCAACAAATTTTGTACCGTTGAATTTTTTAGGAGGAATGTTTTCAGATGCAGATTGTTTTCCTTTCCCTTTCTGCTTTTTCTTTTCTTTAAAGAGGTTGAAACATCAAAATGTTTGGTTTGTTTAATAAGTACGACTATACAAATATCATCATCTGAAGGTACAGAATCAACCGGTACTAATGGTTCCTTAGGTAATATTTGTGGCTCTTCAGTATGAGATTGATTAAGAGAGGAAATAGGTTGATTTTTAGAGTTTGATGGTGATGGATTATCAGGAAGAGGGTTTGTGTTAACTTCAGAATCAACATTCTCAGCCATAATATCAACATTCTCAGGCAAAATATCATCAATAGAAAAATCAGAACCAGATGTAATAGGCGAATTTGGAGTTTCAATAGGTGAATGGACAATGGATTCAGTATTTGGAAGAACTGAAACAGATTCTAAATTTGTAATGGAAGTAGATGCTAACTCATGCAATTTTGAAATACTTGAGTTATCGCCTAGGTTAGTCACTCTGTCATCAACATTTGTATTTAGGATATCAGAATTTGAAACAATATTACCAGAAGCAACAAAAGAATAATCTTCAATTTGCGAAAACCTAACTTTCATCTTTTTGCTCACAGAAGATGATGGACCAACATGCGAACACCGTGGGAGTTTCTGCAAAGCTGAAAACGTAAAATTTCTCCATGTTCATAGGATCCACGATGAGTTAAGACCATTGTAACCATTGAAGCAAACTGCGTTTCTCACCTATTTTAGGTGGAATGAAGGAATGAAGGGAGATGCTTTTTATTTTTTTTTTTTAAAAAAACCTTCAGTCTTTTAGTGAAATCAAGAAAAGAAAAAGAAAAAATAATAATATTGGGCTTATGGATCTTCTGATATAAACACTATTTTCGACCCATAAAGAAAATAACTCAGAAATTGAGTTTGCATATTTTTAGCCCTGCCCAAAGAGTTTCAAAAGTCATAGCATCAAAGGGTTTGGTCAAGATATCAACTAATTGAGTAGTAGTCCGGACATGCTCGAGAGTGCTCATCTTATTTTCAACCAACTCACGAATAAAATGATGTCGAATGTCAATGTGTTTTGTTCTACTATGTTGTACTGGATTCTTGGAGATATTGATTGCACTCATATTGTCACAATACAAAGTCATAACATCCTTATCAACTTCATAATCTTTCAACATTTGTTTCATCCACACTAATTGTGCACAACTACTTCCTGCTGTTATGTATTTTGCTTCAGCAGTTGATAGTGAGACACTATTTTGTTTCTTGCTAAACTATGATATGAGATTGGTTCCAAGAAAAAAGCAACCACCTGATGTGCTTTTTCTGTCTTCTGAGCAGCCTGCCCAATCAGCATCACAATAGCCTGCTAGTGTATGATTAGTATCAAATGAGTAACAGAGGCATAGTTTGTTGTCCCGTGAATATACTTTAGAATGCACTTTAATAAGGCCAGATGTGAAATTCATGGTTCAGACTGATATCGTGCACAGACCCCTACAACATAGGATAAATCTGGTCTACTACCTGTTAAGTAGAGAAGACTTCCTATCATGCTTCTGTAGGTAATTTCCTCTGTTATAGGAATATCAACTCCTTTGGACATCTTCACATGTGTTGCAGTTGGAGTTTGTTTGGTTTGTACTTTATCAAGTCCAAATATCTTGATCATATTTTTCGCATACTTTTCTTGAGAGATAAAGATGTCATTTTTATCTTGTTTGACTTGTAAACCCATAAAGTATGTCAATTCTCCTACCATGCTCATTTCAAATTCAGGTTTCATTTGTAAAACGAAATCATCTACCATAGATTGAGGAGATCCTCCAAAAACAATATCATCTACATAAATTTGAGCAATAATAAACTAATTTTTTAGTCTTTTGATGAAGAGTGTTTTATCTGTGCTTTATCAAGTATATCCTTTGTTAGATAAAAATTCTCCCAAAGGGTCATATCAGGCCCGAGTGGCTTGCTTGAGACCATATAGAGCTTTTTGTTGCTTGTAAACATAATTAGGATTATTGGGGTCTATAAAACCATTAGGTTGAGCTACAAAAACTTCTTTATTTAAGTACCCATTGAGAAAGGCACTTTTAACATCCATCTGATATAGTTTAAATTTGAGTAGACGAGATATTCCGAGTAGTAAGCGAATAGCTTCCATCCTAGCTATTGGAGAAAAAGTTTCATCAAAATCTACTCCATGGACTTGATTATACCCCCAAGCTACTAATCTAGTTTTGTTTCTGGTTATAGCTTCAGATTCATCTGTTTTATTTTTGAAAATCCACTTAGCCCCTATTATATTAACATTTTCTTGTCTTGGAACATGAGTTCAGACTTTATTCCTCTCGAATTGAAGTAATTCTTCTTGCATAGCATTTATCCAGAACTCATCTTTGTGAGCTTCAAAGACGTTAGTTCGTTCTACTGAAGAGGTAACACAAACATTCCCTATCATTTCAGCATAGTCAATTCTCTCTTTTCTTCATGTTGTGATTCTAGTTTTTTGATCACCTATTACATTTGTCAAGGAATGATTTTTCTAAATCCTTGTTGAAGATTCTAGAGAACTGTTTTCATATCTTGATTTGTCGTAGTTGTCAGTAATGTTATCATTAGTTGATACACATACTTCCTTATGAATTTTAGTGGGTGAAGTATGAGTGGTTTCACACTGTTTTGTAATGGTATTGTCTTGTTTGTCTAATGACACTAATAGTTCGTCATCATCTTGTATTGTATCAGGAGACCATAGATCATGAACTATAACATTTACGGATTCTACTACAGTGTCTGTTTTTTTTATTGAACACTCTAAAAGCACGACTGGTTAATGAATAACCTAAGAATATACCCTCATATGACTTAGCATCTCATTTCTTACGATATTCTCTATCAGCTAGAATGTAACATATACTTCCAAAAACATGAAAGTATTTTATGTTAGGTTTCTTCCCTTTCCAAAGTTCATAGTTGCTTTTGGAAGTACCTGCTCGAAGAGATATGTGATTATGAATGTGACATGTTGTGTTTACTGCTTCTGCCCAAAAGTATATGGGTAATTTCTTTGCATGTAACATGCACCGTGCTAGTTCTTGTATTGTTCTGTTTTTTCTTCCAACTACTCCATTCTACTGAGGTGTAAAAGGAGCTGAGAATTCATGGAATATTCCTTCAGAACAATAAAATTCATCAAATGCATCATTTTCAAATTCTTTTCCATGATCACTTCTTATTCGCACAATATTTTTTCTCTGTTCCCTTTGTAGTTGTAAGCACAAAGTCGTACAAACTCTGAATGCTTCAGACTTCTCTCTAATAAAACGAACCCTGGTAAACCTTGAGTAATCATATACAATACAAGGATATATTTTTTCTTTCTTAAATTTTCTGTTTGCATAGGCCCCATTAGATCAATATGTAAGAGTTCTAGAACTCTTGTTGTGCTGCAGTAACTTATATTTTTATGTGAGACTTTGACTTGTTTCCCTATATGACAATCACCACATAAAATATCTATGTCAAAGTTCAGAGATGGAATCTCAAGTACTGCTTCTTCATTAACTGCTCGTCTGATAGAACTCATGTTAATATGCCCCAATCTTTTATGCCATAAAGTTGTTTCTTCAGTTCTAGACATATTACAGACTTCGTGATTATATAGAGGAGTCTAGTGATAACAATTATCTGAAAGGCGTGTACCAATCATACATACAGTATGATTATTGTCCGTTATAGAATATTTATCTTTTGAAATAGTAACCTGATATCCTTGGTCGTGTAATTGACTTATACTGATTAAATTTGCAGTAAGTTATTTCACAAGACAAACATCATGTAGAACAGGTAGATTTGACTTGACAATGTCACCTTTGCCAAGAACTTTTCCTTTAGCACCATCTCCAAAAGTTACATATCCAACATTACATTCCTTCAAATCAGACCCCAATGTTTGAGTTCCTGTCATATGTCGGGAGCAGCCACTGTCAAAATACCAATCTTCTTTAGAAGATTGGTGTATCGTGTTTAAAGCAACATTGCATTTTGTCTTGAGTCTCCATTCAAACTTAGTTTTCTTGACACTATGTTTTTTATTTCTTTGTGTCTTTGCTAGAATATTCTTTCTTTTGTAAATATCAGCTGAATGAAGATGAAAACAATAGGGACGAATATGTCCTAATTTTTCACAGTAATTGCATACCTATCTTCGTTTACTTGTTGTCTTGGGTATTTTCTTCTATATCTGATTAACAGTATTTTTCATATGAACTGGAGCAACCTTTTCTTGAAGAACATTTTTCTAATTTGACTGATCATAGCCAAATCCTCTTTTGTCACCAGAGGTCATATTCAAATTGAGTATTTCATTTAAATTTTCTATTCCTAATTAAGCATTCGAACAGATTTTGCAATAGCTTCCAGTTCATAATGTGTTTCTCTCAATTCTTTCTTAAGATGAGAAATAATTGTCAGTAATATGTGATTTTCTGCTAACAGATCTTGTATTCTACCTTTCTATTGTTCTAAGGCAATTAGATCATCTTCATTACTTTTAGATTTAGCTAAATCTGCATTCTCCTCAGGCAATTGTTATTTCTCCAAGTGCTTGCTCCTCGACATAGTGGCTGTCTATATAGACATGACTTAACAAGGCACGAATTTCTCCACCACTATCACTATCTGAACCTGTGTCTTCTTCTGACAGAGTTGTTACCATCCATTTTTTCTGTCTTATTAAGTAGTTAGGACATTCAGCCTGATAAAGTCCAAAACCTTCACATTCTCTGCATCTAAAGCTTCGACTGTTTTTAGTCAGTTGATTATTATCTCCCTGTTCTGTTTCTTTCTTTCGACTATTGTTTAGGAGAATATCAACTCCTAAGTGCACGACAAAACCCACTTTCTGCATCTAAACCTTCAGATTCTCTGCATCTAAAGCTTCGACTGTGTCTTTAGTATCTGGAGGTATTTGCTTGTCCCTGTCCCTGATTACCATTTCTTTTAAATCTTTTGACAAACTTGTATGCTTGTTTTGTCAAGAGAACAATAGAGTCTGCAAGGTTTTCATCAATTTCTTTGTCTTTCTCAGTGAAGGCTTTTCAAAAGTTACAATTTGCAATGCCAGACCCTTTCCTTTTCTGTTAGTGTTAGTATTGAAGGTTAGCTCGAAAGTTTTTAATGAACCAAAAAGTTCATCCAGTTTCATTGTAGTTATATCATTTGCTTCTTCGATAGCAGTTATTTTCATGTCAAACCTCTTTGGCAGAGAGCGAAGAACTTTCCTGACAAGTTTTTCTTCAGAGATTTTTTCACCTAGTGCATAGGATCATTTGCTATGTCCAACACTCGAATATTGAACTCTGAAATAGTCTCATCGTCCAGCATTCTGATAGGTTCAAATTTTGATGTAAGAATTTGTAATCGAGATATTTTTACTTTAGAAGTTCCTTCATGAGCAACAACAAGAATATCTCATGCTTCTTTTGCTGAAGTACAAGTATTGACTAGATGGAAAACATTTCTGTCAACACCATTAAATATAGCATTTAGAGCTCGTGAGTTTTCGAGTGAGAAATTATTTTCTGCTTCAGTCCAGGTACTTTCAGGTTAAGGTTTAACAACACCATCTTCTCTAGTGATTTCAGGTGCTTTCCAACCAGTTAGTACTACCTTCCAAGTCTTGTTATCAATAGACTTCAAAAAGGCTATCATTCTAACTTTCCAATATGCATAGTTTGTCTCATCGAGTATAGGTGGCCTAGTGGTAGAACTTCCTTCTATAATTGCATCCATTGTTGTTATAGTAGATGTAACCCGCTCTAATACCAAATAAAATAAATAAATAAACCCAATTTCCAGCAGTCGCTTAGTTATATATGAAGTTATTAACTAAACGAGTAACTGAGGATGCATAAAATAAAAAGACGGAGAACACAAGAAATTGGTAACCTAGTTTGGTGGATACCACCTACATCTGGGGGCACGTTTGCCTTATAAGAATAATGCTTCAATAATTAAAAAGAGTTTGTACGCTAACAATCAAATGAGAATAAGGCAGTTAAAATCTAAACAATCGGCTTAGATAACTAAAACAGACACAAGCAGCATCTACAATCACTGCTGCATAATTGTAACCCCAAATTAGAGGTAAATTTCTTCTTTTGGGACACTCTTTATTTACTCTTTTATTGGGGGTTTAGTTTGAATTATTGGTTTTTAAAGAAGGAAATTGAATAATAATAATAATAATATATTATTATTATTTATTCTTTTCCTTCTATTTCTTCGTTTTCTTTTTTCTCCTTTTTTCTTCTTCTTCTTCATCTCTCTGCCGCCCCCTCCCCATTTTTCTTTTCTTTCTCTTTTTTTTTCTCTTTTCTTCCTTTTTTTCTCTCCCAAGGTCAGTCGTCGCCTCCCCGCAATAACTCACGCCCCACCGCACAGATCCTGATGCACCAGCCAGATCCACACTCTTTCACGCGTCGCCTCGGCCCATGTCGTGCCAGATTTGAATGTCGCAAGCTGGGTGCCTACCTCCTTGCAACAACTTGCGTCACGCCGCCTAGCCCCACACCCAAATCGTCTTTGCCTCCTGCAAACCAAGATCCGTCGTGCACAGTCCCCAGTCAACAACGTCGTCTCTTTCATCCCTTTCGTGCCATGCCAGTTCAAGCATCGCCTAGCAAATTACCGCGCCGCTGCACAATTTTTTGATCCACTTCGCTAGCCTCATGTCCAGATTCGCACCCAGACCCTAGTGTACGATGATCTTGAGCCATAGCACGAGTCGCGTCGCGTGCTGTCCAATCGAGCTGAGATCACTTTCCCAATGTGACCGTAAGATTGTGACATCTGAATTGTTAGATTATGCGATAAGATTAATTGACTGATTAAGTGGTGAATTTAAGTTATTTTAATTGATAATTTTAATGGAGAATTATTAATTAAAATTGAATGTGTAAGAGATATTTCTACCGAATCCACGTCTTAGATGAATAAGGTGCAAAAGATTAACTGACTCATTCATGTGATCTTGAGGTTAATTTGGTAGTAGCATTGTCGAACTGTGCGCTTTATATCACGATTGATGATTACTAGGTTGATCTGTTCTATTATGTTTTATTGGTTTTGATGGAAAGCCTTAGGACATAATATTTATTAGCATGAAATGTCAAGATGTTATTAGATGGACTGTTTGTTGGTTTTGGCACATTGTTTGAGGTTGATTGGTGAAATACTAAAACTGAACTCTGTATTACATATTATGTTTAACTGGTTGATGTGGAAACAGTAGGACTTGGCATGTCTAGTGGTAAATTATCGATAGTATGTTGTGATCTTTGTGAGTTTTGTTTGGGATGTTCGTTAGCTTTGAATATTTGACCATATTGTACCCCGAATGTGGGACTGATTTGCTAGGATGGCTCTTGCATTGGGTTGATATGAGTGTTCCTACCGAATCATTAAACTGTGTGGCTTGGGGTGTATATTTAATATGAAGTTAACGATCACCTAGTGGGCTCGATGGTGTGTTTTATGTGATGACTGTTTATGATTTATGTGACAAGGTGCTGATTATGACTTATGTGATATGTCAAGCTGTGTGGTTTTGATGTATGGTCTATGAGATAAGCAAACAGTTACGTCTTACGTGGTAAGCTAAGTTGGGTGGTATTGCTAGCGTGACTGAATTATCTTTTGAATTGTTTCTTGTTTTACTTTTATGGTTTGTTATGGGTAAACCGTAAAGCATGGAAAATATGAAATGAGAATAGATTAGCTAATTGTTAGTATTGGTTTTGTGTTGAGTTAATCGAAGGGATAAACTCAGAAGTTTGCAGTTGTGGAGGAGATAACTATATTGAGATGGACTGAAGGATTATGTGACGATCCGTTTGGACAGGTTGCTATGGGAAAAACCTATAAGTTTAGGTGGTGCCTTTATGGTTTATTATGGAAAAATCATAAGATAGGTTAAAGAGGTAATAGGTTAAAGGGGTAATGGGGCTTATGTTGTTTGCATAGCTGCGAGATCTTCATTTGAGCTAAGGGGTTCCCTTCTGTCTTACGCGTTAACACTTTGAAGTGTATGATTGTTAAGTTGATGTGATAATTATGTGTCACTCTTAGGTGACATGGTTTACCTCTAAAAATTTAGGGTCGTGTGCGGCCACTATTGAGGTTACTGTTGTGTGTGAATGATTATGGATTTTTATAACTGAATTGTATTGGTGTTATGCATAACGACTGGCACAATGATACCTATGTTATATATGCTGTGTGGACTTTGTAACATAGGGTGTAGTTATTGTTATTCATAATGTTTGGGACAATGATACCTATGTTATATATGTTGTGTGGACTTTGTAACATAGGGTGTAGTTGTTGTTATGCCTAATTGTTGAGACAATGATACTTATGTTATATGCTGTGTGGACTTTGTAACATAGGATAAAGTTGTCGCCTTGCATAACGACTGGCGCTATACTATTATTGTTATATATGCTGTGTGGACTTTATAATGTGTAGTTTAGTTATTGTTATTATGCGTAAAGACTGGCACGATGCTACCTATGTTATATATGTTGTGCTGACTTTATATCCTAAGGTATAGCTATCTCTGTGCATATTGACTAGCATGTGTGTGGTACTTTGCTTTATGACCATGTAGAACATAAAAGTATGACTACTGGCTGGCCTGGTATGTTGAACTAGGGTAGGCGTTGTTTCCGTCTATGGGTCACTTGTCGTACTCTGTAGTGGGACGAGTTTGCTACTGTGTGACACGAGACCCGATGATACACTAGGCTGTTTTGCATGTGTTCCCACAGGTGCCTAGGTTGACCCTTGCATTTTGGTTGATATGGGCTTTCCTTATGGATCGTTATTACTGTGTGAAACAGGGTACTGACTTAATGGAGAATCAACAGCTACCTAGTGGGGCCAGTAGAGAGAGTTCCTTACTGAGTATATTTATATACTCACCTTTCTGTGTGTTTTGTTTTTCAAGCAAAGGTAAAAAGAGACCAACAAAGGACAAGAGGAATCTGTGACTATGCTCATTGGGACTACATGACCAGATGTTTCCGCTATAATTTTGAATAGTTTTCATGTTTACTTTAGCTTTTGCCTAACATGTTTTTATTTAGTGCCCGAACATCAAAAGTTTTACATTGTTTTACTGATTTATTCATTGGATTTTCTACATAAAGTTGATTTGAGTTTCTTTCAATTTCCTTAATAAAACGATTTGAAATTTTCAGGAGTCTGATTTTAAATTCTTGTCTTTGTTTCAAGTAACGATCTCGGTTGTGGTAGAAAACTCGGAGTATTACAATAATTAACATGTATCTCTACAAAATAGGATCCCCCTGATTTATTGAATGAGATATTGTATTGAGATAGGGGTCCCCCTATCTGGTTGATACACAGGCACCTCCTGTTTTAACACTTGACGTATAATAATTAGGCTCCCTCTAATTCTATCACCTCTTGTAATGCACGTTCTTCACACTATCAATGACTAGACAGTTGACATCATATACACATAGTGTATTATATGTTTATCTCAGTAACATTTAGCTTTGTTATAAAGTCAGAGACTAGTAGTTTAACAAAGCACAAGCAGTAGCAACTATAACTCAACTTCGACTTCAGAACATATCTTCGAAAACTTTATGACATTCAACTTAATTAACCAATGCTCATATATATCTATTTAGAACAAGTTGATAGATCTGAAAAATATATGAGCCTACTCTTTTGTCATAAAGTTAATGGCTGGACAATCAACATTACTTCTACAGTATGCATAAAGAATGTGAAGTATTATAACTCCAACATCGTATCTTTGAGAGAATTTAATCTTCAATCTTTCTTCTCTTTTTCTAATCTTATTGCACACACTTTCAACCATGGTTCACTTATTTATAGGTTCTCAAAAGAATTATCTAAAGCAACAAGGATTTGTAAATATCTTAATATCATTTGTAAAGATATTAGAAAACTCCTAGTAGGACAAAAGATCTTACCTTTTAAGGAATCAAATCTAAATCTTCAAGATTCTTATATTTAAGATATATATAAGATAATTTGGAAAGGAAATATTATTTAGCCAATTAATAATAACAAATTTGGTGTTTTTCTAATAAAATTGCAGGGAGAGAAAGCTTACTCTCGTTGTCGTCTCTGTATCGAGAAAACACCAAATTTGTAGGCCACTCCCAGTTGGATCCTTTTGCTATTCTCTGAGTAATCGGGTTTGACTTGTAAGAGATTTTTTTTTTTCTGCAGACCTCCTGGAACTGAGACCTAAGGGTTAAAATTCAGTCGTACCGCTCTTCCTCTAATTCATGATGAAGAAGAAGAAATTAAGAGAAAGTTTGATTACGTGGGATTATTCCACGTTATGGAATAATAACTCCCTCGTTGGGGAGTTATTAATTTAATTTAATTAATTAACTAATTAATTATATTTATAATTAATTAAATCTTATTTAATTAAAATTTTATTTAAATCATATTTAAATGGAGATCTCTCACATAACCTATAGTTTTAATTTAATTGTTTAATTAAATTAAATTAAATTAAGTTGAACTATTAATTGATTCTTCAATTAATTATTTACTAAATTAAATATCTTATATTTAATTTAACTCATATTTAAGTCATTTCAAATATAACATTCTCTTATAAACTATAGTTTTAATGTAATCATATATGCATTAAATTTTATCCATAGTTTCAATATGAATCTAATTCACATCAAATCAATATTTGAACTCATTCAAATATTTATTCTCTCATTAATTAATTTTGAATCACATCTAAAACAAAATTTATATTATAAAGTTTTATTAAAATAGAAACTTTATATTGTAATGTATCACCAGACATTATATTAATTCTCTAAGTCAATATGAATATTTGAAACCTCATTACCCTGTACTAGCTAGGAAGGGGACCTCATGGACTTACAGATCAGAAGCTACAAGGATATGAGATTAATTGTCTAAACTTATTAACCACATTAATCAATATTCGTTAACTGTGTGCACACTCCACTAAGGACTCACAACTAAACTCTTCTCACTCTAGATATATTTATGTGTTAACGGATGTAGACCAACAACAAGTTAGTCTTTCACAAGTGTTCGTAATCCCACCTGGATCAAATTACCGTTTTACCCCTGGATTACTTTTTAGTCCTTAAATACTAGTGCTCCTCTAATGAACAACCTGCTTATTGTCCAACCAATAAGCAGAAATCCCTCTCGTGCCATAGAGAGGGTATGGTCGTTTGTTCAAATCCTGGAGACACCAAGTAAGGGAACACTCATCTACTTGCCTTAAATTCAGGAAGGAGTAAATTTCATCTTGTGTGATTATGTTCCCAGCTCCCCACTCGATCTTTTTTCTAAAATGGTAGGCTTATTGAGTCGACCATCTGGTCACTTTCATCCATACAAATCAAAAGACAATCTGAACATGAGTTCATAATACACTCAGATAAAGACTAAGTTCCCTAAGTCATCCTATTTGAAATAGAAATCTGACTAGTCAACGGAGTTGCATCTAGTGGTTACTATTTCGTGGTTCAGTATAATGTAAGCTCATTGCATAGAATACCCTCACACGCATGTCACCTATACAAACACGTTGGATTATTGTGTTTGTATCAATTACAAAGTGGACCATATCCATAGTGTTACTGGGATAAGGTACCCAAGCTTATCCCTTACTATAGACTCTTTAAGTTGTATCTCGAACATTGATCCCTGTATGTCTCCACATACAGTTCAAGACTCGTAAAACAGCTTTGGATGTTAGTTTATTGGATTTGGGTTAGTTAGACAAAATGAATCAATAACTATTTATTGAAATTGAAAAAATAACTCTTTATTAATAACGGTCAACATATTATATTTACTATCTACGAGTTTTAAAACGTAAAACTGAGCACAATTACCAACTTTGCTTAACTATGTGTGGGATTTAGAAGGTCGTTTCGTCACATTAGTGTTTGGTTCTTATTGAATGAGATTATTTCAAATTATTTGGATCAAACCACTTTGGTAAAATTATTTCGGTTTATATGAATTTATTTGCTATTATTTAGATAGTTGGAATGATTAAGATTATGCCCTAGTTTTTTATTCTAAAGGCAAGGCTATTATAGCACCTAAATTCCTATTTTGCCACCTACTATGAGCATTATATACTTGTGTAATCTAGATTTTTTTTTCAAGATTGCCTTGTGAAAAGAACTATTTTAAACTCCTTCTGTATTCTTTGAAGTGTCAATGTAGCTTCTAACATGTAGAATCATTTTGTTTCTAGCCTTGAGTTGATATAACTCTTCGTGAGAAATTTTTTATTTAGGTTCTTTTGAATGAGCTTGTTGGATTTTCATTTTATTCACTATCTCCATTTCACTTCATTTTCTATATCCTTCGCAGTCCAAGTTTGAATTGCAATTTTCATTGAGGTACGAATTTGATTCATCTCGCGTTAGTTTACTCATATATGGCCATGTTGACAAGTGTCGGCTATGTTTGTTAGATGCAAAGCTAGAGGTCCTTCTAGGATCCTTGGAGAAACTCACAAAGAAAGCTACTTAGATCAAAGCTAGAATCTATGATGGTAACTCTTAGATCCTAAGACAACTCACTCCATAATTTGCTTGATCAAGACTAATCCAATGAATTGATTTTAACATCAAATATAAAGCATGATTTGAAAAGAAAACACAACACCAAAAGGGTTGAATAAGCACAAGCTTTTTAATATTGAAATTCTTAATTTTTAAGAAAAGCCATTTCATAGGCAAAATGGGCGTGCAAGGGGTGAAAGCTCAAAACGCATTCAAATACACTTAAATCCAAATTGAAGAAAATAAGATGTAGGAACTTAAAACGAGATTGCTAAATTACAAGTCAAATTGAAAACTAAAACTGTAGAAAGTCTTCAAAATGCCTTCAATAACTCCTCTAGAAGGCGGCAACATTGATGCGCACGTTTGACATGGTTTGACATCACGTTTCCATGCAGTGCACAATTGACATCATCTTCTTCACAAAATCTGCAAACTTTTTTTGTCCTTTGTGCCATCTTCCAAACTATTGAACTTTTTACGTGTCATCTTTAATCCATTCTCCTTTGACTCATTGAACTAACATTGTATAAAAATTTTGGCTCAAAGTTATTCGTTTGATGTGAATTTGCTAGCTTTTGAAAGTGTAGTGTGAAGATCTCTTGAATCTTCTTTGCCTTGCTTCTTGTAATTGGTCATTCGCGCACATGCAAAGATTTTATGGTTGAATTCACATCATCCCCCCTTTATTTTAAAGGATTTGTCCTCAAATCAAGGTCTTCATGTCCTACATCAAAAGGAGTCAAATCAACCACATTAAAAGTAGAACTTACATTGTACCCACCTCGAAGATCAAGGTTGTAAGCATTGTCATTGATCCGCTCTATCACTTGAAATGGACCATCTCCTCTTGGATGAAGCTTAGACTCTTTTTGATCCAAAAACCTTTCTTTTTGTAGATGAACCGTAACCCAATCACCGAGTTTAAGAATCAATTTTTTCTCCCTTGGTTCTTGCTTGAACAAGTTTTTTATTCTTCTTTTTAATTCTTTCTTTGATTTTCTTATGCAAATTTTTTATGTATTATACCATTGAGTAAACATATTAGGTGGCAAAGGTGACAAATCTAAAGGAGTTAAAGGATTAAAACCATACAAAACCTCAAAAGGTGAACAGTTAATGGTGCTATGTATTGCTCTATTGTAAGCAAACTCTACAAAAGGTAGAGTATCCTCCCAAAACTTGATATTTTTAGAAATTAGTGACCTAAGCAGAGCCCCCAATTTTCTATTAACCACCTTAGTTTGTCCATCAGTTTATGGGTGTCAACTTGTTGAAAACAAAAGTTTAGTTCCCAATGTTTCCAACAAAACTTTTCAGAAATGATTTAAAAACTTAGTATCTCTATCACTAACAATGGTTTTAGGAATGCCATGCAACCTAACCACTTCCCTAAAGAATAGATTAGCCATGTTAGAAGCATCATCCGTTTTGTTACATTGAATGAAATATGTCATCTTACTAAACCTATCAACTACAACGAAAATACTATCATGGTCTATCCTAGTTCTTGGAAATCCTAGAACAAAATCCATGCTAATGCCAATCCAATGTTCATTAGAAACATCCAAAGGTGTGTAAAGTCCAAGTGGATGTGCTTAGACTTAGCTTCCTTACATTTGAAACATTGTTTGCACACTTTATTCACATCTTTTCTCATTTTCAACCAACAAAAATATTCACACAACATGCTATATGTTTTAAATTCTCCAAAATGCCCCATAAGTCCTCCACCATGAGCCTTCTTCACAAGTAACTCTCGAATAGAACATTTAGGAATAAACAATTTTCTTTTTCTAAAAAACATTTCATCAAAGACAATATAATCATGAACATTTTATTCTTCAAAACATTGCATATATACATCATAAAATTCAGAATTCTCAACTTTGTACAACTCAGTCTTGTGTTTTAAACCAAGAACTTTTGCACTAAGGGAAGAAAACAATGCATACCTTCTTGACAATGCATTAGCCACCAAATTGTCCTGACCTTTCTTGTAGTGAATAACATATAGAAATGTCTCAATGAACTCTGCCCATTTAGCATGCCTCTTGTTTAACTTGGTTTGACCTTTGAGGTGCTTCAAGCTTTCATGGTCCGTCTGGATGATAATTCTTTTGACCACAAGTAATGCTGCCAAACTTGCAAAGTCCTTACAAGTGCATGTAATTCTTTGTCGTATGTTGGGCAGCTAAGTTGTGCTCCATTTAACTTCTCACTAAAGAACATGATTGCCTTCTTTTCTTGCATTAAAACAGCTCCAATCCTATCCCACTTGCGTCACATTCAATCTCAAAAGATTTGTCAAAGTTAGGAAAAGCAAGACAATGTGCATTAGTCAATTTATCTATTAATTCATTGTATGGATTTTCTTGTTTTTCTTTCCACTCAAATTTTAAATTTTTTTCACAAGTTCATTAAGGGTGAGGCTATGCTACTAAAATCCTTAATAAACCTTCTATAAAAACTAGCCAAGCCATGAAAAGATCTCATCTTGGTTGCATTGGTTGATGTTGGCCACTCTCGAATAGCCTTTACCTTTTCTTCATCAACTTTAACCCCATCCTTTCCAACAATGAACCCTAAGAATTGGTTCGTTCTAGATAAAAACTACACTTTTTGAAGTTGACATAAAGCTTTTCTTCTTTAAGTTTAAGCAAAATTGTCTTGACATTCAAAATATGTTCATCCAAACTTTTTGAGTAAACAAGAATATCATCAAAGTATACAACAACAAATTTTCCAATGTATTCTCTCAAAACATGATTCATTAGCCTCATAAAAGTGCTTGGTGCATTAGTAAGACCAAATGGTATAACAAGCCACTCATAAAGACCAAATTTTGTTTTGAAAGTTGTTTTCCACTCATCTCCCATGTGCATTCGAATTTGATGATAACCACTTTTAAGATCAATTTTTTAAAATAAATTTGCACCATGTAATCCATCTAACATGCATCTAATCTTGGAATAGAATGTCGATAATTTACACTTATTTTGTTGATCGCTCGACAATCAACTCACATCCTCCATGTTCCATTTTTCTTGGGTACCAAAATCAACCGAAAAGAACAAGGACTCATGCTTTCCCTCACATAACCATTGTCCATGAGTTCTTCTACTTGCGTTTGAATCTCTTTGGCCTCAGTTGGATTGGTTCTAGAGGTAGTCAAATTTGGAAGTGTTGTCCCAAGTATGAAGTCAATTTGATGTTCAATTCCTCTTAAAGGAGGTAGACCCATTGGTGCATCTTCATGTGGAAACATGTCATTAAATTCATGCAAAATAGACTTAAAAGCACTAGGCAAATTCTCATTAGAGTGAAGTTCATCCACTAAATGATGGGATAAAAACCCATCGCAGCGGAAGAAATCCAGAATCATCTCAATTTTATTTTGGAAAACTTTAAAATACCATACATTGGAAAAATACAGAAATAGTTAATTCAGGCTAAGCATGCTTTTTGCAAATTACAGAGAAGAAAAAAAACTTACTTTTGATGCAGTCTCTGAAATCTACAAAACTCCTAATTGAAGCCACCACCAATTGGAACCTCTTCTATCCTCTGAGTAAATGGGGTTTGGTTTGTGGGAACCAACTTGAATTTTCTGTGGGAATTTGGGAGGAATAATAGAGAGTTTTTTTCTTCTTCTTCTGCAGACTCTCTGCAAAACCTAGGTTACTCAGAAAACCTTATGCAGAACCCTTCTGCTACTCCCTTTCTTCAGGATGAAGAAGGGGAGGTTAGAGAGATCTTTGGGAAAGCGTGGGATCATCCCACGTTCCCAAAAAGATAACTCCCACAAGGGAGTTATTTAATTTTAATTTAATTAAAATTAATTTTAAATTAAATTTAAATGAAATTAAATTAAAATTAATTAAATCATATTTAATTAATATTTCATTTAAATCATATTTAAATGAATATCTCTTAACCTATGGTTTTAATTAGTTTAATTAAATCTAATTTAATTAAACCTAATAAAACTAAACTATTAATTAATTCTCTAATTAATTAATTTCTAAATTAAATATCTTATATTTAATTAAACCATATTT
>JBBPDJ010000004.1:3204307-3231638 GCA_037974625.1 Cucumis cinereus
CGATCTTATATATTCATTTATTTATAAATCAAAAGAAATTAAACAACAAAGAAAAAAAAGTTGAAACCGATTGATGAAACCGAACCGATTTAAAACGGTTCGGTTCGATTTGGTCCAAACACACAAACGGTGTATTAATTATAAATACACCTACTGTTATAGCGTGTATTAATTATAAATAGAAAGAGGTGGAAGATATAACAACTTCTAAGCCACTAATTAGTTCAAGTATGCTTGTTTTGTTGATCTAATTTAGCTTTAAGTTGTGGATCTTGGTCTTGATTTTCTTTTGGTTGGAAGTTCCCGAGTTTTGGGGCTTTGATAAGCCTTATGTTGCGAAAGTGTCAATTCAGGCACTTAGTTTGTTTGGATAGTGAGAATGTTACTTGGACACTTGGAACATTTTACGTTGGTTTTCATAAACAACATATAAGTTAGTAACTTTTACATGGTGCAACATAAACTAATCGTACAACATATTTGGTATTAAATTTGTTCCCTGAGTTACATCTATATATCCTTTCAAGTTTATGTCTATATTTTCACATGATACATCTGTTAGACTTGAATAATCTTGCTTGCTCTTTTCGAAAAGATAGTTGTAAGTTTACTTAGAGGGAAAGGGAACATTATGCTCTATGATTAAGTTCATTAAAGTTCAACTTGTTTACTTCTCTATATTCGTTTAACTTGTCGAGTGAATTATAACTTTAAGATTATCTTAAGTTTGGTGATTATCTTTCTAACTACTAGAACATTAAGTTTGGTGCTAAGCTTATAATTGAATTTACAAAGATAGTGACAAAGGTTGTTGAATTTCTACGAAAAGACAAAATTGAAAAGGTATTATTCAGTCTCTTTTGAGTATGAATAATGTTTTGTTATATGTATTCCGAGTGTTACGTTTTGATTAGGGTAAAATTTGGAGAAAATATAGGTGTAATAACAGGTATGAAATAAATAGTGATCTATCATTGTAAGCATTTTTTTGACATATCAAAGTGTCACATTAAAGGTATTATTGATACTGTAAATGTGACACTATTAATGTTTTTGTGACAGATTTTCAATGTCAAGGTAAAAGCTTAATTGATAGAGAAAATCAACTTCTTTTCGTCATTTACTGACAATGATAAATTGTCATAAAAAATGTTACCGTGATAGATAATAAATGATTATTGTTGACTAAATTAAAAGTCATAAAACAACCAATTATGACACTTTTTTCACAAGTCATTTGTTCACTTACTTTGATGGTGGATTACATGACCAAAAAAAAAAAAAAAAAAAGAGTCATGAAAAGTGGAAATGGCATTTTTTTAATCATGTAAATCTTTTTTTGAAGTAGTGCTTTAAATATTCATAGCATTAATTTACCTCAAAATTAAATTAATGCGAGTTCCGTTTCTTTTACCATAAAAAACTCTCATTTTCATCTCAAACTATTCCTAAACCCAATATTATTTTGTAATTGTTTTTTCATTTCTCTTTAAAAAATTTGGCCTCCCATCAATTTACAAATTACGTCTGCACGTTGTTTTACTTTATAGAAAACCATGATTATAAATTGTCAGCTACAATCTAAATAAATAAGTCACAATCAGAATTTCATCAATTAATTATAACAGTTTCTATCAATTTTCATCAGCATTGATAATTCCATAAACTTGAAAGCTCGATATTTCAAATCTGGATTGTAACCAAATAAAAAGTTCAAAAATTTAATGGAAACAATGTTAATCTTGGTTGTAACCAAATAAGGAGAACCATTAGTGAATTCAACTACATGACTCAAACTTTTACCCTAATCAAACTATACATTTGAAATAGAGTTATTAAATCCGTAAGTTGGTAAAGTTTTTAGGTTAAATTACAAATTTGGTTCGTATGGTTAGAAGAAAAATAGAATTTAGTTTCGATAATTTTAAAAATTAGATTTTAGAGTTTTTATATATTTGACAAAACTTCAAAAATAGTTCAAATGATTAGATTAACCGCTCATAAATAGTCCTTATATTAGAAATCACTTTGGAGGATTCACATACCAAGTTTTAATTAGTAAAATTATTATAAATGATAAAATGTTAAAAATATTTACAAAATATAGAAAAAAAATTAGATTTTATTCTAATAATGACCAACAATTTTTTTGGTTCATTTTGAAAATATCGCTTTTAATTATAAACTATAGAAATTAAATTTTAACTTTATTGTCTAATAATGATCAACAGTTTTTTATTGAGATATTTTTAAATACAACAAAATAAATCAAAATATCTACAAAATAAAATTAAAGTTTCAGACTCTATCGATGCATGTCTATCTGCGAAATTAATAGAAACTCATAAAATTCTATATTGTTAACGACTAAAATCTTATATATTTTATAAATATGTTTAACGATTTTATTATTTACAATAATTTTTTTTAGTCGCTCTTTTATATATATATATATATATAAAAGAAAAAAGCAATAAAAAAAGTTCCCGTTCTTCTTGGCCCAATACTTTTGGTCAGACTGCCATTTTCAAAGTCCACAATTCAATTAAAAGAGAGGTCCTCCTTTCTCTTTTCTTCCAAATTGCCCCCACACCTCACCACTAATAAATAAATAAATATTACTTACTTAAAACCTTTTCATTTTTATTACTAATTTCTTTTTTTGCTTATTTATTATTTTTATACCTTACTTATTTCTCAAACACATGTAAATATCGAAATATAAATATTGATATATCAATAGAAATTTAATATCACGATAATAGTTAAGATGCATGTGCGTGACATAAAATCTAACTTGAAAAGATATTTAATTGTAATTTAGCACGTATTAGGGCAAAAAAAATTCGACATATATGTCAAATGTTTAACATTTTTATTGTCATTTTTTTTCTATTTAATAAGTTATCGAAAATTTTTAATTTTATGTCTAATAATTTAATTTTTACAGAACATTCTTTTTAATTTATAGATTACGGCCAAAATCGAAAGTAAGTTTACATATTTTAAAAGGATTATGAATTTAGCCAACCAAACTTTCAAATTATTAAAACTAGATTTTAAAAGAAAAAGAAAAGTTATAAAACCCACCTAATATTCTTTAATATTATTTAATAGAAGAACCATACAAATTAGTTAAAATAAGTTCAACTCAGTAATAATTGATACTTTCTTCTATTTAGAGGTACGAGGTTAAATCTTTCTCGATAGAAAATATTACTTAAAAAAATTATAAATATTTTAATTTTAATCCCTTAATTATTGTTCGACTCTTAAGAATTTAGTGATTCAAATTTCTCCTTTTAATCTTCATAAGAGTTAGGAGCTAGCCTAATTCTTAGAGTTAACTCTTATTTAGGAAAAAAATCATAAATCTTCCAATAATATTTTTTACGTACATTTTCACATTTAACATTTTTTTTGTGTGTGTCAAATTAAATCCAAACCAAAAATGAAAATTAATTTCAATAATTATCAGTAATACACTAGTATTATATTTAAACATTTAAAAAGATAGAAATTAAAATAGAACAAATCTCAAAAAGGTAATTACAATAGTATATTTTAAAAAAATAAAATAAATTAATAAACTAAGCAAGAATTATAAAAATTATTATAACTATTAAGCTCTAACTACCTTTAGATGATTGAAGATGAGAGCTCAAAAGTAGACTTAATTATAACAAATGGGAACAGCCCCAATAATTCAAAGCTGCTTTATATATATATATATATATATATATAATAAGACCCCATATTGTTCAAACAAGGACTAATATCTCAATAAAAGGAAGGTCAATATTAAATTAATCCAAAAATAAAAACAAACATCATCAATTGGTCCACTAAAATTGAGACATGAGAAAAGATTTTTTTTCAAAAATTTGGAATAATGGGATCAAGAATCCATTCCCACTTGATTTCTCTCTATGACAACTAAACATTATAAGATCACAGTTGTGCCATTGAATTAATGCAGTGTAAATTAATTTTAACACTATATAGAATTTTAATAAAATAAATTATAATAATAACTTTATATCCCACTCATCAAAATAAACAAGTAATATTAAATTATTTTTTATTATTACTTTTTTTTTTACATTATTTAATTATACCAAGTAGAATATTTAAATGGGTGACTTCTTAATTAAATAAAATCAACCAAACGAAGAAGCGAGATTAAATAATTCTAATATACTTTAATAAAAAAAAAAGTGTTACTTATTTATTATAATTCTTAAAAATAAAAATAAAATAATAGGGCATCTTTTCAGATCAATTCACTGCATTTCGCAAATTGCCCAATAAATTATAATATTGAACGAATGAGAGGGGGGAAATACCAATATTGAATAATTAATTTTTAGAAAAAGTATAAAATATTTCTATCCTTCTCGTGAAATTCAAAATACAAAATATTCCGAATTACAGATATGAAAAAAAAAAACGATGATCGGAGCGATCGAAGCGCCGCCGAGATAGGGCGGCCAAACGGCGGAAAAAATTAACAGAGGAAGAGGAAAGGATCAAAAATTTTGGTGGAAGAGAGATGGGAAGTCTTACTCATGGAAGGGAATTGGTATATTCTATTGGAATATTCCGAGATTTTTTTTTGTGTGTTTTTCGAGATAATTGTTCTTCGTGTTTGTTCAAATTCAATCCCAATCCAATCCAATCAATCTTCGAATCCAGTTTTTTGCCAAATCGCATCTCGAACTCTGCTCAGATCTCTCCCTTTCAACGTTCTTCCAATTCCTTCATGGACCGAAAACGAAGCAATCCTCGTCTTCGCCAGAAATTCATGTGGCGGAATCCTAAATCGCTTTTCCTCGAACTCATCGCTGTCATCGTCGTCGCCGTCTTCATCCTCGAAGTCATCTCTCCGATTCTCGATATACTCGTTTCTCAGGATCTTGGACCAATCGGGAATGTTAACCGGCAGAGACGCGGCGGAAACGGTCGTAACGCTCCGGTCTCCGGCGTCGACAGGGGAAATCCGCTTTGAGATTCGAGATTTGGAAGCCGGACGACGGAACTCCGGGGAGGTTCCGGAGTGCGGAGAGTTGAAAAGGTCAGACTCATCGAAATCGAAAGCAGCGTCGTTACGGCGGTGGTCAGGTCCGTCACCGGCGGGAAGAAAACGGAACTTGGAGCGAGAGAAGTAACTCTTACCAGTTGCCATCAAAAATTAAAAATCCCCTCCCGCTTAACTGTGTTTGGGTTTTGTTGAATTGCAATGGAGGGATTTGAAATTTTTAGGGAGTTCAGATTGCTAAAGAGAAATGGAGATTTTGAGGGCTTTTAAAAAGTTTATGGGGGGTTGAAGAAGAAGAAGAAATAAAGAAGTGGATAAGATTTTGCATCAAAATTACCAAAAACTCCTTGGGTTTATATTATTATTATTATTATTAATTGTGAAATTAATCTCTCTATCTTTTCAGTTGTATGGGAAATTGAGAATTTTATAGAATTTTGGAATTTATAATATAAATTTATACTTCAAATGATTCCAATTATTCTTTTTCCCCCTGATTTGATGCCTCCCTCTCTGTCACATGCCTTTATTCTCCCTTTTAAACTTGTTTTTCATTTATTTATTTATTTATTTCTTATATATACCCCCTTTTTTACTATTATTTTAATTATACCAATTGCAATATAGTTTTGTAAAAATATTATTAAAAAAATAAAATAATTACTCGGTAACATCATAGGCTACCCATTCATTTTGTACGGTCATTACTTGTTATATGATTTTTTAAACTTCTTTTTCAAAGTATTATATATTTTTTTTATTAAAATTAAATGTCAATATTATTCTTCACTTTCATACACAATAAAAAAAACAACCTAGGAGAATGGAGTATAAATTCGTTAATTACGATATTGGATGAAAAATTTAGACATAAAATAGTACGACCACAATTTGAAATAGTGTGATGATGTTTTAATTTTGATTTATATTATAGGTCGGCTTTGTACTGGAATTTTATTTTAAATAATTTTGAAATGTTTAAGAAAGAATATTACTTTTAATATTGTAGCTTTTGAAATATTATGGATGTTTTTCAAATGAAGAGTAATGTCGATGAGTAGTTTAAAATTATTACCTAAGAATTTAGCTTCAAACTTCTATGACTAACGTCTGTCCATTTCAAATGCTAGGTTATGTATTCAAGTTAACGTAAGATGTCTTGCGTTATCTCCACAC
The DNA here is from genome assembly GCA_037974625.1 of Cucumis cinereus. Lineage (NCBI taxonomy): Eukaryota > Viridiplantae > Streptophyta > Magnoliopsida > Cucurbitales > Cucurbitaceae > Cucumis > Cucumis cinereus. The sequence goes on from JBBPDJ010000004.1 coordinate 3,210,522, forward strand.
CTTTACATATTTGAACTAAAAAGGAATACAAATATTCAAAGTTTGACTAATTTATTTAAATAATTATCAACAATCACATGGACAAAAATAGTCATTTGTTTGTTACAACCCTAAAATAAGTTGATTTTTTTTTTAAAAAAAAGATATTATATTAAAGTGTGAGATGTGAAATTAAATTTCTGACCTTCGAAATTGATAGTACAAATATTATATTAGTTAACATAGTATTTATACAACAATAATAAAGTGAGATTTTAAATTTGTAGTCTCATTTATAGTGATGAAAGAAAAAAAAATCAATAGGAAGGAAGGCAAGTGGTATATTCTTGTAAAATTCCTTGAAAGACTAATTTTTCCATTGATTTTTTAAAGTTTAATTTTTACCTTTCACATTAGAAATTTGTTTACAAAAATTATATTTTATTTATTAAAATAAAGAAAACAATTTTAATTAATATTAAAATACTGGTGTTGGTATCAATATCATGCTTTTAGTTTTTTCAAATATATGGAATGGATAATTTTGTAAATAAAGAGACTGATAAAACCCACTGAAATAAATAATTAAAAGTAGGTTTTTACTTTCAAACCAAGTTATAATTCCTTTTTAAATCAATATTAATATTCATTTAAAGTTAATAAATAATATTTTTTTATGTCTTACGTGTGATTATAGAATTTATCAAATATATCTAATATTTAATATCAATATTGAACTCTCGACAAATCAATAAATAATTCAATCACACTAATATTAACGTCTACAAACTAGAAAAGTACATAGTATTACTCTAACTTTATTCATGTAAATAGACGAACAATGGTTGATGATTATGTAAATAAATTTAAAAATATTTTCTTTGAAAAAATAATGTTGATGTCAATTTCTAAATAAATAAGAGAACCTACTAAACAGAGAAAAAAAAACCTTAAAATGTCGTTTAGGACGAGGATTATGACAGACTATAATAATCACTCTAGCTATAGTAAATACTATTTAAAATTCACCATTTAACTACAGTAAACACTGTTTCAAAATTTTCAATTTGCTACTGTTTTTACTAGTTAACATTCATCATTTTTTTATTATTTATTACAGTGTTTACTATTTATTTCTCAAACTAAACTAATCTATGCCACAAACACATACTATTAAAACTCAAATTAAAATAATATATATCTCAAATACAAATTATTATAACTCACTTCTTACTCTTAACATCTCTTCGATGTCTAAGATTAGACAGTGAGAGAATTAAATAATAAATAAATAGACATAAATTTCTAGATAACTCATATAAACTAAATAAATAGACATAAATTTCTAGATAACTCATATAGAGTTTATCTTGACTCTACTAAGATTTGAGTATGAGTTTGGTAATCCTAATAAGTTTCAAATTTTATTCTATCTTATTTTTTATTTTTATTTTTGTTTTGATTCTAGTTTATTTTGATTTTTGTTTTATTCTGCCAAGCTGTAAATAATACTTTCTATGTTTTAAATTTTTTTAAGAAAATTAATTTTCTTTTAAAAAAACCACCCCATTAAATTTCATCATTTTTAAAAATAAATTAAGACAATTTCAAATTTGAGATATTATTTTCATTAAATTTAAAGTTTAACGATGTATTTTGTATAAATAATAAACTCAAAGTTCATTATTGAGAATAATTACAATACTGAATTCAAAACCATATATAAACTAAACTGGAAAAAGTGTATTTTTAATTTGTTACCCTAAAAAATATTCTACTGCTGCCAGTTTCAAGAATTTTTATATCCAAAAAAGCTTTTTTTAGTTGGAATGCCGTCTGAGCAAAAACAAAAACAAAAACGACAGTATTATTTAAATTAAAATTTAAATATTATTAAAGTACTATATTCCCTTTTTTAAAAAAAATAAAAGCAAATATTAAAAAGAAAAAATGGTATTGGAATTGGAAATTTGTAGGATATAGAAGAAAGTTGTAAAAACCGCGTTAGGGAAGGTTCTTACCATTTGTGTCACGTGCCAAGTGCTGGACCAACAATGACTGCCACGTGTAAGAACCACCATAAATTTTATCCTCGTAAGTAACAAAAAAAAAAAAAAGAGAAAAAAGAACAATAAACCACCAGGAAGGGTAAAGAGGAGGGTATTTTGGGAAGAAGAGAAAACTTTTGTCTCATTCGAAAACCAAATTGTAGCTATGTGGTCCCCACCGCCAAACCCACATCAATGACTCATCAGTTTTTTTTTTCTTTTTTTCTTGGGGTTTCGTTTGTAGTAGTACATTTTGGAAATTTTGTCGTGACGCAATGGAAGGTGGTCCCCACTTTCTTCCATTCCCTTGTAAATGGGGTTGCTGACACGTGTTATAATGTTGCCACGTGGTGGGATTATGGCTATGAGAGATTCATATTGCCACGTGAATGTGGGCCCCATTGCTTCCCTGGAGCTAGTGGGTTTTGTCTCTTACACGCGTCCTCCAATCAATGTAATTTGTATTTTTTATTTTAATATCAAAGTTGGGGGCCCTAAGCAAACAATAGCCATAACATAACACAACATAACAAACCCATAGGCCATAGCTATGGATATTAAAATACGTTACATCTATTTTTATTTTTACTAAATAATGAAAAATATACTATTTAACTTGTACCGAAAGTACTTATTAATTAAAAAACATGATATTTCATTTTATTTTTAAAAATGTTTTAAAACCGTCCTCAAAAATACAAATCGAGTTTATTTGTGTTTTATTTGAAAGCTAGATTGTAATTGAGATTATTACAACGTGACATTCATGAAAATAACAAAAATAAGACCGTAAAATATTACGTTAAATCGATTTTAAAACGTTCAATTCAAATACAAACTAACTCTATTATGGGTGTTCAAGCAACCCTATTTTTTAAAAGTAAAAAATAATGATTACAATTTTTAAAAGTGACGAATATTTTTTTAAGCAAGGTGTCGAATTTAAAGAAACTTTGTATTTATTTATATGTATATATTAAATGGAGGGTATGTTAATTTAATGATGCTAGTCTTGGATTTAATTGGTTGGGTCAGGACATAATTGAACAAAAGTTAGTGGTTGAATTAAAAATTTGTTTGCGACTTTAAAGTGATTTCATCCTTCATATTGTAATTATCGAATATGAAAGCATTTATCAAATTTAATTAAACACTTTAGTAAAAGATAAATTTTGAAGATTTATCTTTATTTAGTTACTTCGACCATTCGTATTAGATATTGTTTTTTAGTAATTAGATTTATTTTTAAAATATACCATAATCATAGGGAGTCGCAAAAATGATATGTATGATGAAGATTCTTAAATTAGGTTGGCAATATATTTTTAATTTGTTGTTAAGATTCATTCTTTTATCATGTGTATCTATACGTTCTTCGTCTCCATCACACAAAAACATATTTAAAATTATTTTTTTAAAACTTAAATTTTAATACTGTGTGGTGGATAGATAGTACATAGATGGGTACATTTGAGATGCACCCAAGTTTTTCCATCAAACCCTATTAAAAGGTTTAAAACAACCATTTGGCCATTTATTCAAAAAAAAAAAAATGTTTGCTGGCCGTTTCTTAAAAAGTCATTAAGGTTTTGGTCATTTGTTAGAGAATCCTAAATAAAATCTCTTATATCCAATCTAATTCAAGTCCATAATAGAAAATTGAGTGAAGATATTGGGCCCAGCTCACCTAAAGTCATGAAAATCCTCTATAAATGGAGACCTTGCCCTTTAATGAAAAAGAGGGAGAAAAAGAGAAGAACTAAATGTCAAACGCTCCAACCTGCCTGAAGATTAAAGTATTGTAGATTTGCAAAATATATAACTCGAAATCTGCAAAATATATAACTCGAAGCTGTGAAGCTTTGAAAATTTAAAGATTATTGAAGTTCCTAAGATTATAACTCTCCTAAACTCTGAAGCTCCCAAATTCTCAAGATCGAAGTTCTAAACCTCCAAAGATCTGAATAATATAACTCTCTTGAAATTGAAAGTCAATCCAAGACGATTAACAAGTCAGATCCAAATTGTTCAACAAGTCAGATCCAAATTATTCAACAAGTCAAAGACTCATACTCTAAAAATATCAACAAGCCAGACCGATCATCGAGAAAGATCAATAAGCTAAATATTAAAATTTATTTTTTCAAGAGAAAGAATTAAAGGTTCAAAATATTAGAAATTGTACTCAAACAAAAATTTCACAAATTAAATTTCTTTAAAAACTTCGTGTTGAAATACTTACTCTACCAAAAATTCAAAGTTTTTACGTGGAATTAAAACGTTTTGTTTTTTCAAAACAGAAATTAAAACGTTTTACAATTTAAAAAGTCAATAGGCCCAACCATCCAACTTTTAATAAAATATTTATAAAATATAGTAAAGTTTCAAACTATCAATACTTGATAGATTAGACAGAATCTAAAATCTTATTGTATTTTATAAATATTTTACGCTGTATTTAAAAAAACTACGTATTATTCATTTTTCAGTCCTTTCATTTTGGTTAAATTATAAATTTAATCAATATAATTAAAATTTTGTACTTTTCGGGTGTGATAAAATATTTAGAAAATTTTAATTCAAAATATATTAGTGATATGTTACCTTTCTTTGGAAAAAAAAAAGTTAATTACATTTTTAGTTTATAATTTATTTAATTAGTTATCAGCCCTATTAAGGATTTTTTTTTTTCTTTTGTCAATATTGGAATGGGTGAATCGTAATGGTTGTTTAGTTTTAAAAACATACATTTTTAGTCTTAAAGTAATTTAGAATAAGTGCTTTTGATCCTTAAATTTTTAAAATATATCTTTTTAGTTCTTTAGTTTTTAAAAGTAGGATTAAACGGTCACTGCAATAATAATAATAATTGTTGTTGTTAATTGACTTAGATTTTTCTTTTAAATACCTCTCTCTAGAATTATTTTTAATTTAAAATGTCATATAATTATATAAAACAGTAACAATCTTTTCCAGTGGCAAAATTTAAAATTAATTAAAGTTAGGTAGAAACAACATTTAAACAACTCAAAAGAATACACTACTTGTCAAAGTGGAGTTAGTTATTAATTGTTAACATAAACTGATTTAAAGTCAAATGTTCAATCTCTCGTATCAACATTTATTGTATTAGACATTCATGAAAAGATCCATCGTCTAATTAATATGAAAACTCCATAAAAAGCTTATCCCTACTTAGGGATAACAATAAATGGGTAATGGGCAAAAAGCCATCTATGATACCATAAAACAAAGGGTTTTGCAAAAAGGTAATGGTTCATGCACATTGTACATGAGATGAACCTTAATTATGTAATCTAAATTTGGTTGTAACCTAACAACTAATAAAGCAATGGTATTGAATTGTGGGTATGGTTGGAAAGAAAAAAGAGAAAAAAAGGCATTTTCAATCTCAATATACTTGAAAAAGGACAACCATCACTTGATTTGTCTATGCTTTAGAGGGTACGAGCTATTGATTCATAATCTCCTTTTCTCGATCTTGTTTCTATAACAATATAGTTTTCTTTTAGAAAAAAAGATAAAGTAAAGTTTATGTATTTATGTTACGGTGTTTAACAGATTTATGGTTGAGATGAGAGATAGAAGTTAGTTCAATCTCGAGAAAGATATTAAGTGTTCTTCAACTCAATTATATTAAGATTGACAATAATATAATTGAGTTCGGTTTTGATCCAAGGATTAATTTGAATTGTACTCTAGTTTTTGTATCAACCAATAGAAAATAGCTAAATATAGAAGCAAATTTTGAAAAAAAATACTCAAATTTATGATACAATAGAAAATATTAAGAATAATAACATAATTATCTTTTATATCAAAGGGAGAAAACAAATTTTGCATTTGAATAAAAATAAAAATTTAATTACCTTGTCTTTAAAGAGAAAAAACAAATGTTTTGCTGTAAAAACGAATTATAGTTTAATGGTAATTGACATGACTTTTTATTCTATATGCACAAATGAAGTAAAAACCTCGTAATTAACCATTAAGATATAAAACATGAGAATATTTTTTCCATCAAAATTTGCAGAAAATAAAAAATAAAAAAGAAACATTATTGTAAATATTTCTTTTTTTTTTTAGAAAAAAAAAATCCAAAATATGACCAATTGTGCGATTTGAACCCAAGCATGCAAAGTATTAGATAAATGCTTTTGAGAAATCTTGAAAACACGTTTTTTAAAACGATTTTTTTTTAGTTTTTTTTTTCTTTTTTACACTTTAAAAATTGTTTTATATTTTTAAATTTTATAAAAAAACCTCAATTGGAAAAGAGAAATAAAGTTAGAAATTTTTATAGCGAATGGCAATTGTATTTAGAGGTTAAGAATAAAATGGTGTTTCCGTTGCATCTACAAGATGTAAATCCATTAGTGAATCAATTATCAAATATATCAGTGAGTTTCATCCTAGGCACGAAGGACCAAAAGAAAAATAAATTGGTCTTTCTGGAAGCTGAACTTGATTTTGCTTGAAGTCCTGTCACTAAGTTCGGTAGTTTGGGATGAGTTCTTAGAGATCATTTGCATCATGGACGAATTGTTGGTTTGAAGCTCATCCCTCGTTGCTATAAAGGGTAAATTCTTAAAGCTATGACCATAAGCTTCTGGACTTGAAAATATTTTATCGCTTAATCTTTTGTGATTGAATTGTTCTTCTACATTTTTATGAACTAGGGGTGTACACGGTTTAGTTTTATCTAATTTTGGGTCGAATCATGGACCAAATTGAAAAGTTTGGTTCAGTTTATCTTATTCTTACCTTAAATTACATAAAACGTCAAGGTGTTTAGTGAGTAGTGCAAGTTGATGCGAGCTCCTACGTCTAGAGTTTGGATCTCTGATGGTGGATGGATTTTTTAAAAAACATTTTCGTCATTTAGTTTAGTTATATTTAGTTTAGTATGATTATTATAATTCCTTTTCTTTTTCAATTTGCAACTTAAACATCATTTCTTTCTCCTTTTTTAGAAGTAAACCAACATTTCTTTAATTATATTATAGTATTAAATTTTCAATTAAATTAATATTATTTATTTAATTTAATACTAACATTCACCTCTAACAACCGACTCCAACCACTAACATCATCGTGATTTTCAACAACTAATTCTAATGACCAACTCGATCGATAATATACTAAAAAAGTACACAAAACAATCAACTGGCAAAAGTGTTTTTAAATATAAACTTGAAATTATTAGTTTATAATGTTTAATATTTGTCTTTTATAGTAATTTGATATTCATGGATTGTCTAAGAATGATCGTATCATCCTTATAGACCTAATTGTCCAAGACTTCTAAAAGACCAATTAATCCTTAATAGTCTCGCTAGAGGCGAGGAAGAGGCGTTGTTTGCATCTACTAAGTATGATTGACCAGCTTGTATATCTAAATGAATATGATATCTTTTTGTATGCAGAACATCGACTCATTGTTGACAATGTTTACATTTTGTTGTGAACATGTAAATGGTCCACTAATACAACCTTATTTTTAAGCATTTTCCACTGATACATTTCAAGACGCTAAAATATGTTGTAGGATTGTTGATTATAGAAATAATAGTATTTTGTCTATGTTAAGAAGCAAATTGTAAAATATATTTTTATTTATTGAGTTCACATCTCAAACAAGTATTAACAATTTGGGGAAAATATGAATAGTTGAATGATGTAACAAAAAGTTAAGAAATAAATAAATAAATAAAACCAATTAAAATGCATAATTTTTAAGGTTACTAAAAAAACTGCTCCAAATATTTGATAACTCAACCCATTTAATAACTCTATATCCCATACAAAACTTTCTAAACCAACTCAACTCAATTCTGCACCCCACACGTAGACAATTGCTACCAACTCAACGCTACATCTCAAACATAGATTATTATTATTAATACAGATAATTATTACTAACTCAACTCTATACGTCAAACACACTCTTAACGTTATTTTCCAAAGTCTAAATTATCCATCAAATACATATTTCTTCTAGGGTCATCTTTGTTCCATGCTTTATCCATTGCCACCCCTCATCTCTTCCCCTTTCTCTATGCTTTCTATCACCCCCACTTAGTTTCTCCTCCCTCTAAATTGTCACCTCCCAAATAAAAACAACATGCAAATATTAAAAATACAAAAAAACATTTATCAACACATAATGATAACTTTTAAAAATATTGTGTGAACTTATTTTTGGAAAATTTTCTAGTACTCTCGAATTGTCATATTTCCTATGTTCACATTATAAATTTGCGGCTATCGGTATTAGCTGGACCCCACATTACTATATTTGGGCCCATTTTTTTTTGATATGGGTTTGTTTGGGCCAAATTTGGGCTTTGGACTCATCTTTTTTATCCAATTTTTCTATAATGAGCCTTGTGCTTAATTAATGTATTTTCTTGAACCTAGACCAATTAAGTTTTATTTTGAAAATTAGCAAAATGATTTGTGGTTATTTTTGTTTAATTAAATAATAATTGATAGATTGCAAAAATAGCTGAAGGTGCACATATTATGAATTTATTCCAAGAATTTAGATCTTTTCTAAAACATATAAACCCATATTTTATTGGTATTCAAAAAGATTTTATTTAAAACTATAATTTTTGAGTTGCCCTTCTTGGAACCAGATCATTCTAATACAATTTGTTTAAACAAGTTCTAAATGACTTATTAGTTTGTAAGAAATAGATTGAGAGGTTAATTCTACAAGTTAATAAGATATTTAGTCGAGTTCGAGAGATGAAGTTAATTGTCATAGTTTCAAAGACTCTTCATCGCTTATGTATTATACATGTTAAAAGTAGTTTTTTAGGTCCCGTTGATAACCATTTTGCTTTTCATGGTTTTTGGTTTTTGAAAATTCATCTTATTTTCTCTCAACTTCTTATAATCATTCAAATTTGAATTCTTAACCATTTTTTTTCAAAAATGAAAACAAGATTTTAAGAAACTACTTGTTCTGGCTTAGCTTTTGAAAGCATTAGTAAAAAAGTAAATAACAAACAAACAAAAAAAAAGATGTTGCAGAAGTGTTTATACTTAATTTTCAAAAAATTAAAAACAAAAAACTTAGTGGTTACCAAACGAGGCGTTAATTGTTTGAGCTTATGAAACAACACATGAAATCATTAATCAATTTTTCAAGCATTAGAAGAAATTAGCCTTTAATGTTCGTCCCTAACCTATCACGAAAACAAATGTTTAGTGATTCTACTGACCTTAAAGTTGATCGACATTGAACATTTTAATAACACATTCTTTGATGTCGGTAAGGGACTAACATTAAAGAAGTTAGTTTGTCCAGCATCTCTAAAATATTGGTTTTCAATATTATAACTCAATTTTGTACCAGCACAGTTATCTTCGCTAATCACTGTCTTCACTAGTTAGGAGTTGGATTTTGTTGTAGTTTCACTTATTTTCAGCAGAGTATCTCGAAAAAAACAAAGTGTAAGTAACTGGTAATTAATCAAATTAGAAACCCAAATATCCTATCAACGATATGCATACTCAATTTACTATGCTAAAACTCGGAATGGTACACTCGTAGATTTGTATCAATTAACCTAATACAAAGATGGCTAACTAAGAATTCCTACACTCTTAAGAAATGCATTTCCTAATTAAATATTAGAATTATTGATCTAATTGACTCCTATTAAACAAATATGAAAATAGAGAAGATAACATAATAACTTAGAACTCACAAGATAATGGTTTGAAATTATCCCCCAAAGGAAAATTATGAAGCATGGTCTCTTTTTGTTTAAATATTAAAAGAAAATGGTAAAGAACAATAATCATCATTTTCTCAAATATATATGTTAATATAATCCATGACTTCAATTAATATTTATTGATATATATTCAAATTCCTAATTCTAAACCCTAAATTTTTAAACACTACTTGGATTGAGTCTTAATCATTATCAATATTATAATGTTAAGGTCAACCATGTAAAGATGAATTGAATTGAAACCCACACTTTGGATTCCTTTAGGTCAACCACTTTGATTTCTTCTTTACAAAAAAATTGTTGGGAAAGAATCAAACTCGTGTTCCAAACTCGACTTTTTGAGATCTCTAATTAAGACCATTACTACTATGTATGAAGTTTTAAAAGTAAAACTGATTGATCGTTTAAACTCAAAAGTAAAGATTTTTTAAATAAATAAAATTTCGTTTTGAACTTATCTTAAAGATCTAAAAAACAAAGTTTTAGTTCGAAATCCTAAAATGTTAATTAAAACATAAATAAATTTGAAACTACTAAACTATAATTGTAGTTAGAAATCTTGAAAAATCTGAGTTGTTACCTCAAACCTTGAGTTTTTTTTCTTCCATTGTTTAACTTAGTCTTTAATTAGCTTCGTGTTTGTTACTCACCAATTGTAATAATCAATTCAATTTGTACCTGTCTTGATAAATATTTTCTTTTGTTCTATGTAGAAATTTTGAAAGGGTAAAATGAACTTTAGTCATTTTTTTTGTATATTTAAAGAAAACGATTCTTGATCTGAATCACGTGTAAACGCTTGATTATTTTTGTTCTCGTGGACAATCTTGTAAGTGTAGTCGTCGTCAACATGAACGCTTCACATAAACTAAATAAATTAATTGAAGTGATGTGCCAAGTTAAAGCCTTCCTAAGATCTAACCTTTCTAGACTAAGACAATGTTTATTAATCATGTCCAAAAACCTTTCCCTCCCACCCACATTAGGTAGTGTTTGACATAGTACTTCGTTTTACAAATTTTATACACTTTCTATCTACAAAGATAAATTGAACAAAACAAAAAATTCATAACAACAAATAATTATATGATCCTTTGATAATATTTTTGTACGTGTTTCTAATATTCTTGAAACCAGAGTGTTTGCTAATTGTTTATGTTTCTTAGATCCTGTTTGCTTTGTGATCTGAAAATTATTTTAGAAAATAAAGAATTTTATGGAACAAAAACAAATTCTTATTTTTCACTGTATTTAAAATATGTTTGGTTTCAATTTAAAATTTTGAAATTTGAATTCAAAATTCAAAATTTGTGTTTGGTTGTAAATTTGAAAATGTAATAGTATATCTTATGTTTACGATTTCTGAAAAGAAAATCTAAAAACAAAGAAAAAGACAATTGATTATTTTAAAAAATGTGATGTTTCAAGTGTTGTTTTTAGAAATCGTTTTTATAAACATATATACTAAACACGTTTTAATTATTTTATTTGTATTTTTTGTTTTTGAAAACATAAATAAAAAATGAACCACGAACCAAACGAGACTTTACTTTTCTATTTTCAAAAATTCAATTTTGTTTTTGAATTTTTGTTGACAACTTTTTTTTCTTTATTTAAACATAAAAGGATATTTTTTTTACTTTTGTTTTTACTTCTAAAATGCATAATAAGTATCTAAAAATTAGTATAACATAAATGATTTATATTTAAATTTAAAAATTTAAAGGACAAACATGTTTATATTATTTCTTTTCAATATAATTAAAAAGGAAAAAAATAAAACAAATTAAATAGTTACTATCTTTAAAAAAATGAAAAAATAACAATAGTAAATTAAATGACCTAGCTTGGTCAAGTGGATTAGAAGTGAGCTTAGCTAAACGGTGTAATTGACAAGTCATTCCATTCTAGAGGTGAGATATTCAAACCTCCAGCCTCTAAATTGTTGTACTAAAAAACCAATTAATTGACACTCGGTCGTTTCAATTTCTTTTCTGTTTTACATTTTGTTTTTACATGAGTTTTCTCTTTACATTGTGTGTATATATATATATATATATATATATATATATATATTTATATATATTAATAATAATAGGTTTTGAAATTTACTAGATCACTCTTTTAGGTAAGTTTTTCCCAATGCTTCTCTCAGCTTTGACCAAAGGGGTCAACTTTGATCATTTTTATATTGCTCCTACCAAGTTTTAAATTCTTTTTAATCCATACTTTGTAAGTGATTTTGAAATATAGTCCATTTTGAATGATTAAATAAAAATGATTTTAACCTTTTTAAAATCACTTTCAATCTTTTGAAAGAGCACATATTAATTACCATGAAACTATATGCTCAAATTGAGTAATGATCATTCATATATGATCTTCGTTTTTTAACATGCACAAGTTCTTGATAGCTTGTATTTGAAAGACCTACTATTGTTGCTTCTTCATATGCCTAATTTCACATTCATTTCAACCGTAGAAAAATACCAATTCATGATGCCAAGATCGGGACGAAATGAATAGAAACTCAATCATTTTATGGAAACAACCATGAATTTGTAGTTCTAAAAAGAACACGATATGCAAGATAAAAAATGTCTACAAATCAATGTGGTACTTGCCACACGACTCTGATGTTTAAGTTAGATAAGAAACCTATGTAACAAGTATGGAAGTTTAGTATCTATCATGCATTTACTTTGTCATGGGCTTACCAATATTCAGGGTTTGTTGACATGAGTCTTTTCAGTTTAGGGTTTCCATAGTTCATCTAATTTTTGAATCCTCGTTGGGTTTCGGGTTTCTACATGTGCAGCCTCAATAATCTCATGGCATGAACCCTACCCATGCTACACTTCTTTCGTGGACCTTGGGTTGACTTTGAACTTCATTTCTTTGGTCCAGACATCGTTGCTTTCTCTTAAAAAGTTCATTGTAGCATTTGAACCAAAATAGCTCATGACACATGATATGATTCTTTTGCCTACTTTCTATTCATAATCTAAACAATGTAACATACTGTAACATACTTGACACTAACTTTACAAACGTCTCAAGTTAATTAAGGTCCCATTTTTAACAATTTGGATCATGATAACCATTTTTTATTTTATTGAAAATTGTGGATTGTTTTCCACATTTTCTTTTGAAACATATCTCAAGGATGATCTTTGAATTTTTAGTTAAATTTAAAAAAAAAAAAAACAAAATAATATTTTAGAAACTACTCTATATAAATTTTGAAAAATCTAGTTTTTTTTTTTTTTTTTTTTGAATTAGACTAAGAATTCAAACCTTTTTTTGATAAAGGTGAAACCCACCACAAATTTGTATATTAAAAATAAAAAAACTTAGAAATGAAATTGCTATCAAACTGGTTCTTTGATTTATTTTTTTTCTGTATTTTAAAATTGTGTTTGTTTTCTCATAATTCTGTTTAACTATCGTTTTTAGTTCTTTCAAGGGAGCATAAGATCCTTACCCAAATTCCAAAGATACTATAGAACAAGTTTTAGATAGTAATTCTTTTAATTTTCAAAATTTGGCCTACATTTTGAAAATAATCTAAAAATTGTAGATACCAAAACAAAGAAATCAATACCTGGAGTAGTGTTTATAAATTCAATTCTAAAAAAAGTGCTTAGCATGCAAAACTTAAGGCTTTGTTTTATCAAGATCTCATTTTTAGTTTTCTGGTTTTTGAAATTTGTATTTGGTTGCTAACTATTTCTTTAGTATGATTTTCAATTTTTTATAAAAAAAGTTAACATTTGAATCCAATCAAATTTCAAAACAAAAAGAAGATTTTGGAAACTAAGAATAATAATTTTTAAAAACTTATTTTTGTGTTTGAGATTTGGTTAAAAATTCACACTTATGTTTTCTTAATAAAGATGGAAATCATTAATACGGTAAAGAGATAATATGAGAAAACACAAACACAATTTTCAAAAATCAAATGGTTATCCAAACCCAACTTAATTATTTTATGTTTGATTTTTTATTTTTGAATATTATATTTGTTTCTTCACTGTTCTGTTTCATAAGTATTTCACTTTCTATAAAAACACATTTGATTTCTAAGCAAACTTTCATAAACAAATTCAAGTTTTTCAATATGTTATTTTCCAATATAACAAAATGAACCAAAATATTTACAAGATATAGCAAAACTTTAGAAACTATTAATAATAGACAATTATACACTTTTATCAGTGTAGTGTTTAGAAGTCTATCAGTTTTTATCATTGAAGATTCTAAAATTCTACTTTTTAAAAATTTTCCTTTTTCAATATTAATCCTTTAAGCTTTCAGACTTTTGCTTGAATTTTGACGTATTTATAAATTTACATAATAAAGTAAAAAAGAAATTGTTAGAATTTCTTGAATCTATTACCTAGCGATTTGAGTGACCAAATACGGGAGTCATTTGTATTTGAAATATTTAGTTATTTACAATTATGATCTAGGGTCTAGAGAAGTACATCGTATAAACTCTCTAATCCTAAAGATGTCACTATTTTGCATTCTGTAACTCCATCTCTAATAAAATTGTTATCTTTTTTCTTTGTGGATATAGCTAACACATTGTTAGTGAATCATATAAACTATTTTATATTTTTTTATTCTTTATTAATTGTCGACTGCGTAGAAAAAACTATAAGTTGAAAGTAGTGTTAAAAAAAGGGGGGGGGGGGGGGCAAAACCAAAATATTTAGCAAATAGAGGTTAGCTCCCCATTTTCCTTCTTTAAACAATATTTGTAGAGATCATTTATTATAAATGTTATACAATTATCCTTCCACTTATTATAGAATATGCTCTCTAATAAAAACATAACCTAACCTATGTACATAATCTAACAAATTCTTGGCTTTAACTAACTTAAGCATTTAATCTTAATATTATTTTAGATAATCAACAAAATATATTTTCATTTGTATTACATAATCCAAAAAATTAGACAATAAGTTAAAATAGTGATGTAATTAACATCAACAAACTATGGTATAATGCTTTCAATATTTTGACCCCTTTTTTTATATTCCCAATTTTACCCTTATTGCACAAAGTGTTTCAAATGTCAACTTCCTTCAACTCTCTCTCTCTCTCTCTCTCTCTCTCTCTCATTTAATAATTTTGTTTATTTATTTATTTCTTGCTGTTTTTGTTCATATTATTATCTGTTTAAAAAAATATTTTCTTAAGATTGAAAAGTGGTAAGATATGGAGGAGGCTATATTTGGGGATGAAACAAGTGAGCCTTTCTCATAGTTGACTTTCTTCTTTCTTAAAAAATCATTTGAAGGATAAACACCAACATGAACTATATATCCTTCAAAAGCTTAGAGCTTAAGCACTTTCCCAATGTAATTAATCACTTTCTTTTGAATAAGATGTGATTTTTTTTTATATATAAAAAAAAAAAATCATGATTTCAAATTCTCAAATGCTTTCTCTTCCTTCACAACATCATCCCTTGGTTTCATCTTCTAATGATCATAATGAAACCCTAGATAACCTTCTTTCTTCAGCTTATTCCCAATCAAGCAACTCTCTCCTTTATAATCTCTCCATTTTGAAGGAGAAACTCCACCAAATCCAATCCGTTGTCAACATCGCCGTCTACAACCTTCAAAACTCAACGGAATCTCTTCCCTCTGCCCCGGCCTCGTCCCAGTCACCAGTGGCGACTGCAGCCGTTAATTCTTTGATCCAAGAACTCATCATGGCTGCTTCCTCCATGTTGTTTACATGTCAACAAATGGATAACCTTGTTGTGAACGCCTCCTTACACAACAACGTTGGTAACAACCTCCAAGGTCAACACCATCACCACCACCAGCGTCAAGGTCCCGTTGGCGATAACAATGGACGATCCAACACCCTTTTTGATATGGCCAACGACCATCATCACCAACGACAGGATTGGTACAACACAACTACATCTACTAATTATAACAACGACAACAGCTGTAGAACAATGACAACAAAAACAACACAAGATCATCGAAATTCGATCAATATCGTGGAGCTAGATGCATCGGATCTTCTAGCAAAATACACCCATTATTGTCAAATTTGCGGGAAAGGGTTCAAGCGAGACGCAAACCTTAGAATGCACATGCGAGCACACGGCGACGAGTACAAAGCGAGCGGAGCTTTGAGCAACCCCGAGAAGAGCCATAGAAAGGACTTGAATAACATAAGCAAGATAGGAATCAAATATTCATGTCCACAAGAAGGCTGCAGATGGAACCAAAAACATGTGAAGTTCCAACCATTGAAATCACTGATTTGTGTGAAAAATCACTTCAAAAGAACTCACTGTCCCAAAATGTATGTTTGCAAATTGTGTAGTAGGAAGAAATTTTCAGTGCTTTCTGATTTGAGGACACATGAGAAGCATTGTGGGGATGTGAAATGGCTATGTTCTTGTGGTACCACATTTTCCAGGAAAGATAAGCTGATGGGTCATGTTGCTTTGTTCGTCGGGCATGCTCCAGCCATTGGTTTGTCGAAGAAATTTCCGGGGAAACAAGAAGAACATCAGTATGTTCATTCATTCTAATGAATTTCACTTAACCATATGAATCTTTGTATATATGCTATTGTCTGGAAGTTTTTGTTTTTGTTTTTATGTATTTCTTTAGGAAAATTTGTGTTGTTAGGAGATGAATGTGCTTTTAATTAACTTGAGGCTAATATTTAATTAGTGGCTTATTATTGGGTTATGTTTGTTCTTCTTGTTTAATTTGTTGGAGACTGTGTTATAGAATAAAATGATATCATTTACACATTCACTTCTTTTAAGTCTAAACTTATTGAAATTTATATTGTTAGATTATGCTGGTGGATCTGTTTTAGATTATTTGAATTTATGTTACATATTATATTAGGGTTTTATTTTAAGTTGTTTGTATTTTATTAATTAATGCAACTTCTACTTAAGATTACAAATGAAGGAGATTCAAACTTCTCATCTATTAAAAAAATAGAGTTGAATTAAAATTCAAAAGTTGCTTTGTTATATATATCTGTGATTGATCTTGATCTCTTAAGATTAGGTAATCAATGTCTGTCTTAATTAGAATTCCTTTGTATAATATTAGGAAATCTAAACTTCAATTTAATGGCGTTGGAATACACAAGCTAATTTAAGTTTATAAGTTGAATACATAAACAAGTACAAGCAAGTGAACATATTGAATCAACATGCAAGTTCAATAATTGGATCCAAACCTCTTGTTTCTTAAAACACAATTTTATTTTTCAATATAAGCTTAGTTAATTGACATAAACATGTCTTAAGAACCTCATTAAGAATTAAGGGGGTGTTTGGAGTAAGAAGTGAATTATTATAGTCCTAGGTTATTATAGTTGAGTTATAATAGTTTGTGATTTTAGTTTGGACTTTGGATTATAATAGTATGTGTTTGTGGTGGAAGTAAATAGTAAATGTTGTAGCAAATAATAAAGAAATATTGAATGTCAAATAGTAAAAACTGTACAAAATTGAAAGTTTTGAAATAATGTTTACTGTAGCTAATTGGAGATTTTTAAATAGTATTTACTGTAACAGAGGTGGTTATTATGATCTTGCCTATCATACGCTCCAAATGGTCCCCAAGAGGTTCAATAGTTCTAATTCTATCATCCAATTTGTATTATAAAAATAAAAAAGAACATGTTTAATTTTCTCCCCTAATTCATCCCAACATAATATCTCAACTAACCCAACAATTACCCATCTAAATATACCACAGATGAGACACATATATTGATACCTGTGCATAATATTATATAAACAGCAAGACCAAGCTAGTGAGAGATGATGAACCATGCAAAAATTTCAGCTCAAAAGCCCCAGTAATTTCTAGTAAAAGCACCAATAATTAGATCATATAATTAAAAATAAAACCCATTTAAAATTAATTATTCCAAAGTTGCCAATATCATAGATTCATAGGTTTATTGATCTCCCCCAACAGCATTATCTCTTCTTTCATCTGTTCCGCATTATTTCATTATAAGAGATTAATCAAAACTTGATAAACAACTCCAAGTTGCTCACAAACCCTAATCAAATTAGTACATGATATATCCAGAGCGGGAAAAGAATGGAAAATTTGAGCTCAATTGCTAAAGATGCACGAAAATATGAACTCATCAAGCCATAAACAAAAGAGGGAGCAGTCTTCGGAGATTCATCAAACAGAGTACAATAAATAATCAAGAAGGTAGATAGAGGGATCGTATAATAGAAACTGATTTTTCATTCAATTAGTTCCTAAATATGCAACAAAAGGGAAGCGAAATCAACGACTCAGAACAATCAGGCCACTTTTTACACAAGAAAACCCTAATCTGTGAATCTAAGAGCTAGTAAACTTGGTAACACCCTTGGTACCCTCAGAGACGACGTGTTTACCCAACTGAAAGAACAAGGCGCACTGCCGTTTGGATCTCCCGAGAGGTAATGGTCGGCTTTTTTGTTGTAGCGAGCGAGCTTGGAGGATTCTTGAGCGAGCTTCTCGAAAATGTAGTTGATGAAACTACTCATAATGTTGGGACAAAACCTCCCCGTTCTACGTAGGAATACGAATTAAAGAAATCAATAAAAGCTGAAAACGCAAGAAGTGAAAAAATAGAATTGGATTGGGACATTTGTATACAAAAGAGACGGACTCCTTTCGTAGGCTTAGAGCCACCCACCCGACAAATTCCACCTTGGCAAGATGTTTGAAGAATCTATATCATACATTGTCTTTACCAACAATCATAATTCCCAACTTAGAGAATTATTAATCACTCCATCATAAAGAGTAAACCCATTGAAATACCGCCTTTCAAGAATTTTTCCTTTTCGTCACGTGCCGATAAACCTTGCTGATATTTATGGTGCAATTTTCACCTACTTGGCTCACCTTGAAGAACTTGCTGATATTTATGGTGCAACTTCCACCTACTTGGATCACCTAGAAGTTCTTCAGCCATCGACAAAACTTCCATCACACACCTTGCATAATTGCCACGTCAATGCCTTGTGTGCAAACATGTGAATTTGCTAACTACATCCTTTATCATGGTGAAGGGGACATAACACGAGGTTGAATTTTGTCTTCTTCATAGGAAGTCATTGTCTCCCTTAACGAGAAAGACAACGTCAACAACCAATCCAGAGCACTTTGACGAACCTGCTCTATTTTTATGTGCTGAGACTGTCCACATCCCCAACAACCTATCTTCAGCTCAAAGATTATCTTCTTTGAACCTCTGGAATCATTCTTGGACTGCACTAGAACATCATCACCGCTTAACTTGCACTTGCACTAGAACACCATCACCGCTTAACTTGCACTTGTGTAACCCAACTCGTATCAACACATCTTGGTCTGGCTCTTGCTTCAAGTTGAAGTTCATCCTTTCATCAAATTTCTCCACATCAAACTTTACTTCACTCATACAACGTGACACACATTTGTTTCTTTTCCTAGCAAATTTGTAAATTTTAGAAAACCATTCTCTTCAAAGCTTTTAAATGCTAACACCCTTTTTAACTCTCAAATTAGAAAATACAAAAGAAAATTTAATTTGAGTCAATACCCAAAAGCTTAAAAAGTATTTGATTAGGATATTTGAAAACAAAAAAGGTGGACTCCTTTTATAGACTTGAAATCACTCACCTTCCTACAAAATAATCGATGTGAGATTCCCACATCCTACATCTTGTCGAACCCAAATTCTCATGGCCATGCTGAAGATTCCAATATTCTCGTGGCCTAGCTTAAGGACTTTGAAGATGTAGATCTTGTAAGTCTAAATGCTCTTCTTGGCTCTCTTCTTCTTCTTCTTATTGAAGGCGCCTTTTGGAAGCTTTTTCTCGGCTCTTGGCTTCTTCTCCGTCGAAGCTTTCTTGGCCTTCTTCTCCTTAGTCGTTGGCTTCTTCTCGACCTTTCGCGCCATTCCTAAGTAACAGAGAGATTTTGGAATTTCTTAGAGATGGAATGCGCAAGCGAGAAAATAGTGAGTTCAGAAACGAGAGATGTGGGAATTGGTATTTATGGATGGAGACGACGCTAATTGATTGGTTGATTCTGTTTTGACGTGGATCGATGACATGGACGATCAACCTTAAGTTGAGGCACGTTTAGAGAATTTTGTATTCATGAATCTTTTTGAAGAATTTGAATATTAGCGCACTCGTTTCGCGGGTCATTTCATCGTAAAAGTTTGCAATTTTGGATTTAATATGTGTTCGGTACTAATTTTGAGTTTGGATTAAAATTTAAATAATTATATTAAATGCGTCAGATATTATATAGTAATATTAAATTTATTGCAAAGAAATTGTATAACTATTGAAAATATTTACAAATATATCAAAATTTCAGAATCTATCAAATGATAATGACAAACAATGATATTAATAGATGCTAAAATTTGGTTATATTTTGTAATTGTTTTGTTATATTTGAAAAACATTTTTCTCTAAACTATTATTAAATAATTTATTTATGTTAGATTTTTGTATAGCCACTATTTTATAATATTATATCATTTATAATACATATTTAATTTTTTTTAAATGAATTGAGTTTCTAACATAAATGAATGTATTTATAATATTTTTGTTGATATTGGATACATGGTTTAAATGTTGATATAAGGGTAGAATGATCCTAAGTTAAAATCTTCGAGAATATGTTTTTTCGACTAGACATATATTTTGTTATATTGAATGTAGGGGTAGAACAATATGTTCATATGGTAGATTTTTGGAGATATGTTGTTAATTTGAGTTATGCATATATTGTTGATACTGGATAAACTTTGTTATGACTTTTATGGGTTGTAAGTGTATATAATGACCAACTATATATGTTCAAGATTATATATGTAATTTGTTAGTCAGTTGATGGAAAATTTGGGTTGATTCAAGAACTTAAATAGTGTTAATTTTTTAGAGAGAGAAACAAATGTCAATTTCTCGCTATTTATCTAACTTTTTAGAGAGAGATATATGAAAAAAATTAGAAGAATAAAGAACGACACAAAGAGACGAGAATGAAGATAGTGGACCATTTATCAAACTTTGGGTATTACATTGTTCATTTCGAAACCTCAGTTAGATATAGATACAAAACTCAAACTTCATGAACAAAAAATGTATTTTACCAATTTTTTTTTTTTTTTTTTTAATTTTCAAATATGGCTTGGTTTTTTTAAAGTGTAATCCTATTATATAACATAAAAACTTTGGATGAAAATGATATTAGTTTAAAAAATTTTAGAAAAACAAATTGATAATATTG